>CM035421.1:185793179-186298179 GCA_020310875.1 Ceratopteris richardii | reverse complement strand
TAAGAGGCATGCCATCTAATTCGCGTAAGGCATACGTTCCATTATCATAGGTTTTGACTATCACATAAGGTCCAAACCAACGTCTTTTAAGTTTCCTACGGGCATCATACTGAGAATCAAACGTACTATCATACAGTAAAACCCAATCATTAACATAAATCGGCTTTGGCCTTAACCTATGTGATTTATCAAAATACTTCTTGTTTTTCAATCGAGAATCTTTTAGTTTAATTATAGCCTCTTCTAAACGTTCATTTCCTTGCTCTAGTTGCTGGATTCGCAGAGCTAATAAATCTTCTGTTGACAAATTATCTTCCCATGGTAAAGTAGTCCAAGTAAGAATTTGCGTATGCACAGGGAAAATTGGTTTCTGGCAATACATCAACTCTGCCGGCATATACCCCGTCGTTCTAGTGCAGGTCATTCTATCGGCCCACAACGCAAATGGCAGATAAGTTGGCCAATTCTTAATTTCTCCATTACAAGCTTTGGAAATTGCTTTAATAATAGGAGAATGCCCTCGCTCAATCTTCCCATTAGCTTCAGGGTTGTAAGCAGTAGTAAGGGCTAAGCGAATTCCATGCCTAGCAAAGAATTCTCTAGCCTCCTGCGCATCTAACTCTCCCCTATCAGCCACTACCTTTTCTACATAACCAAATCGTGAAATGACATCCTCAAGAAGAAAATTGCATACATTCAAGGTTGTCTTAGATCTTAAAGCTCGGCCTTCTACATGATTCGTAAGATCTTCACGTGCTAAGACTATATATCTCATCTTATTGATACCTTTGGGCATGGTAACTAAGTCTCCAACCCATTTATAATGGATGCATGGTGGATAGGTAGGATACAACGGATCCCTATGTTTGACTGAGGAATGAATCTGACATACGTCACATGAAGTAACATAAGTTTTAACAGTAACATAAATCCCTGGCCACCAGTATCCTTCTCTAGTTTTTTCATACGTAGCTACAAAACCTTTATGTCCTGCCCATAAAGTATCATGCATACTCTTCATGACTTGTAACTGAAGATCCTTAGTACCTAGTACTCGTTGTGGCAATCTAACTTTTCCCCTCGCATGTCTCCAAATGAAACCATCTTTCAGAAAAAAGTTGTAAGCTCTTTTCCTAATATTCCGAAATCTATTTGAAGACCATGAAGGTGCCCTAACCAAAGTACTTAAATACTTTCCAATATCCTGCCATTCTCCTTCGTATTCTTCAATATTAAACTGTTCATATGCGTATGCTTTAGAATCATAATTAATTGCATTTATTTCTAATTCTGTTTCTTCCTCATTATCAAATCTAGCTCGAGAAAGCATATCAGCCACAGGATTAGATTTACCTGCAATATGTATCAAAACAGGATTTATAAACTTGATGTATGAAATCCATCTAAGCATGGCAATGTCGGGTGATGAACAGTTTGTAATCATTCCAATCAGAGGTAGACAATCTGTCTCAACTATTACATTTGCACCTATAAAATATTCTTTATCGGATTTTAATGCCGTGACTAAACCCCATAGTTCTCATTTAATTTGCGGATAATTTCTTTGCGTATCGTGTAAAATCTTTGCTCCAAATCTCACAGCATACCTATTGCCCTCTTCATCGTCTTGACCAATAACCCATCCTATTTCTATAGGGCTCGTATCAACAGTTAAAATGATAGGCTTTTGATCAGTATAATCTACTCGCTTTAAAATAGGAGCTTCAAGAAGTAATTTCTTTAACTTTTTCATAGCTTTTGAGTGTTCTTCAGTCCAAAGAAACTTTCGATTCTTCCTTAGCAAAGCATAAAGACAGTTTGCAACATGTGCATAGTGTGAGATCCAGATGGCATAAAACACACAAGCACCAAGGAATCGTCTTACCTCACTAATATTACTACAGGTTTCAGAAATCTTGTTTATAGCGTCGACTTTAGGTGGATATGGCCTCCGACCGTAATGTCCACATAAATGCCCAACTATAAGTACCTCATTGACACCAAAAACAGATTTCTCAATGGAGAATGTGAGACCAACCTCTTCAAATCTCTGGAAAATCCTTTCACAGTCAGAGATATGATCTACTACAAACTTCCTGCAGCCAGAGGAATCTAAAGTTTCATCTTTCGCATTCTCAATACATCCTTTAATAGGAATGTCATCAATAAATGGCATGGCTATATTAGGAATGAATTCATGTAATACTGAATTCATGGCGTTCATCATATGTGCTACTGAATTAGTAGCTCCTTGCGGCAAAGTGCACATGCGAACTAAGCCTAAAGGAGTTTTCATGGTCGTAATGTCTCTACTTTCAATAGCAAGCTGAAACTGATCGTAGCCAGAATACAAGTCTCCCATTGAGTAAATGGCATGACCAGCGAAGGCTTCAGCGAATTCTCCTACAATGGGCCTAGTACCTACATTCCTAATAGTAACCTTGTTAACAGGTTGTAAATCTTGAATGAACCGTAACTTGCCATTTTTCTTTGGAACAGTAAACCACCTATTTGAGTAGGGTGCAGACGATGGCTCTAAAATTCGCATGTGAATCTTTTCCTTAAGAAGCCGCATTAACTCTGGTAAATGGGCTTTTGGAACAGGTATGGGTCGAAGATTCCATGGAATGTGAGGCACTGTAAAGATAATCATTGGTGGTACAATTTTTGGGTCTGCACAACCTATCTCATGGGAATATAAAGAAAATGCCTTTCCATGCTTTCTAATCACTCTTTGAAATAGTTCACGTTCCTCGGGTAACAAAAAATTTTCATCATTTCCTATCTTGATTAGCTTTAAAGTTTCTTCTGTGAAAGTATGACCTATATTTGTGCGCTCTCTTAAATAAGGATCATTGGTAACTTTCCTAAACTTCTCTTCACTCTCTCGTGGTAATGATTGGGCAATCGGTTTAACTTTTTTATCAACGGTTTTGTATTTTGTATTTACTTTTGCTTCCTTTTCATTACTCATGATAAATTTAATAACCAAATCATATTCCTCAATAGAATTTAAAAGTACAAATCTAAAATTTTCTTTTTCATGCAAAATATTTTGAAGTTCTTCAATCAATGAGTTTGAAGATAAAGTTTCAATTACGGTTTCAATGTGTTCATCAGATGAAATGAATCCTTTCTCTTTATAAAATTTTTCATAATGTTTTATAATTTTTTTAGGAATTTGTTTATAATGACTGAATTGCAAATATGATGAAGGGAAATACAAAGAAAAACTATCTAAAGTATCTACAGATGGGTGCAAGACATCAAACCAAGAACCACCGTTGTCTCGCTCAACAGTGGCATCTAGGCAAAATTTTGATCATAATAAGTTCCAAACTCACGAAGAGGCATATGATCTTCACGTATCTTTTCATGAGAACGGATGGGCGTCTTCCTAATTTGCTCCCTATTTCGTACATGGTTTGGGCTGACTATCATAACTTGGAGCGATTGTAGATCATCTTTAGATCTAATTCTTGCGTATGCTGAGCCGTCATCTATTACTTTAGTCTCCATTCTGGCTTCACATATAAATGGTTGACCTAAGATAATTTCATAAGAGCAGTTGTCCTGAATGAAAAAGTGGAATGTCTCAGAAATTCCACCTATCATTAAAGGTATGTTGGCACATGCTCCTAGGAGTGATCCACAACCATTGTCCGCGGTTCGCATTATCCAGCCGTGATTTTTATCAATAGGCCATTTAAACTTATCATATAATCCTTTCCAAATCACATTGATTTCAGACCCAGAGTCAATTAGGGCTAAAGCAGAATATGATCTCTTCTGATCTCCTAAGTTAACTTTAATCTCTAGTGTGCCTCTCGCCCAAAAACTTTTTCTAAAATCACTCTCTGAGTTTTTTGTTTCGTCATCTGGTACAATCGGCCCTAAGAAATTTTTGTTCACATTACAAGTATTATCTTCTTCATCTTCTGATTCTAAAGAAAGAGATTCATGAATCAAGTGAGTTACATCGACAACATCTTGCATCTCTACCTCTTGTGACAGAGGGAATCTCTTCCTTTTAATTAGTTTAATAAAATTTTCCTTAAATTCAATTTTTGCTATTGAGAAGATTTGTTCTAAAGTCATTGTTACTGCACTTTTTAATAACATATCATACAATATTTCTTTCGAATCAACTTTTTGTTCAAGTTCAGAAATAAGAATAGCTTTCGGTACTCGTTTTGGTTTCTTTTCTGGTTTCTCTTCAGGTTTTGTTTCAGTTCTAGGAATTTGCTCTACTTTGTCTGATGTTTGAATTGGCTCACTAAACACAGGTTGTTTACCCTCCCTAATTTCTTTTCTTCGCTCCTCATTTGTTTTAGAACTTTCACCTTGTTCAAACTGAACTTTCTTAGGCTTTGGCTCATCTCTCATCTTACTTCTAGTCATTCGTCTACCTGAATCATTTGTATCTTGCTCATCATCCCTCTTTCTTTTCTCTTCAACATTCGCAATATGCGAATATATCGAGAATTGATCGACAGGAGAGTTCCACGCAGTTTTCTGCATAATATCATCTCTCGCCTTTATCAAAGCTTCAATTGAGTAGTTCCTCGTTTCCCTTGTTTGTTCGGAATCAGAGTCACTATCAACATATTCTAGTTTAACAGCAGAAGCAGATTTCGAAGACTCAGAAAGGTTTTCATACAGCTTCTGCATCCCTCCCTTTCCCCAATTGGCAGCTAAGGGTAAATGTGTTCTATAGTCGCACAATCACTTGTCAATATCAATTACAAGTCTTTTCTCTTTCGCATCTTTCAATGCTTCACATGTATAAGTCAAATGATCTGTGGCATCGCACCAGATACATCTCCTCACATTGGCATTTCTCCTTTCATTGAAATTTCTTTGGTTAAATGCTTGAGGAATTGGTTGAGGAATTGGTTGGGGTATAAAAGGTGGATTAGGAGGGACTAATGGATGATTAGGAGCTACTAATGGTGGATTTGGAGCATTTACTGGTTGAGGATAAATAGTCGGATGAGCTTGCATTGCAGGTTTATCTTGAAGGTTTAAAGCATATACCACATTCTGCAAAGCCGCTACCTCTTTAGACATATTCTCGTGCATATGCATCATATTGTCCAACTTGTTAAACAAAATCTCAAATTGTAACTCGGTTGGTACTCTAGATGTGGATGTTGTAGGCTCAGCTTTTGAATCTATATGTGTATCCCTAGTTGCCTGAATCGGAGGAAAACTGGAAGATGGTTGAGACATCGATTCATAAAGGAGTGTTTTACGTTGGATCATGTGAGCAACCGCCTCAACTACAGTTTTCACTACACCCCAGTCATCTGTAAGCCCATATTTCTTTCCCGGTTCTTCAAGCCTACGCTCAACCTCTACCCTTATATCTGGAGTCAAGATTTTAAGGAAATATAAAATGATATCTGGGGTAAGGGCAACCCTATCCTGTTCAGGTAATTGAGAGAATCTTTTCATAAATTCGCCATGGAGTTGAGTTAAAGAAATGTGACGCTTAGGTGAACTAATCCATTTCATAAATCCTTCTCTACTA
The DNA here is from genome assembly GCA_020310875.1 of Ceratopteris richardii. Lineage (NCBI taxonomy): Eukaryota > Viridiplantae > Streptophyta > Polypodiopsida > Polypodiales > Pteridaceae > Ceratopteris > Ceratopteris richardii. The sequence continues at coordinate 186,292,646 of CM035421.1, read as the reverse complement.
TGTTGACTGTAGTCTTCTAAGTAGAATTCCTTATGCAGCTCTTTTCTAAACTCATCCCATTCCTTATTGTCATGTATATCCATAATAGCTTTTACAGTACCTATGGCCAGACGTCCAAGATAGGATTTCCACTTTGTTTCAGGTAAACCGTGTAACTTAGCTAATTCCTCAAACGTGTCTAAATAATTTGTAACATTCATACCAGTAAATTTCCCTTTATCCTTTAATAACGTTTCAACTACTTTTTGTCCTTGCGTCTCGTGCATCATAGTTTGAAATAGCTCGTCCATTTTTGAAGTTTGTTTTGACCTAGCTTGAACAATTCTAACTATATCCTGAACTTCTTTTGTTACTCTTTCCTTATGTTCAGCTACTAATTCTGAAATTCCGTTAGAGTCCAGTTTGTTAAGTTTATACTATGTCAATATGCTTCAAGTAAAGCTATGATTAACGCTTAACCTATGATTAACAAACAGTTGCCTTTAACCTATACCAATAATAACATTTTGCACCCAAGAATGTAAGGGTAAAGAAATTATACCAACTGCTTGAAGATGAGGCTCAAAACAGTGCTTTCTGTGAAATTCAATACATTTATTGATTTGAATCAAAACCTAAATACATAGTTTGCTAAAATGGGTGCGAACGTTGTGTTCTTCAATTGTTGATGAAAGGGGTGGCGAGACGAGGTTCTCCTACTTGCCAATCTTTGTGGAGGCGCTCAGGTCACCAGACCAGCCCTCGACACCAAGAAGATTGCAAGCTCACGTAAATGCCACAGCTTCCAGGGATGAAGACGCAGCTGCACTGATGTAAAATCGTATGAATGTATATGCAATGCAAACTGATAATATCGGTCTGAGTTGCAAGCCGATTTTCACGTCAGGTTCACCAATGTCGGGTCGTGAGAGATGCTCGGATGGTGGATCAAGTCATCCGCCTAAATCGTTCGGCACACGCGGGGTGTCTGTAGCAAACTCAGGCTTATGAAAATAAGGGTTCTAATGATAAAATAATTTAAATTACCTATTTCTATGATTGAAAATAAGGTTATTCTATACAATATACATAGTTTAAATAGCTATGGACCGTAAGGACGGGCAGCCTCGTACATAGCAATAGTTTCCTGATATGAGATTGAAACTTCCATAATGGGTTCTTCTACTAAACTTTCAGGTAAGCTAGAGGGTTCTGGTCTGTCTAGAGTTGGCGGAACATTTTCAATATTTTCAATAGTACTGTGATCAGACTCATGGAATAACTCAGAAGACATCAAGGAAATCAATGGAAAATAATATTGATGCTAAATCTGCTTGAACAAATGAATTGATAAGCTAATGGCTCAAATCAATAACTCTAATATAAATGTAAGGTCTAAATAATAGGATAAATGTCTAAACAAATGGGTAAGTGACTAAATGAAAATATAAGGTAAATGGATCTTCAATCTATCACTTCACTTCACTTCACTTTTACTTCACTTTAACTGCCCTTTAATCTTCAATGTTTGTCTGCAAGAAACATTAGGCATTAGTAATATTACAAGAAATCAGTAACTTTCAAGACATAATTCACTTCGAATTTGCATACACATGCATTCTCACATATGCAAACACACACACTTTCATGTATATGCACATACTCATACAAATATACTTTCTCATATGCATATATGCACATATGAATATTCATCAACTCTCATGCTAACATACATGCTTATGCTTATGCTTAAATTAACCCATGTACTTACATCACTCCTTTTGGAATTCATATACTCATGCAAATGTAGTATTAATATGAACTAACATGCATACTTACATTCATTAGCTCATATGCATTAATTCATGTAAACTAACATTCTACATGCATATACATGTATGCATATACATATACACTAGCACATATGCACATATTAATATGTACTTATATATACTAATATATAATTAAACTTTAGAAATATTTAATTACCCTTTCCACTTCTAATTGAGGAGACATAAAACTCTCAAAGTTCCCTACATTAGCAAGTTACTCTCAAAGATGCACACTAATATGTTATATGCTAAACATGCATATATGCATTTATGAATACCTACAATTGTGCATATGCATTTTTCATCTAAATACACTTATGGACATATATTAACACTAATTAGTGTGCACTTATCACTCTTTAACTCATGAATGATTACACACAAAATTACTGTAATTTGCATTCATATACACACAGTCATGCATATTCATTTCCATACATGTATCTACAATCAGACACATAATCACATGCATTATGTAACAAACTAAATTATTTATATTATTATTATTATTTTTCATTATCTAACTCTCATTTTTTCTCTGTCTCTCTCTTTCTCTCTCTCTCTCTCTGTCTCTCTCTCTCTCTCTCTCTCTCTCTCTTTTCCTTTCTACCGTTCTCACTCTTCTGATCTCTCTCTTTTTCTGCGTTCTCTCTCTCTCTCTCACTCTCTCTCTCTCTCTCTCTCTCTCTTTCTCTTTCCTTCTCTCTCTCTCTCTCTCTTACTCTCTCTCTTTCTCTCTCTCTCTCTCTCTCTCTCTCTCTCTCTCTCTCTCTCTACGCGCTGTCGTGTGCAGCGCCAGAGAGGGAGAACTCTCTCTCTCTCTCTCTCTCTCTCTCTCTCTCTCTCTCTCTCTCCTTCTCTGTGCGTGCTGTCGCGCTGCAGCAGAGGAGGGGAGGGAGAGAACCTCTCTCTCTCTCTCTCTCTCTCTTTCTCTCTCTCTCTCTCTCTCTCTCTCTCTCTCTCTCTCTCTCTCTCTCTCTCTCTCTCTCTCTCTCTCTCTCTCTCTCTGTGCGCGCTGCCGCGTGCAGCGCCAGAGAGGGAGAACTCTCTCTCTCTCTCTCTCGCTCTCTCTCTCTCTCTCTCTCTCTCTCTCTCTCTCTCTCTCTCTCTCTCTCTCTCTCTCTCTCTCTCTCTCTCTCTCTCTCTGTGCTGCGCGCTGTCGCGCGCTGCAGACAGAGGAGAGAGGGGGGGGAAACTCACTCACACACACACACACATCATACATAGACATACACACATAACACACACACATCACATACACACATACATCATCACACACATACATCACATCACATAACACATACACGCACATACACATAACACATACACACATAACACATACACACACATACACATAACACATACACACATCACATAGGTGCACATACACACACTTCACACACACACATATACGCACATACACACACATCACATACGCGCACATACACACACATCACATACGCGCACATACACACACATCACATACGCGCACATACACACACATCACATATATACTTCACACACACATCACACATACACATAACATATACATAACACATACATCACATCACACACATACACATACCACATACACATACACACATCACACATAACATACACACGCACATACACATAACACATTCACACATAACACATACACGCACATACACATAACACATTCACACATAACCCATACACGCACATACATACACACTACTGCAGGGACTCTGACCAAGCCACGGAATAGGCATGGGCATGCTTCCAGCCGGACAATCAAAATCATAATACACAGCAGTGACCTGACGGCTCAATATCCCGAGCACGAGGAGGGTCTAATGAGAAAGAAGGAAAAACAGAAGAAAGTAAAGAGCAGGAGACAGTACCTGCAAGAAACATTAGGAAAAACTAGATCAACACACTCATATATATACACACACAACTCATTTATAAACCATTCCTTTGCTTTTACTTTATTTCCTCATCCTCACTTTTTCCCATTAATATTCATCACACTTTAATTAACTTTTCTCACACAACCTCTCGTTTAATTACCCTCACACTCACCACTCTTTGTACACACCTTTTTTACACTTTAAATGCATATTTTTTTTCTACCACTCTTTTAACTTGCACTCACAACTACCACACTTTGAAACTATTCACTTTAACCACTTTAGTTACACACTTAACTCACACCATTCTTTAAATACCACTCTCATACACCACTCATTAATTATCCACTTCATTTTCATTTTAATTTATTATCCTAAATTTTGATAATTAAATAATTCTTTTAATTTAAGCTTAGGATAAGAATTTAATTAATTAGAACCTTAGTATTAAAATGTAAACACACTATTAAGGTAACTAATTAAATCATAATTTAGTTTTATAAGTTAACCAATGCTTAATTATAGATTAATTTCATTAAATAGTAGTTATTTTAACCCTTGAAACATACTAAAACCCTAGAAAACCTACTTAAAACCCATCAAAACCCTATTAAAACCCTTTGGAAATCATTGATAACCATTAAAATCCTTCTGAACCCTATCATTAATCCACTAACTCTTAATTAAACTCTAACATGAATCCATTAAATCTTTTGAAACCCTTCAGATGAACCCAATGAACATAAAATCATGTGAACTTAAACAACCCTAGGGTTAAATACCCATGAATCAAGCATGTATAAATATGAAATACTCATTAATTAAGTAATTAGGGTAAACCCTAATATGAACACATATTCTTCATCATTTCTTGTACCTGCAAATAGTTAATTAAATCCAGAACAATTGTTCAACAGTGAAAAAGAGGTTTAGAATTCACCAATTAAGTTGCTTTTATTTCCTCTGGTTATCAACTGGAAGATGCAAATCTTCCCGACAGCGCGCACGCAAAGGAATTAGTTGTGAGTATATATACATCCACATGTTCTTGTTCACAAAACCTATCCACAGAGTGCGGTCTGTAACACCTGAAGCATAATAATAATAAAAAAAAACTGCGCGTACTCGGATTGAAGGACGTGTGCAAGAAAGTAGCACCATCCATGATCCAATGTGCGCAAGACAAAAACTTCGCGCTGTCTCACAATAAGTTATGCTTCAAAACGATGATCGAAAAAGGGTTGTTGACGATGAATGGGTGAACTGCAAATTCTTTTGTTGTTGGAACAAAAGCCCAAAAGGTATGTGGCAGCCACTCTACTAGGAAAAAACTTTCAAAGAGCTATCAGTAACATAAAGAATTTCTTGATTTGGAGCTTGGGTCCAAGATATGACCAAAAGAGTGAAAGTTTGTAGTCTCAATTGGAGAATTTGCTTCAAAATAAAGCGTATGTTATGACTTCTTGTATGAAAAAATTCGAAATATGAAAATCTTCTCTGTTTCCTTCAAACGAGATGTCTCAGCTTCTCATATGCAATATGACGCTACTAGTAAGGAGATGCCATCTAAGTTGTGTACGCGCGGAAGACATATTATACCACATACGATTAAGCACCCAGGAGTATATATATGTCGAAACTCCACCTGCTTGTAACAGAGAACTCACCGCATATCATGAGAACTCTGAGTAACGCCCACAACGGTTGTTAAGGATGCGCATACTCGGTGTTTAAAGAGAGCAACACCATATGTATGGGCTAGTCTTATAATAGAAATTAAATCAAAACTTCCCGCGTGAAGATGTTTCAGCATCGAGTATGTAGCACACACGAAGAACAGTATCTTCTCATGAAGTTCACGTAGAGATGTCTCAGACTGTGGCTCGTGCTCCACCTGCTCATGAACTTGACAAACAAATAAAAATAAAAGAAAAGAAAAACACAAAAACCTTTTTGTTGACGCGGCTAAGTCTGGAGATTGAAGCAACCTTTGAAACATTGTCAGAAACATCAATATTAATTGGACTCCTTTCGTCCGTGATGCGCATGTCATATGATTATCAGAGGAATAAGAGCAGAACGTAGTCAAAAATCGATGGAACATTGTCAGCGATTAACCAATTTAGAAATCGCTTGACTCATCAAAAGTGAAGGTTTGTCAGATGATTTCTCTCATCCGTAGCTGTGAGAAGGCGCGTGCATTGAAGCAAGATAATACCATATATTCCTTACAAAAGGAAAGCGCTATTTATATAGATCTGAAATGTCGATCGATTTTATTCAAATGCGCAGATCGCTCTCTACATGGCCTCCTCGGGGTTGAAGAGACTAGGCGTGAGAGGTGCAGCGAAAGATGGGAATTATCCCATATGTGCATGCATCCCGACGCTCTTGATATGTAGAGCGGTTGTTCTTCGGTTCAATGAGAAGAATTAAAAGAAAATATGAGCGAGAAATCCGTTGAAGGGTTAGCCCGTAAATCTTGGAAGAAGGTACAGGAGACTCAGCGCGTTGCTCTGAACAGATGGCCGAAAATCTCGGCGACCCTCTAGCTTTGCAACCGAGAGTTAAAGTGTATGCTCCGTTCTTCACGCTGCGCTCCGAAAGAAAAAAACAAAACTATTAAAGAACTTCCCTCCCAACGATCACACAGTTGGGGAAGTCACATCAGTGTTCTAAAATACAAAACAAGAGTTATGTCGCGCATGCGATTCCTTTAAACAGATCGACGCTGATGAACGCAGACCGTCCTAAGACTTGAGTCACACAGACGAAATCTGTGCTGTAGATGACGGCCGACCTCGTGAAACACTCCTGAGAAGGGAAACGCTCGCAGAAGAACTCTGCGACCTCTCATGAAGACGACGATGATGATGGAAAAGAACATGATGATGAAACCATGCTCTGCGGATCTCCAGGATCTGATACCAATGTTGTCGATTGGAACTCGCAGAGCATATACATACGCAAAAAATAGACAAGAGACAAGAGAGAGAAAAGAGACGACGCAAGATTGGGTCCAATCTCCCCCCACATGCTCTCATGGACACTCTATGAGAGCATGCGTATTTATAGGGAATTCATATTATGTCCTTGATGGAAAATACATGAGGGCCACACTAAAAATAGTGTGCTTTTGCTTTATTTACAAAATAGCTAAAAATAGCTAAAAATAACTATATTCTAAAAATAGCTCCAAAAAGTATGTGAATAAATCCTCTTGCATTCGCACTCGTTCACACTTGAACTTGTTCATACCCTCATGGATCTCCACCTGCTAAATCACAACACAAAACACATTAAAATCCTCAAGGCATTAAACCTTCATTCCAAATATTCCATAAAGTATAACAGAATGATGCATGCGCTGTCGAAACTTAATGTCAAAATCAAATTCCTATAATTTTAGGACCCATGAAGCTAGCCTATGGAAGTCCATCATTTGAAGTGTTTTAACTTGGATGTGGAAGCTTTCTAAGTCTATTTGCTATGCCCAAAAGGAATTTATCTAATTCCTACCAGGTTCAGAGCACTGTTCATTTTTTCCAGCAGGTGTATCTCCAAAAATAGCAAGTTTTTGGGAGCTAGTCATCTTGCAACTCGTCTGTCTTGAATTAAACTTTTAGGATACATGTTCCAAAGTACTTGACTCATATTTTGGTGGATTTAAGAAGCTCAAAGTGTCTACTAATCAACTCTGAAGTCTCAGTTGGTTGGTGTGACGCTAGTTGTAGCAACACCTACTCATCTTTGGATTGCATCCACCATCTCTCTTCACAGTGGTATCAGAGCAAAGTTAAGCAACATGGGAGATGGATTTCCATCAACAATTGACAAATTGGATCGAAACAACTACCCGACATGGTCTCTAAGGATGGATGCTTACGTTCAAGGGAGAAATCTATATAGATTCATATCCGAAGATGAAGCAATGCCAACCATGAGGAACAAAGGGCAACCATCACATGAAGAAGTGGAAGGACTTTCAAATTGGTGTTCGAAGGATGCACTTGCAAGGTCCTATATTCTAAACTCAATATTTGATTTTCTTTTACCTCATGTCAAGGGATGCAAGACATCAAGGGAGACCTAGAATGCACTTGCTTCTTTCTTCTCTTCCAACACTCGAGCAAGGAAGAACCAATTGTGGATGGAGTTCACAACAATGAAGAAAAGCCCAAAGCAAAGTGTGACTGATTATGTCACAAAGATGAAGGAGATTTCCAACCAACTTGGAAGCATTGGAGAGGTAATTGAAGAGGAGCAAATCATTAGACAAAACATAAATGGAATCAAAGCAGACGACAAGTGGGAGTCATTCACAACAGCCATGGATTTATACATGGATATGCATGTACCCGACCTCAACACACTCATGGGCCAACTCTTCACTCATGAAGCAAAGATTAGCAAAGGTGGTGAGTCCTCAAGAGGTAATCAAACTTCTCCTTTATATTCTGAAAAAGCTAAGGTCAAGGAAAGTCAAAGAATAAGAAGAATGAAGATGAAGGTAGCTCTTTCCAAGCAAACTTTGCAGGTAGAGGAAGAGCTAGAGGAAGAGGCAGAGGTGGAAAGCAAGGCAGGGGGAGATTCCAATCATCTCAACCTTGCAATATATGTGGCTTATCTAATCATACTATTGAAGAATGTTTTAGGAACTCGAGGAACTCAAGAGGAACAGGATTCAATGGAGGTGGATATGGATCAAATAGAGGTAGATACAATGGAGGCTACAACAACAACAACTACTACTACAACAACAATTACAACAATAACAACTATCAAAGTGGCCATAGAGGAAGAAGAGACTACAATAACTATGCATAGGACCAAATTCAAGAAGATTCATTATTGATTATGAATCTATCACTGAAGAAGGGTAAGGATGATGATCACATATTTTACATTGATTCGGGATGCTCAAACCATGTAGCAAGAAATGTGGCTTTACTTTCTGATTTGGAAGATCCTCATAACAAGCATGAAGTGCAAACAGGAGATGACACAAAGCACTCAGTGGAGAAGATAGGTAATGTGAAGACATCAGATGGGAATATGAACCTCGTAAGCAAAGTCTTGCATGTCCCTACAATTACCAAAAATTTAATAAGTGTTGGACAGATTGTTGAAAAAGGATTGCAGGTTAGATTCAACTGCTTTTGAGCATATGTTGAAGACCCAACGCAAGGCTTTAGAAGGATTGCCAAGGGAGAAAACACAAAAAGGCTTTTCACTTTTGAAGTGGAAGATACAAAGAACATAGCTTTGTTTAGCTATGGATCTCAAACTCTAACACAGTTGGAGATATGGCACAAAAGGCTTGCTCACATTGGTAAGAGGACACTCAAACAAATTTGCAAGAACCAAAGTGTACTTGGTTTGCCTAATATCACAAGGCAACACATGATTTATAAGTGTGAAGCTTGTCAACTCGACAAGGCTCATAGACAACCTTTCAATAAGAAAGGATACATGTATCAAAATCCTTTGGATCTAGTGCACACGGATGTGTGGGGTCCAAGTAAGGAGCCATCTATATCAGGCTCAAGATATTATGTCTCTTTCATAGATGATAGTAGCAGGTGGACCATTCTATTTTTCATGAAGCACAAGGATGAAGTGTTTAATTGCTTTAAGAAGTATGTTGCTCTTGTTGAAAACCAAATAGGTAGGACTTTGAAAAGACTCACATCAGATGGTGGAGGAGAATACTTCTCTTCTGAATTTGATGCCTTCTTGCATGAAGGAGGCATTAAAAGGGAAGTCACTACAAGGTGTACACCTGAACTCAATGGTGCAGGAGAGAGGAGGAACAAAGCTATTGTCAAAGCGGCAAGGTCCATGCTCAACGAAAAGGGATTTCCAAACTACCTATGGGCAGAGCCTGTTTCTACAGCCACATATCTCATAAATAGACTTCCATCTAAGTCACTAGATGGAACAACTCCATATGAAGTGTGGAATGGAAGAAGACCTAGTTTAGTGCATTGCACAATCTTTGGATGCTTAGCCTATGCTCACATTCCTTCTCAAGTAAGAGGGAAATTGGATCCCAAGGCAGAGAAGTGTGTATTCATTGGTTATGACCAAAACCAAAAAGGATATAGACTGTACAATCCAACCAATAAAGGATTTTTTGTGAGTAGAGATGTAATTTTTGATGAAAACAAATCATGGTTTGATGATGACAGGAAAGTGAAGCTGCCTTATGACTTGGATGAAGATTTTCCATCACTTCAACCAAAGGAGCCAAAGCAGATTGAAGAAAGTGATTTAGAGATTGATCTAGAAGACTTGGAAAGACTAAATCTATGGAAGAACAAAGGTAAAGCAAAGATGTAAGATGCTATATATGGACCTGAGAGCTCACATCAACCACTTAGAAGGTCTTCAAGGGGGAAGAAGAAACCAGAGAGGTTTGGTTATGATACCTCTTTGGTCACCAAGCACTCAATCTACATTGCAAAAGATTCAACCAATGAAGAGCCTACCACATTCGAAGAAGCACAAAGCAAGAAAGCTTGGAGAGATGCAATGGATGAAGAAATAGAAGCCTTGAAGGAGAATGACACTTGGGAGCTTGTACCTAACAAGCCATCTATGAAGGTAATTGGATCTCGATGGATATACAAAATCAAGAGGAATCCAAATGGAAGTATAAATAGACACAAAGCAAGGTTAGTTGCTAAAGGGTTTGCTCAAACCCATGGTATTGATTATGATGAGACTTTCTCTCCTATTGCAAAAATGCCTACAATTAGGGTTCTCATTAGTCTTGCTGCATCTAGAAATTGGAATCTCTATCAACTTGATGTAAAGAATGCTTTCTTGAATGGATGGATTCTGAGGAAGTGTATATGGCACAACCTCTTGGATATGAGGATGCACATCATTCTAACTATGTATGCAAACTAAAGAAAGCTTTGTATGGATTGAAGCAAGCTCCAAGAGCTTGGAATTTCGGATTGGTGACTTATTTGCAGGACCAAGGATTCAAAGCTAGCAAGGCGGATACCTCTTTGTTCATAAAGAGGAATGGATTTGAAGTGATCTATTTATGTGTGTATGTTGATGATATTATTATCACAAGCAATGATCTTGAAGGAATCAAACAGGTAAAGACTCAAATGAAGGAGGAGTTCAAAATAAGTGACCTCGGACCACTCACTTATTTCCTTGGATTGGAGTTAATCTACACAGGTTAAGGTATATACATCGCACAAAGGAAGTATGTACATGACATGCTCGTTAAATTCAAGATGGAAAATACCAAGTGTGCAGGTACACCTATGGAGCAAGCTCATAAGCTTAGTGCTTATGAAGGAGAGCCAATTGAAGACATCACAAGCTATCAAAGCTTGGTTGGAATTTTGAACTATGCAACACTCACAAGGGTGGATATATGCTATAGTGTTAGCATATTGAGTCAGTTTATGCATAAACCAAGAAGACCACATATGGAAGCGGCCAAGAGAGTCCTCAAGTACCTAAATGGGACCATGAATGAAGGTTTGTTTTATTCATTTACTTCAGATATTGATCTAAGGTCTACTTAGATGAAGATTGGGCTGGATCTAGAGATGATAGAAGAAGCACATCCGTGTATATATCATTTGCATGTTCAAAAATCATTTCTTGGTCATCGAAGAAGCAACCAACCGTGGAATTATCTTCTACTGAAGCCGATTATAGAGGTTTGGCTAATGCAACTCAAGAAATCATGTGGTTTAAGTATTTGTACACAGATCTTGGACTTCATTCTTCAACACCTCACATTTTTGGTGACAACACAAGCTCAGTACATCTAGCAGCTAATCCGGTATACCATGCTAGAACCAAGCATATTGAATTCCACTACCATTATGTAAGGGAGAAGCTAATGAGCAAGGATATTCAACTATCCTATGTCTCTATATATATGCAATGTGCAGACATGTTGACTAAAGCTCTTGATGGTACAAAGTTAAGTAGATTCAAGTTGATGATTGACTTGCAAGCAACCAAGGACAATTGAAGACTTATTTGGAGGCCAAGCATGTTAGGCTTGAGGGGGAGCTGTTGGGGCATTTTACCCAAGCCTACATGCTTGATATGCTTGATATCCTTGATATTATGATCATTTGTAAGTCACATGTGTAGTCATGTGAACACCTCTTGTAAAAGAGTACATTTTATCTCTTGTAATTGAAAAAAGAAAAAACAAAAAGGATGGCTTACCTCATCCATTATGTAAAAGCAAAGTAGTGGCTCTAACAACCTAAAAACATGAATTTTTGAGCTGAGGGAATATCTCCTAACTTTGGGGATCAGTTTTAGGTGGAGCCATTCGAATTCAAATTCAAAACTCCCTCCAAGATTAGCTATAAAAAGAGAAAGAAGGAAGAGGTGATTAGCAAGCCTTGTATGTGACCACTTCATGTCATTTTGTATATATTGAAGAGCTTACTCCAAAGCTCTATCATTCCACTCCCATTTTGCAAAGATTCATTGCCAATGTGGTTGTAATCATATGTGAATCTATACATTTATCATTATCTACTTCTCTGTTTTGTTCTTTGTTATACTCACTCAGAGGAGTAACTTCAGAAGGTCATATCTCAAGTTATACTCACCCTTTTTCAGTGTTTTAACATGCTTTGGATAGCGCGTACTGTCTAGTTGTTGCATACGAATTTGCATTTCATTGAATTCATAATGTTGGAGATTTCTGCATTTTATTGTTCACTAGTCTATCTCTACAGAGCCTCGAGAATTGTGGGCATGTTCCAGAAATTGATGAATCTTGTTCTCAGTGCTCAGTCCATCATTGGAAGTGTTTTAACTTGGATGTGGAAGCTTTCTAAGTCTACTTGCTATGCCCAAAAGGAATTTTTCTAATTCCTACTAGGTTCAGAGCACTGGTCATTTTTTCCAGCAGTGTATCTCCAAAAATAGCAAGTTTTGGGGAGCTAGTCATCTTGCAACTTGTATGTCTTGACTTAAACTTTTGGGATACATGTTCCAAAGTACTTGGCTGATATTTTGGTGGATTTAGGAAGATCAAAGGTTCTACTAATCAACTCTGAAGTCTCAGTTGGCTGGTGTGAATCTAGTTGTAGCAACACCTACTCATCTTTGGATTGCATCCACCATCTCTCTTCACATGGTCCACATGGAAAGTAAATTTTCGGCCCAATAAGTAATGGCCATACTTCTTAATGGAGTAGGTCACTCGAAGACACTTCCTTTTAGCCACCAAATAATTCTTCTTTACATTGGAAAGTCCTCAACTAGTGTAGTAGATTGTTCTATACCATTTATCAGTAGGTTGAGTAAAAACACTACCGATAGCTCTATCAAAAGCATCAATGAAAATATGGAATCATAGCTCCCAATGGGGTGCTTATAGGATAGGAGCCTATGTCAATAAAGTCTTCAAGTGACCAAAAGTGAGCTCGCATTCTAGTGGCTATTGGAAGTATTTTAGAGGGAGATGAATTAATTTGTTCAGTGGAAGAGTGTGATGCACCAACCAACTCAAGTGACGATCCTTCCATCGAATTAGCTTGAGAAAACAGAGAACTTCCTTAGCATTCTGTGGAGTGAGAGCTTCTAGTAGAACTTTCAACTTGTCTAGATCAATGTGGATACCTTGTGCTAGGATGATAGGACCCAACAACTTGCCACATTGAACAAAAAACATAAACTTACTCAAATTCAAGCACAATTTGTATTCTCTACACTTGAGGAAGCATAAGTTATTCATTTAGGTGATCCACTCGCTGACGAGAGACCGAAAAATCATCTAAGAACACTTGCATGAATGTGGTGAGATAGCGAGAGAAAATGTCATGCATGCAGCGCTAGAATGTACTCAGAGCATTACAAAGTCAAGACCACATTATGATACATGCATAAACTCCCCAAGAAGTAATGCAAGCTATTTTTGGTATGTGTGCAACATCCATGCACACTTGGTTATAACCATTGTAACCATCCAAAAATGAATAAATCTCATGTCTGGAAACATCATCGAGCATACTACTAAGAAAAGGGAGGTGAAAAACATCAAGTATGATAGCTTTATTAAGTTTCTGGTAATCAACACAGATACGAAGCTTCTTGTTCTTTTTAGGAACAATGACTATGGGTGATATCCACTCTATGTGCTCTATTGGGATGATAAAGCCAACTTTCAAGAGATGGTCAAGTTCCTGTTTGACTAACTCTCCATCGTATGAGTTCATACAATAACTTGGTTGCCTAATCAATTTAGCATCTAATTGGAAAATTGTCCAGTACTAATAAATATGAGAGCCGATACCCTTCATATCCTAGTAATCCTACGAGAAGACATCTTGGAATTGCATGAGTAATTGAAGCACTTTATTCTCCTCCACTTCATTGATTTTGGCACTAATTTTGACGAGTTTGGGCTTATCTTTGGTACCCAAATTACAGGTTACAAGTTGGCCTTTACTAATATATTGTTGAGATTGCTTCTCATCTAATTCCAACCAATCAGGAATAGCCTCATTAATAGGGTTCGGAAGGATAGACATATGTTCTAGTAGCTCAACACCATTTATGGCACAAGTCATCATGTAGGTAGAAGGAGACCATCAATCCAAAAGCAGTTGTAAATCCACTACTCCTAAGGACAATAAATCAAAATTCACTCATATAAATTCACCCTCTTCATCTTTATCAACCCATCCATCATATGTAAACGTTCTACAATGTGTGGAAGTGCATGCACTTTAGTTGATCTCATTGTACTTAGAGATACTCGATACTCATAATGTTTATATTTGATTACCAATTCCTTCTTAGACCAGCCTTGAAGGAATTTAGCTTCTTTAAGCCATGGTCTACCAGATAAGAGATTATAATCATAGGTGTTATCAGATATGTCTAAGACTATAAAGGGCATAGAGGAAATTGCTCCCTATAATGTGATAGGAGTATCTCGTACTAATCCAACCGGGAGGACACGAGATTGGTCTACTAGTCATATGAAAACCTGAACTAGTTCAAATTTAAGCGAACCAAACCTTTTACATAGGTCCAAGGATACTAAATTAACATCGAATCCTCCATCAATCAGCACTTGATCAATGTGATGGTTCTTGTACTACACTATTATGAGAGGTACAACATGATCCATTGTCTCTTTAGTTGCCTGAATGGTGGCCACATAGGAATCTTTCGGCTCAGATAATATACCTAAATGTTATTCAAATTGTTCTCGAACCTTCAAAACCAAGCCTAACGATTGCCCAAGCTGCAACATTATGGGAGATGACTTCAATATACACCAAACATCCTCTATTTTTGTGTTTTGGGAACCCTTTGAAGCTTGCCTTAATACTTTAGGATTAGTTCCACTTTGCAACGTTGATGATTGCTGTATTTAGTTAATTGATTCGAGTGGGGGAAATACAATTGGCTCTTCTATTGCCCACGTTTAAGATGTGTGCATCATTCATGCTTGTTCTTTAAAACTTGGTTTGTAAACTATGACAATAGGCTACAAAATTTGGTTTGAATGTGTTCGTACGACAACTACTTGAGTTTCCTCATCTACAGTGATGAACAAATTTGTCATGGGTGCTACTCTCTCCTTCTTGTGTTTATGATATTCTTGGGCCTCTTTATAGTTTCTATGGATATGTCCGAGTTTTCCATGGAAGTAACATCTCGCCAGTCATCTCGATGCAAAGTTTAATGTTCTTGTATGTGACTAGGGTGACTATTGTATTGATCCTTGTTGTAGATTTGGTTGATCATACCTTAGATATCAGGTGTTTCTCAAGTTTTGTGGTACATAAGTATTGGAAGATATTGATTCTGGTATGGTAGCATTCACTATGGCCCGATTCTGGGCCTTAGTATTATACACACAATAAGCTATATATTGGTTATCTCTATTATAGATCATGCAATGTAGTTGATTCAATCTGCAATTCAGTGTAATGTGTCAAGGGTTTTTACATTTTACACAGAAAATTTTCTTTGTTGCACTTGTACCAGTATCTTTTTGCAATCACAATCCATTTGAGATCTTTAGTGAAACCACTCATCTTGTTCTTGAGCTACAGAGCTTGATTTGTGATGATGTCCAAGTGTAATGCACCAGTGCTTTGAATTATCATGACTTGTTTCAACTATGAATTAAGACCATTAATAAACCATTGTGTAATTACATCTTCTTGTAATGTAGGTTTTGTAAATGTGTCATGAAAATGGTAGCATAGTCTTGAACAAACTGATAAGGCTTTTGTCAATTATTTTGCAAGAAATAAAAAATTCGAGCGGGATTTTTCTTGGATTAGAATCTTTATAAGAATGCATCCTTGACTGCTTCATATTCAGTAAAATCTTTAATGTCATATTTTGTGAGCCACTTTGCTGCTTTGTTCACCAATATTATCTAGAAGATCCTAGCTTTATCGCCATCATTCACCATAAGGTCACCTATACTTTCAATTACATCAAAATTTACTTCAAGTGCTCGCATATGAGCATCTAGGTCATTTCTAAGGAGTCCTTCAAACTTGGTATAAGAAACTCCCATTGGGTAATATCCGTTATGTGCATTACTTGCCAGTTTTTTTATCATGGAAGTGCTTCATAGTAACAATGTCAAGAAGAAAGGGAGCAAAGGTTGGGGAACAATGCCTCATATGGGGTTGGATCCAGCCCAACATGTGTGTCCTCCCTATCTGACAAGTGGCATCTACATGCTTGATGCCTCGCTTGGTGGTTAGTCGTTAAACATAATGGGCCGGAACTTTGGGAGAGAAGGAAAAGCCGTCAGTCATGTGGGATGAAGGATCATAGACATCATGGTTCATGCACATTAACGTGGAATGAAAATATAATACTCTAAATAAATCACTAAACTCAAGAGTGCTAGATGAAAAATTATTCTCGATAATCATGATCAATATACAAACGAATTTCACAGTGTAACTGCGGATAATACAACTCAAATAACAAAATATTTCGCCACGCTAGGGATCAGCCAAACAAAGCTAGAATGATCTACAGAGGAGAAAAGATGCTTCTTCACTTCTTTGAAATCTTCAAATTCTCCTTTTCTCCTTAGGTAATGCTTTTCTTCACTTCTCATTACTTTGTTTAAAAATGATTTCTTCAAATCATGAGCTCATCTAAAAAATCAATGGGTAAAAAAATTCAATTAGTGCAATTGAAAGATAAAATAAGATGCACTAAAAAATTATACCCCTCACTTAGCTTTGATTTTATGTCAATTTAATGTATATGTTACATTTCTTCATTTCTTTACACAGTCTTGTATTCCTTTCTCTCTATATCTCTCTCTATTTCTCTGTCTCTCTGTCTCTCTCTCTCTCCCTTTATAAGATACTTTCATGATCCATCATATATTCTTATGAACGGCCTTTTACAATTCAAGTATGCTCTTTGTACAAATTACCCATGACAACATGTACTAATATTGATCTTCCTATGAAGAGGATCAACAAAATAATGGACACTAATTTCTACATGGGTGCTTTAGACATCATTCAGGGCCCACTCATACTTCCCTTTGATGTGCAACAGGGAAACTTCTCAATTTATTTGAGTTCCTTATCATGCACATGACCATATGATTAATCTATTATCATATTATCCAAGTCCGGCATGGACTATTAAGTTTTATCATTGTAATCAAACATTTGTTAAAAAATAACATTTTCTTGATTCTCAATTTGGGCTTCTCACTTTTTCTCTCGTTTTCTCTCTATTTCTAATTTTTGGATCTCTACTATGTTTAGCCTTTGGTCTATGGACTTGATTCTCTCTCTCTCTGTACTTTCACCACCAACTCTCTTTCCCTCTCTCTCTCTCTGTTTCTCTCCATCAATTCTATGAGACACCATCTTTGTGGCGACCTCAATAATAGGTCCCTCTCTCTCTCTCCAATTCTTCTACCACTGATTTTTGGTCTACAACACTTTCAGATTCACAGCCTTTGGCACTCTTATAGGCCGAATATTCCATGGTATATGTGGCACTATAAAGATAATCATGGGCAGAACTTGTTTCAGATCCACACAACCTATCTTATGTGGGAAAAGTGCAAACGCTTTGTCATGTTTCTTGATAACTTCTATGAACTTTTCTTTCTCTTTTTCTCTTAGAAATGATATTTATCCAAACTTTATCTCTTTAACAATCTCCTTAGTAAAATGATGCCCTATAAGCTCTCGTCATCTTAGCATAGGGTCATCAGAAACTTTCAGATACTTTTCATGAATATCATCTGGCAAGGGTTGGGCTATGGGTTCTACCTTTTTCTCCATAGTCTTATACTTTGTATTCACATTCACTTCATGTTCTCTCAAAGAATCAATGATCATTTCATATTCTTGGATAGAACTAAGCATGATGATTTCAAATTCTTCAATTCTCTCGAGTGTTTGCTCATGCTCTTCCAAAATAGTCAAATTACTCTCCAAATGGATTACATTTTCAATCTTCTCATGAGGCAACATGATTCTTAAATTCTCATAGCATGTTGCATGAATTTTTCTAAAATTATTTGAAACATTTTCTTTTTGTAAGGAAAGCAACTTGAATGCACTAGAACATATAGAAAAGCTTGGATCAATATTTACATAATCCTGTGAGACATCAAACTAACTCCCACCATTATCTCGCTCAATAGTCGATCGTAGCAAAAATTTTGGTCAACAAAACCCTCATACTCTCCTATGGGCATACAATCATCATGGTCATGAGAGTTAATGGGACGTTTTCTCAGATTCTTGTAAGGAGTGTACATAGGCATTACTTGTAAGGAGTGTATACTGAATCTTGATCAGATTCTTACATAGGTAGATCCATCATCTATCACCTTTTTTTTCATCTACACTTTAGCTATGAAAGGCTACCGAAGAATAGCCTCTGTTAAAGCTCTTTACTCGAGGGAAAATGTCTTAAATGCAGTTATGGGTTGCCCAATTTATTGGCACTCTTTCACTTTTTCTTACTCCAAGTCCACTAATTCCCCTTGAATGTATTCATGAAAGAGGGGGAAAGGAAACACTTATATGCATGTGAGCAGGGACCCAAACTTGTAAATTAATTTTTGAGATTTCTCTTCTTGCTTCCTCGCGTTCTCCTTTCGTTCTCTTCCTCCTTTTCCTTACTTTTTCTCACTCTCACTTCTTTTTTCACCCGCTTCCCATCACCCTTACACACGCATTCTCACCCACTTTCTTCACTCTCTTATTTACCCCTACACACACACTTTCTCTCTCTCACAAACATGTACCCTTGCACCTATTCTCCCACTCATGCACTCTCATTGGCACACACTCTTCCTCACCCGCACACATACACTTATACACACATTCTCTCCCTAATTCCCTTTCACTTACATACGCACTTCCTTTTTCTCTCCCCCCTCCATCCGCGTACAACCACAAGCAATTATTCACATGGACTATCACTAACATTTAGCAATACACAATACTCATGATACAGATCGCACGCAATTCAAAAGTCATTGAACATTCACACATACTTTTTCTCCCTTCATCTCTCACCTACATCTTGCGTTTCCACCTGAAAACTTCAATTTTTGGGAAAATGATCTTCCTCAAGAAACTATATAAAATCATGCGGATATTGACGTTCTCAAGGTGTTGTACTCCTTAGTCAGACATATATGGTTAAATATCATTGGCTACCCTCAAAATATATTCTTGTTCGTTCCTTCCTTTGCCTCTATATTATTATTCGTCAGTCAATGCACCCAAGATGCAACAAATGATGTTTAGAAGGCGAAGGATGAGGATAGAGAACATTGAGCATGTTCAACTCGATTGAAGTCCAGGCTTCATGTGGCAGCGATGAAATCCGATACTGTACGGTGGGTTGATTTTTCAAATCCAAGTGTGCCCAGAGCATGCAAAGTGCAATAAGACTGGTTATCAAAGTAAAAGGTGAGGCCCAGACATGCACTCAGCAGACTTACCCGTAAAGTTTTGAGAGAACTGTCATAAAAACGTTTTTTCTTAAAGGTGTGCATTAGATTCATGCAAAAATAAAAACTCTTCCCAATTGAAGAAATGGAAGAAAACAATCTTTATGTTCAATGCAATTGAATCTTCTCGACTCTGTTACATATGGTTTCCATGTTCCATTCAAAATGGTATCTAAGCATATAATGATGTGCACATGAGGTTGAGGAAGTGCAAGCAAAATCTCTCATATGGATGGTCCTTCAACATGTTATTCTCCTAATTTTAGATGCTCTATCTCCACTATACTATCGGGATTAGAACCAGCGTCCTTGAGTGCTACACATTTCTCAATTTTCCCTTCATCATACTACCCATACAGTCAATACATCTATTAGCAATTAGAACAGACTTGGACAAGTTCTTTGAATTCAAGATCTTGAGCGCACTAGCACGTAAAAAACTCCAGCTAGCTATCTTTGAGTGCAAGGTCTGATATCAAAATGTTGATGTAAGATAGCCTTGCATTCTCAGAGGTAGTCCAATTATCCAGTAGCACTGTAGTACTTCCCGCAGCCGCTCCTCTTGTAACGTCATCATCTTGCTTACACTTGTGTCAGTATAACTTTGAAGCAAAATCCATAGTTCAGCAGAGAAGCATGGGTTGCGTCCCATATTTAAAAATCAAATTTCAGCCTTTGAGGAATCAGGGTGCAGCATTCTCTATTTTATGGACTGCACCAAAGAATTTTGTTGAAACCAATCCAACTCCAATGCCTCCTCGGATGAGACGGGCGCAGCTCAGATGCATTGTTTCAAAACAAAAATGCTTCAGAACTTTACTATTCAATGATCAATGTTGTGGGAGATATATAACAAAAGGTACAGATGATAGCAACAACAAACATGATGTTAGAGTTGATTACTCTCCCTCCTGCTACGCAGCCTCTCTGGTGTTTTTGCGCATGATCAAAGTATCACCATTAACAACATTTTCTTCATTCGAGTGCTCCGTAGTAGAACAGACATTAGCAGAGATTTATTGAGGCCAGAATTACAGAATGTTGGTGTCAAAAGATTGCCATCAGAATTCTTGAGCGCAGCCAGAATGCATACGATCCGCCATCATGATAGCAGAGATGTACAATCGTGCTCTGTAATTGTCCTCTTGTGCGAATCAGCAAAGACGTATTGTAGAGCGTAATATCTTCAGTTAAGATCGATTTCACTAGAATCATCAACAACTTGGTGGCACGCATGCAGATATCATCCCAGAAATACGTTTCCACAGTCAATAAATGACTCCATTCTCCCTTACAACCCTTCAGAACTCCGCAATTAAGCGTTTCTTCCCCCATAACAGTCCACTGTTCCTCCTTTCAGATGTCATTTTCATTTGCTGAAAATCTTTTCCACCCCAAAACATTAGTTCTCCTCCTTTTTGCACACACCTGCTTCTTCCTTTGTAGCTCAGCAATGAAGACCGTGCCTCCGACGATCTCCCCCCTTCTGCTGACTGTTCCCAAGAAGTGACGACTCCTTCTCCCCATTCCTCTTTGTTCTATCCAAACTAAACAGCTTCATCTTCTTTTCTCCTTGGCGCATGCGGTTGTCGGCCTTGAAGAACTCTCTTCAGGAACATTCTCCGAAAAACTCTATGCGACTCTGGACAAAATCCTCCATGGCCTCTATTGCCTTTCACTCAGTCCTGCAGAACAGCACCACACAACACACTTTTCCTTTTTGTCGAATCCCCCTGGCATGAAGGATCCCAGCAAGCCAACGAGAGCGAGCGGAAAAAAATCCCTCCCGCACTCAGAATTCTCCCCCTTTCCGTTTCTGCGTTGTCGCCCACCACACAGAGAGAGTGAGCGTTGCTGAATCTTCCCCCTCTTCTATATCCTCCGTGTACCTGCTCAAGAGAACCACACAAAAAACAAAAGATAACCTCCCCCTTTTGCCCTTTGTTGTTCAGCGGACAAAAAGAAGCAGCCCCCCTCCCCACAGAGGACAAACACACACAACTGCCTGCTAAAAGAAACGGACTGACTTCTGATAGCCGCCTGCAAAAAGAAACAAATTGAACAACCTTTGGAAACTTTTGAGTCTGTGCATCGTCTCCTACACTCGATTGCTTTGAAATGAATGTCACAGTACCAATGAAAATGTTTTCACCAAGAAGGCGCACAAAAAACTTTGGTCAAAACCATCAACGCCAGGTTGTGTTCCAAGTTCAAGTTTTGCATAACCTTGACCTGTTCTATAATTTCTTTGAGCTCTTCATCATCTGTTTCACATTCTTCTTCCTCCATCTCTCCCTCAGAGTATTCTTTGAGCTCAAGAGCTAGGTTATCCACAGATATTTCAACATTGCTTCCTAAATTTATATACGAATCATCTGACTTTGCTTCATCCGCCAGAAATTCCTCATCTCCACTTGCAAAATTTGTTGGTGCAGAGCAATCAACAATTGAAGTTTTGGAAGTCAAAGAATGAAGACAAGATCAAGTTTTGAAGCATAGAAGAAGTTTACATTCAGGAGTTGAAAGAAATGTACACATATGTACATTAGTTCAGATATAGGTCACTTATACTTTTGATTAGTCATAAGTTTGTAAATATTTTCCTATAAATACTATGGAAAATGTCGGGGCAAGTATGAGAGAGCATGAGAATAGAGTAATCAGAAGTTGTATGAGTTTTTTAGCCATCCTAGAATTGAGTTAAGTCTCTCTCATCACTAGATGTAAAATTCTCAGAAATGAAGAAAATGTTGCGCCCGATGTTTCTGAGTTTTCTCCTTCTATGTTAGATCTTTTGTGAAATGCTTTTGTACAAGTCTAAGTCTATAGGTGATTGACCTCTGTACAAATTTTTAGCTTCCAATTGTGATCAAGCTGAGAGAATTATGTGTAGGAACATTTGTATGTGAAGAAGTGTTTATTGGTTCCTGAAACAGACGCAAAATTTGAAGTTAATGTTTTGATCAGTTCTCCTTCCACAGTTTAAATTTTTGAGCAAGTAACCACTTAATTTTTAAGTTGGAAGGTAAGCTACTTGTGGCTAAAAGAATTTGCTTAAACGGGTTCTATTCTTGGAGAACCATGTCTTAGAAGTTATAGGTGTCTAAATCAACTTCTCAGAAGTACAGTTTTAGACATAGGTGACTTGTCAAGTTGATTTCTCAAAATCTATTGAATCTTTTGGAGTGATTCGACTTGGAGGAGGTGTGCAATCTTTAGGCAACACCTTGTACAAATTCTTATAAAAAACTTTACACATTTGATAAGTCAATGAGAAAGATATGTGCAGCAGACTTTCTATAGAATCATCCTTTTCATAGATTTTCCAGAATCCTTATAATTGAATGTTGATCCTCCAAATTGGTAAAGGTTTTAACTTACTCTTGATATAGAGGTGCTCTAATTACAAGAGTAGGTTGTTCTTTTGGAGATTAACACTCTCCATCAGTGGTATTAGAGCAAGAAGCATCAAAATTGAAGGAAGGAGGATCCCGACTGCTGCAGGTGCAAAGAATTCAACATCTGAATGTTCAAAAGGTGAAAGCTTGAGAGCAAAGGTTGAGAAGGAGGTCATACGACACCAAGGAAGCCAAAAGGAGTATTATTCGAAGTAAAGGTACATCTATTACTCATAAAGTTTAAAGAATTCAATACACATGACAAGAAAGGATGGGAGATTCTTTTCAGATAGAGAAATTGGATAGAGAGAACTATCCAGCATGGTCAATGAGGATGGAAGCTCATCAAATGAGCAAATATTTGATAGGTTATATTACAGGTGAAGAAGAAAAGCCTCAATTTAGAGATCCTAGTGTTCCAACTAGGGAGGAATTGTCAGATTTGAAGAATTGGATGAAGAGAGATGCCCAAGCTAGGAGCATTATCTATATGGTAGTCAATGACTACTTGCTACCTCACATTACAGGTCTTGAAAGTGCAAGTGATAAGGAATGCTTTGGAGGAGCATTTCCAAAATACCACAAAGTCAAGGAAGGCATCTTTGTGGGCAGAATTTACTACATTCAAGAAGAAGGCCTCGCAATCCATCTCAGATTATGTAACCAGAATGAAGGACATTGCAGATGCATTAGGAGCTGTTGATGAAGACATTGAGGAGGATAAATTGGTAAGGCAAATCCTTACAGGTTTGAGAGGTGATGACAAATGGAAGCCATTCATTTTGTCTATTGAATTTTCACTTGATCATTTTACTCCTGACTTAAATCAGTTGCTAGGACATATGTTAACCATTGAGCAGGATGTCAAAGGTGAAGGTGATAAGAGTACAGGTCATGCAATGTACTCAAAGGATAAGAAGAAAATTAGCAAAGGAAAGCAACAAGCAAATGAAGATGAAGGCACAACTAGTCAAGCCAACTTCCTAAGAGGAAGAGGAGGTGGCAAAGGTAGAGGAAGTGGCAGGAATAACAAAGATGGAGTCAAAGATTGCTGGATTTGTGGTAAGACAAATCATTTAGCTAATGATTGTTGGCATAATAATCAAAGTAATGGTGGATATAATCAGAATTTTAATTCAAGAGGAAGAGGTGGCAGAAACCAAGGAGGTAATTTCAGAGGTTGAGGTAGTAGGGGTTATTTTGGAAGAAATGCAGGTAGAGGATTCCAAAGTCAACAATACAACAATACCTACTACAATTATGCTTCAGATCAGAAGGAGGATTCAACATTGATAATGAATGCAACTTGTGAAAAGGCAAAGTGAAGACCAAAGAGTCTTCTACATTGACTCAGGGTGTAGCAATCACCTGAGTGGTAACATAGCATTGATGACTGATTTAGAAAATAAGGTATCTAATCATGTTGTTCAAACACGTGACAATACAAAGCACAATGTGAAGTCAATTGGATCAGTGAAGGCTAAGGATGGTAGCACCTTATTGAGTAAGGTCTTGTATGTTCCTACAATTCCTAAGAATCTGATAAGTGTAGGACAAATTGTTGAAAAAGGTTATGAAGTGAGATTCACTAATGAAGGAGTATTTGTGGAAGACCCTAGCAATGGGTATAAACAAATTGTTTCAGGGAAGAAAGAAGGAAGATTGTTCACATTGAAGATTCAAGGTAATGTTGGTCATGCCTTGTTCACTTATGGAGGACATAAGAACTCTGAGTTAGATCTTTGGCACAAGAGGCTTGGACACTTCAATGAAAGAGGTATCAAAGATATGATTAACAGTGGTTCAGTGCTTGGATTGCCTAATGTTACAGGTCAAGATATGACATACAAATGTGAGGCATGTCAATTAGGTAAGGCTCATAAGCAATCTTACTCCAAGCATGGTTTTATGTATTCAGAGAAGCTTGAGTTGGTACACACAGATGTCTGGGGACCATCAAAGGATTTCAGTATCAATGGTTCAAGGTACTATGTGATTTATGTTGATGATGCTACCAGATGGATTACTATCTATGTGATCAAGGATAAGTCAGAAGTATTTAGTACATTCAAACATTATCATTTGTATGTAGAGAGAATTACAGGTCATAAGTTGAAGAGATTAAGGTCAGATGGAGGGGGAGAGTATTTCTCGAATGAGTTCAGTGATTACTTGTGGAATGCAGGTATAAAAAGGGAAATCACTTGCAGGTACTCCCCTCAACAAAATGGTGTAGCAGAGAGGAGAAATAGAACTCTTGTTGAGTTTGCAAGATCCATGATGAAGGAGAAAAATTTCCCAAATTATTTGTGGGCTGAGGCCGTAAATACAACTATTTATTTGGTCGATAGGTTGCCATGTAAAGCCTTGCAGGGTATGACACCGTATGAGGCATGGTGGGGTAAGAGACCTACATTAGACCATTGCAAAGTATTTGGATGTTTGGCATATGCATATGTGCCATCACAATTAAGACACAAATTAGAACCTAAAGCTAAAAAGTATGTGTTCATTGGTTATGATGACAAGCAGATGGGTTATAGATTGTGGAGTCCATCCACAAAGCAATTCATTGTATCTAAGGATGTTACAGGTTCAGATATTTGATGAACAAGAGAATAATGAAGTGCAGGTTGAAGTTGAAGAAATGCCAAGATTTGATTGTGAGTGTGAAGAACCAGAAACCTCAAGGAGTGGAGAACTCCGAAGGGTCATCAAGACACAAGTGGCAACCTACAAGGTATAGCTATGATACTTCTTTTTTGGCTACCAAAGATTATGCTTACATGATAAAGGCAGATGAAGACCCTTCTACATATGAAGAGGCAAAAGGTAAGGAAAATTGGGAGAAAGCTATGCAGGAAGAATATGATGCATTATTGGAGAATCAGACATGGGATTTGGTTCCTAAACCAAATAGCCATAAGATCATTGGATGCAAGTGGGTTTACAAAACAAAGAGATTTGTAGATGGAAGTGTATCTAGGTACAAAGCTAGACTTGTTGTCAAAGGGTTTGCTCAAACATATGGTATTGATTATGATGAGACCTATAGTCCTGTGGCAAAGATGACAACCATCAGGACACTCATAGCCATTGCTGCATGTAAAGGTTGGAAATTATGCCAATTAGATGTGAAAAATGCTTTTTTAAATGGTTACATTTTAGATGATGTTTTCATGGAGCAACTTCAAGGATTCAGAGATGGGAGGTATCCTGATCATGTGTGTAAGCTCAAGAGAGCTTTGTATGGGTTGAAGCAGGCCCCAAGGGCATGGAATTATAGACTTGTGAAGTTCTTGAAAGAACTTGGATTTCAAGTATCTAAGGCAGATAGTAGCTTGCTTGTTAAAGCAAGTGATGATGGGTTCATTTACATGTGCATATACGTTGATGATATAATTCTTACAGGTACAGATGAGAAAGGCATTCAAAGTCTAAAGAAGCAAATGGAGAAAGAATTCAAAATCAGTGATTTGGGAGATTTGTCATATTTCATGGGCATGGAGATTTCATACACTCAACATGGAGTGTATGTGACTCAAGAAAGGTATTTGAAGAACTTGTTAATCAAGTTTAAAATGAATGATTGCGAGGTAGCACCTACTCCAATGGAGGTGAATCACAAATTGAGCAGATATGGTGGAGAAGAATTCAAGGATATGAAGTTATATCAGAATTTGGTTGGTAGTCTTATCTATGCTACATTAACTAGGCCTGATTTATCATATGCAGTTGGGGTTTTGTCTCAATTCATGCATTGTCCTAGAAAAGAACATTGGATTCCAGGTCAAAGAGTGTTGAGGTACATTAAGGGTACACTCAAAGAGGGTTTGTATTATCGTTTTACATCATATACAAATATCAAAATATATAGTGATGCAGATTGGGCAGGTAATCCTGATGATAGAAGGTCAACCTATGGATACATGTGTTATGTGGGAGATAAGTTAATCTCTTGGTGTTCAAAGAAGCAACACACAGTTGCTTTATCATCTACAGAAGCTGAGTACAAAGGCATGGCTGAAGCTGCAAAGGAAGTGATATGGCTTAAGACTCTGATGAAGAGTTTTGATATCATTCAGAGTACACCTACTATTCATGGAGATAACATGAGTTCATTATATCTAGCTTCTAACCCTGTTTTTCATGCCAAGACCAAACACATTGAGATTCAGTATCACTTTCTAAGAGAGACGGTGATGGACAAAGAGATTGAAGTCATATATACAGCTGGATGCGCCTCGTGGTCGTGACCGCCCGGCCACAATGGCTCCACCTACCTACCAACCCGTTATGGCGCGTAGCTAAGACACAAACATGTACATCCCAAGCCTATGGCAAAACTAGCTGCAACTCCTGGTCCTAACCACCCGGCTAGGATAACTCCACCCACCTACTAGCCCACCATAGCGAGTTGGTACAATCACAACAACACAATTTTTTTTTTCATAGTTAATTAATTTACCGGAGTCTTGAGAATTAGGGAGAGGAAGAAAGGGATTTTCCCCACTTCTCCCACACATGCATGCAAACATACACACCCTAGCCTTTGACAGATCAACCACCTCTTCACTCCCTTCTCTCAATTACCGACACTACATATGTATTCATCGATTTGACCTTTCACTAGGTAACTACAACCGGCTATGCCTTGGTCCCTATGCCTTGGTCCCTCATATACCTATCCTTAGATAATCTAGAATGTGGATCTCCTGGATGTCTCATATAGCCTCATTGTAATGGCATCCCGACGACTTCCCTAGGACGAGTCAGGCAACTTCAGGAGCTCCGTCATCGCTACCTATCGTTAACAGATCTGCCCAAGCCCAATAGATATCATTTAACTCCTTAGGCAATTCCATTGTGCTTTCCTAGTAGAAGTACCGATCCTTGGCATATCCTGCCCAACTAAGTAGATACGCTTAGAATTTGGGAGATGGAAAGTCAATGTCCATACCTTGATTCCAAAAGCGTACAAGCCAGTGTGCCTCCTCCACGTCATAGTTTGTTTGCAAGCTCTCAATCGATATCTCCATGCTTTCTAACGCTTGATCTGAAAGATATAGGACAAGGTCGAACAGAGCGCTCTGGTATACTTGATTAGCCATCAGTCACCTAGTCCTCAGTGATCCTGCATAGTAACACACTTGGTTTACCAGTTTTTGCAATTCGAGCAAACAAAAGGTAAATTGAATGAACAAGTAAAGAAAGGCCTTCTCGCGTCATTCTCGTATCCAACCACAGATCTCTCGTAAGAGCACCCAAATCATGCAAAAAAGTGTCATTATCCAAAGGCTCACTCGAAGACCTGTCCATGCACATTCATCTATCGATCCTTGTACGTTCTGCTCGCTACCCTGACATCTAATCCCATCAAACCTCCATCGGATAACTCTGGCATGCTCAGCATGAGACAATCCTAACTCCTTTAGGGCGTCGCCAATCTTGCACGTATTCTTTGCATGAAGCACTTTACTCACTGTACTCTTTTCTGGGGCATTTCCTAATGCAAGTTCTTTCTCCAATCTTTCATGTCTAAAAATCCTCTATTCACCACCATCTTGGTTCTCCCTATCTCTTGCTTTTAAGATGTTCTCCTTTCGATCAACCAATTCCTTACTAGAACTGTCCTGATCCACACACCAAATTATCTCCCAGATCTACCTTTGCCCTCGTGCTCTCCCTTGCATGTACCCTTGCTCATGGCGTCATGTACTCTCTTGGTGCTAGAGAATAGCTGACTGTCTTGGTTCCTTGTCAACTTTTGATGATATCCTCGATCACGATTTTCAAAAGAGCTTTTTCTACTTTTCGAAGACTTTTTCCCCCTTGCATGAGGATCCACCACCTGGATCATTTTCTTCTCCTCCACCGGGTCGATGTGCATTGTATAACACTCAACCTCGCCTCTACTTGCCAACCATCCTAGCAGTTCCTGATCGGAATCGTCTTTATAGAGCAATGGATTTTGATATTCTCCCATCTTCGTGTCTTGCTTCTTGGAGAGCTGCAAGTTGAACCCGTCTTGAAGCAGATTCTTGTAGGTATCCGTGTTCAAAGAAAACCTAGCTCGTGTTATATCTTGCCTTACTTTCTCCTTCGCTTTGTTTTCCATCTCCTCGACTATTATTGTCTTCTTCTTGTCGATCGAGTTTCGGGATACTTGTATTTGAATCCGATCAGACTTTGGCCCTATTGAAATGAAACCTGTGCGCCAGTCATGCACACAATTGGCTTGCATAAGCCATGGCCGTCCGAGTAAGATGGAGATAGTGGCCTGTGAGGTCCTTGGTTTTACTATCAAATAATCGACTTTAAATTCTAGACCCCCCACAACTGTGCTTACATTCTTCAAAAGACCTGCAGGCTTCACTTGCGTTTGATCTGCCATCCTCAAGGACATTGGAGTTTCTTCCATGTGGTTGAGGCCCAAAGCTTTCATCATGTACTCAGTCATTAAGTTGACTGCGGCTCCACTACCTAACTCAACACCTGGGACTGAATACCCTTTAATCTTGACTGTCACCGCTGGAGCATTGGAATCAATTTGTGTTGTAATACTTTGAATCATTCCTTGGACATCTTTATCTTGTCTCTTTTTATCTTGAGCTTTCCTCGACTTCTTGATATATTTGTTGTAGAATTGTCTCCTATATAGAGGTGAACATTTCAGCAATGTGCCAATGTCCAACGTGAATTCCGTGTCAGCCAACAGTTTTACGATGTCAACTTCTTCCGAACTTTGTCTTTCCTTCTTACACTTTGGAACCCTTAATCTTTCAAGGAATGGTGCTATGCCTGGCACAAACTCCTTGGTCACTGGTGGAAGTATCTCTATCTCTTCCCCATCCTCAAACTCTTGCTGCTCAGCAAATCCCCCAACTTGGTTTTCTACCTCTCCATGTTCGGGTATCTTCTCCTGGCTAGCTTTTTAGCTTTCACCTTCTGGATGTTTCTTCATATACTCTTGAGTCCTTGTGACTACTGCCACAGTAGGCTCTTTATGCGGTTTCTTGGCCTGGTAAGCATCCACAAAGTGCATTGACAAGCTAGAGCCTTCTTGAGGATTCGGTGTCTTGAACACTACTCCAATCGTAGGAAAGTGCTCTTGAGCTCTCGATTTGGAATGCATCTGAGTCTCAACATAATTTGAGGACCCTACTGGTCCCTTATCCTTGCCAGTGGCAGCTCTTCGTTTTGGACAATCTTCATGAAAGTGGTCCTCTCCACTACAGTACCTACACAGCGGGATATAATCAACTGGTTTCTTTTCGTTTGGACATCTAGATTGAGTATGGTCAAAGCCATGGCACCTCCAACACTAGATTGGACCATATCTTTTTTTATCACGTGCGACTCCTCTCGAATAGTCTCCTCCTTGACCTTGAGCACCATATCCATAAGTTTGTCTGTTTTCCCAACGAGATGTAGGCAGGACACTTTGAGCAGGCAATCTCATATAAGACCGTTCTCTTGTATCTCCCGATTTCATAGTCCGCTCTTCATAGGCCCTCTTGTTGTAACATCGGTCCTCCGTGTGATTAGTCCTTCCATAAAAAGTACAATGCATTCTAGGTGGCGATCTATCTGTGAATACTCTCGAGACTGTAGGGCATTCTGAAGCCAAATGGCCGTAACCATGGCACTTTCCACACCATGTATTCGATCTAAACACTTGATTCGGGTTTGTAGTTACCTCTGGTTTTACTCTTTATGTTTCCTGGGTCATTGTGATAGCTTTTATAGCTTGTGTGACCAACTCCAATATTCGTTCTTCAGTCAGCGTAGGCATCACCTCGCTTGGCGTGCTAGTGGCAGCTACAAAAGCTGGGGTCGTCAATGCAGGACTTCCTTGGCCAGGATCTTTCATTGGTATGTTTCCTGGGCCTCACATTGGCTCGTATAAGAGCTCAATCTTCCTTTGTTGACATAATTGTACTTGCTCCCAAAGCCTTGCTTGTTCCTTAGCATCTACTAAAGTTGCAGGTCTTGTCAGGCTGATATGTTGTTGCACCGTAGGGTCTCTCAATCCTGCAATGAACCTTCTCTTCAATGTCTCATCGTTCGGGGCATTCGCGCCCATCTTTCTTACCAAGGTTTCCATTCTCTGAATGTAGTTATCAATGCTCTCATTAACTCCCTGTCGCAGGTAATCCATCTGTTGGGCCAATCTACCTTGGAAGCGTTATCGTCGAAACTTTGCGAAGAAGGCTTCCTTGAGCATCTGATAAGTTCCACGCTCTTGTGGTGTCAGATTCCCATACCAGTTGGCTGCCTCATCACGAAGAATAGCGAGAAATATCCTCAACCTTTGACCCTCGTCAACTACCTGATTCGCCTCACAAGTAACTTCAAATAGTTGGATAAAACTATCAGGATCCTCGTCCCAAGCACCTGAGAACTTGGTGAAGTCCCCCAAATGAACCAAAATTCCGTTGAGCCATTTCAAACAGAGATGTGATGTCAATATCACTTCGATCCCAGAAATTTAGTGCACGCGGCCTCAGGATCCCTCCTTCAAACTTTTGCACTTGATTCGTGACTCTCCTATGGGAGTACACGTTTTTGGCAGATTTCTTTGAGCTAGTCGAGGTCGACTACCTTGTGACTCCCACCTCTTCCTTTCTCTTTCAAGGGATCTTCTCTGAGCGCGTTCCTCTCTTTGCGTTTGTGTTGCTCTTGAGGATGAGCTCCCCTCGCTCATGTACTAGATCTTGGGTCCGCAAGCTCGGCCAACATGTGGCGCTAGGCGAACCTATGGCACTCTCTTATAGAGACGTGCAAAGCTTTTCCCGGCAGATGCACCAAAATGTTAAAGCTCTTTACCCGAGGGAAAATGTCTTAAATGCACTTATGGGTTGCCCAATTTACTCGCACTCGGTCACTTTTTCTTACTCCAAGTCCTCTAATGCCCCTCGAATGTATTCCTCGAAGAGGGGGAAAGGAAACACTTATATGCACGTGAGCAGGGACCCAAACTTGTGCATTAATTTTTGAGATTTCTCTTCTTGCTTCCTTGCGTTCCCCTTTTGTTCTCTTCCTCCTTTTCCTTACTTTTTCTCACTCTCGCTTCCTTTTTCACCCGCTTTCCATCACCCTTACACACGCATTCTCACCCACTTTCTTCACTGTCCTATTTACCCCTACATACACACTTTCTCTCTCTCACAAACATGTACCCTTGCACCTATCACTACAACAGATCGATGGTATACCGAGGTTTTTACCGAGGAAAATGAACACGGTTTTATTTGCTGCGACGCCGGTGTAAAGGTCGGTTTGCGTGTCGGTACCAAAGAGTCGGTATAGGCGTCGGTATATGCGTCAGTATATGCATCGGTATAATTGTCGGTATATGCATCGGTATAAACGTCGGTATATGTGTATCGACGGTTATTCCGATGACACTACTGAGAGTACCGTCGCGTATACCGACGAGCATACGTGCAAATTTTTTTTTTGGGTAGAGTGTTTTGTCTTTTGCTACAGCAACATTACCATGATGTTGCTGAACAAAAGACAATACACTCTGCCCAAAAAAACCGAGTACATTAGATGTGTACTCTAATGACAACCGAAATATCATTTCATGAAACAGAGTATTATTGTACACAAAATAGATAATCAGAATGAACAATGAACCATGTACAAAAGAAGTTATATATTTCAATAATGAAGGATGTACAAGAGTGTGGAAAACCACTGTCATATATGATGCTTTTACAAAATGTGGCAAAGCAATGTATTGCCATATGGAAATCAAATACAGAATATTGGTCTTCCACTGCCATACACATGCAAAGAACGTTCCATATCAACAGTCCTGCAACAAAGAACATTAATGGAATGAGATAAATTCACATGAAAATTACAAACAAGTAAAAACCAAGTTTATAAATTAATTACCTCATCGCAAACGCTCCCATGACACTACCGCACCGCGTCCCTCCAAGTCCTGCAATAGTGCAGTCAACCCATGACTATATCCATAAGACTCCTCCGTTCGTGTTGGAGGACGACCCATTGCCAGCTCCTGAAACAAATATAAAAAGACTAGAGAAATATGTATGAGAAATTTAACACAAATAAATTCAATAAATGAAATGGTACTTACAAACTCATGACGCATCGTGTCATATCCGCTGCTGCCCAAATGTGACGGTCCAATCGTGTCTAGACGTGTGGCTGTGGCATTTCACTGCTGGCGATATCGATCAGGAGTCTGCTGCTGCTCATCACGAATCATGTCCCACTCCTCAGCATCTAACCACACAAGCTTTGGTAAGCCTTCTCTGAATGCATCACGAGCCTCAGATCGTCGATGCGACATGACCTCACGTGCGGTGTGTAGAATGCACTCTGAACTGACAATCAACTATCCATCGGCTGGTCGGAACTCCTGGTAAATCGTCTGTGTGATATAATTCTTCCGATCTTTATCCTGTTCACTCCATTTCAGCATGATGGAGTGTCCAAACTGGATTGAGTACGTATGCGTGCACGCATTGCTTTGCCAACCGCATCCATCACCGGAGCTCCATCTCGGATACTATACACCTTGGAGTCATCATGGTCATGAGCACCCCAAGGTGTACGTGGTGTACTGCGTGGTGTACTGCATGGCGTACCTACATCTGAGGTACTCCTCCTAGGAGTAGAAGTGGGTGACACAATGTCCGTTGCACTGCCTCCACAACAACCGCCTCCTCCGCCTCTAGACCTACCTATAGATCCACTCCTAGAACCTCCTGCTCTAGAGCGTGACCTCGATCTACGAGACAAGCCAAACCCTGTATCGCGCTGAGGTGTCGAACGCACATGTCTACTAGTAGACCTAGTAGGAGATGGCTGCAAAGATGGTCGTGGTGGAGTCACAAAGCTAGGAGACATACCTCCTATGGGAGTAGCACCACCCTCGGGAGTGACACCGGTAGGAGTGACACCGGCGGGAGTGACACCGGCGGGAGTGAGGCCAGCGGGAGTGAGGCCGGCAGGAGTAAGGCCGCCAGGAGTGAGGCCGGGAGGAGTGCTACCATGAGCGATCCAATACTTTGATGCAGCGGCCATATACGCACGAGGAACCTGAGAGATGAACTCCAAAAATTGCTCCTCTGTCATGGAATGTGGAGTGATTGGAGGACTATCTCCCATCGTGCTCTGTAATAAAAGAACTCAAATAATTAGCATGCGATAAGAAAAATAATATAGGGAATAAACAAAAAAAAACCAAAAATTAGTACGTACAAGTGTTTTATTCAAAACTCCTCTATTCTAGCATCCTCTTGAAGATCCGATGCACCGAGAATATCTATCTCTAAATTGATGGCTTCTAAATCGCTTGCTATGCTCGTTTCCTCCTGATCATCGTCTATTGCTTCGTCTTCTCAAACAATGACCTCTTCTTCAATGACCTCTTCTTCTCGAATAATGATCTCTTCCTCCTCCACTATCGAATAAATCTCTGAGTCCACTAGAGATGGACTTTCTTCTACATCTATGTTTTCAAAAAATTTTCTACTACGTGGAGCGACTTGTAAAACAAATAGCCACTCTGGGTCTTTTGAATCTGGTATAAAAACAACTTGCTCACAGTGTTCGGGAAGTACAAATGTATTCCTTTCATCTTTCCATAATCTTGTGGAGTCGACTTGAAGCAAACCGCTCTTATCTCGTCTCACTGTTGCGTTTCTTCCAGAGGTGACTACTTTGAACCATTTCACATCAAAAACAAAGTAATCAAACTTTCTGAAAGATAGTTTCAAGATGTCTTGAATCACACCACAATAATCTAACTCGCCTTCTAGAGCATTATCATCTCTTGCACTTGCTCTACTTTTTTGCAAAAAATTCACCATCACTCCACTATCAAAAGTAGACCGGTTTTGATCGATTCGTGTGATTCGAAAGTGTCATCCATGAGACCATAGTGCACCGTATTTAATATACTCCCAATCACATCCTTTTGCGAGTTCTTCTTCTTCTTCAGATATATCTTCACCCGCTGCCTTTGCTTGTGAAACCGCTGCATATAGCCATCTGCTCGTTGGAAAAGGTGGGAGAGGTCGAAGATTTTCTGGAAGAGGCAAAAATCGAGTGGAACGATTTCTTTGAAACTGAGCTCTTTCCTTTGCGTTAGTTTCCTTGGCAAGTTCATACCTTTCTAACCACTTTTGCATAGGCTCAGAGTTAACTATGCAAAACTTCATTGCCTTCTCTCTAAAAGCTGCATCCATTTTTCTTTGCAATCCTTTACCTTGTGGTTCATCGCCTACGAGACGAACATCTTCATCATCGCTCCATAAGCGAGGCATTTTGGGATCCGATATACGTAGAAAGTCAGTTATGAATACAAGAGATTCTTGTACAAGCCATCCCTCTGCCATGCTACCCTCTAGACGTGCTCTCTGTTGAACAAACCCTTTTAATGTCTTCATAAAGCGCTCTAAGAAGAACATCCATCGACTATGGATAGTTCATGCTATTGCAACTTCATCTACTACATGAACCAGTAAATGAAGTTGAATAGTGAGAATACTTGTGGGAAATTATTTCTCTACCATACAAACAGCCTCGATAGCATTGAGTTTCGCACTCTCTATGCTATCTCTATTTATCTCTTTAGAAGATATCCACCGTACTAAAGAACTAATTTTATAAATGGTTTTTTGTACCCTCTGAAAGACAATCTTTTAGGGCTACAGGGATCACAAACTGTAAAAACTTGTGCCAATCATGAGACTTGAGTCCTGCAAGATGGTCGTTTCATGTGAAAGAAGTCTTTAGACATCTCATATCTAGTAGGTGTACGAAACTCTGAAATTGTTTTCTTCACTTGTTGCTCTTCCATCCTGCGAAGCACCCAAGGAGCTCTTGGTAACGATATTGTTCCGTTGGGCTTAGTAATTGCCCACAACTCTCGCATATGACCTCGCTCTTCTAAGTCGTCCCTTTGTGCTTTGCTTTCTTTCTTTCCGATCAAAGTTTTTCAAAGCATCTCTCCCACATTCTTGAAAACATGCATCGGGTTTACCAAATGATTGATCACCAATTCACTCCAATAAGGGAGTTCATGAAAAATGGACAACCGTTTCATGCGAGCAACTGGATTTTCTGAATGCCACAGTTGTTTCCAATTGCTAGCTTTCATTTGGTGTTGCGCTTGTCCACCAATTTGTCCTTCACATAAAACATGCCCATCAGGCAAATATCTATGATGTCCTTCATAGACAGTTTTACGTAGTGCTTTGGAATAGCGTGCTTCGAGTCGTGGTCCGCATAAAGGACAAGCATGGTAACCCGAAATCAATAAACCTGAACATTCACCATAACCAGGCCAATCATGCATTGTCCACATAAGTATGCCTTGCACTCGCACGTCTCGTCTTCTTATAGGTTGAGACATGTTACGCACAGTGATCCCATCCCATAAAATGCACAGTTCTTCCACAAGTGGTGCAAGATATACATCCATGTTTTTTACCTTATACTTACCTCGTACAATAAGATCTAATAATAAATGACCTTTCTTTGTGACCAACCATGGTGGGATATTATAATTAACCAAACATACAGGCCATGTGCTCCATGAAGAACTGCGTAATCCAAATGGATTCACTCCATCCATAGCTAGGCCTAGACGTATGGACCGAGGCTCACTAGCAAACTCTGGCCACTTACTATCTATGTGCTTCCAAGCATTAGAGTCAGGTGGCACTCGCATTACATTATCTGTAGACCTGCTCTTTGTATGCCATGACATTAACTCAGCTATAGATTTGCATCTAAACATGTTCTTAATTCGTGGAATGATACGAAAGTGGCGAAGAACCTTTGCGGGGATTGCTTCTCACGTCTTCTCTAAATCTATTTGCTCCACACTTTGGACATAGTGGAGATGCTCATACTCATTCCGAAAGAGAATGCAATCATTCGGACAAGCATTAATTTTAGTATAATCCATTCGAATGGACTGTAAAAGTTTTTTCGCATCTCCACGTGTTGGAGGCATGTCATTGCCCTCTGGCAAAAACTTGATCTTTAAGAAGCCTGCAATAAGCAATTAAAATGATATTAGTAAATGAAGTTATTGTGATACAACAATGAAAGCCAATTTGTTCTCCACTTACCTGAATAATTCAGTGACACTACTATCTGACCATCCATAAATGGATTGCAGATTCAGCATCGCGAGTGAAGCACGTAGTACAGATATCTTTGCTCCATTGTAAAGTGGTAAACGAGCTAATCTTCACATGTTTTCATATTCTTCATCAACTTCTGATCGTGGAATTTTTGTTGTGTCCATGAAACTCTTGACACCTTCTTCACCATCAGGATCTTCATCCATCTCATCAAATGCTTCAAGCATCTCTTCCATATGTTCATTCTGTGTAATATTATTAGTGCTTGCTTCTACGTCTAAGTCCTTTTTTTCTCTCTTTTGTCCACGAGAGGTTACCGGTGCAATGTTGTTTGGGTCCATCTGCTCACCTGGGGGACCATGCGAATGATAGTGTAGGTTTTCCAGTCGACTCCTATCAAAGGATCCATACTCTCTAACATGTGCAGTACAAATCCGTCGTTTTTTATAAATTTGATACTTGCACTGTGTGCAAAGACATGCCATTCTCTCTTAAGGATCCAAAGAAGCCATCTGCTACAATATGGACATTTTAGAACATTTTAGAACATTTTAGAACATTTTAGAACATTTTAGAACATTTGTTTTTTTATTAAGCCTAAAAATCTAACTCTTAAAGACCTAAATACTTAAATACCTAAAACAACTTAAAACCCTAGTTTTAAAACCCTAATTTATATAGCTATCCTATTTTATCTATATATTCTGA
This sequence comes from Ceratopteris richardii, assembly GCA_020310875.1. Lineage (NCBI taxonomy): Eukaryota > Viridiplantae > Streptophyta > Polypodiopsida > Polypodiales > Pteridaceae > Ceratopteris > Ceratopteris richardii. Next base: position 186,254,693 of record CM035421.1, on the reverse strand, counting down.
TTTTTTCTTGATTGATCCTATTTTATATATATATTTATTTATTTATTCAGATTTTTTTCCTCTTAATTAAGTTATATGTATGCCTCAATCCTAAAACCATAATTTTAAAGATCTAGACCTAAATTATGTATATTTCTATACACATGTGTATATACATGTATATATGTATTATATGTGTATGTGTATGTGTATGTGTGTATATATGTTATGTACGTGTTAAAACCCTAAAACCCTAATCCAAATGACCTAGAACTAAAACATGTATATATATATATGCATGTGTATATGTATATATGTGAATATAGATAGGTATATAAGTATGTGTGTTTGTGTATTGTATATATATTCACTCTATTTAAAATGATTAAATTTAAACCTATTTTTATATATTTAATCATATATATTTCATTTATTTATTTAAAATACTAGTTCTTATCATATTTTATTATCTATATAATTATCCTACCTTATATATATATTTATTTATATATTCAGATTTTTTCTTTACTTAATTATATTTAATTATATATATTTAATTAAATAATTTAAAACACTAGTTCTTTTTATATTTATGTATGTATATAATTATCTTATTATATATATATATTTATTTATATATTCAAAATTTTTTCCTTACGTAATCCTATTTTTATATATTTAATTATATATATTTAATTATAAATATTTAATTAAATTATTTAAAACACTAGTTCTTTTTATATTTATTTATGTATATAATTATCTTATTTTATATATATATTTATTTATATATTCATATTTTTTTTCCTTACGTAATCCTATTTTTATATATTTAATTATATATAGTTAATTAAATTATTTAAAACACTAGTTCTTTTTATATTTATTTACATATATAATTATCTTATTATATATATATATTTATTTATATATTCAAATTTTTTTCCTTATGTAATCCTATTTTTATATATTTAATTTTATATATTTAATTATAAAATTTTAATTAAATTATTTAAAACACTAGTTCTTTTTATATTTATTTACGTATATAATTATCTTATTTTATATATATATTTATTTATATATTCAGATTTTTTTCCTTATGTAATCCTATTTTTATATATTTAATTATATATATTTAATTATATATATTTAATTAAAACCCTAATCTTAAAATTCTAGATCTGAAATACTAAACCCTAAAACCCTAATCTTAAATATGTAGACCTAAAATATGTATATTTCTGTATACATGTGTATATACATGTATATATGTATTACATGTGCATGTGTATGTGTGCATATATCTTATGTAGGTGTTATAACCCTAAAACCCTAATCTTAAAGATTTAAATCTAAAATATGTATATTTTTGTATGCATGTGTATCTACATGTGTGTATGTATTATATGTATATGTGTGTTTGTGTATATATGTTATCTACATATTAAAATCCTAAAACCCTAATCAGAAAGACTTAGACTTAAATATGAAATACTAAACCCTAAAACCCTAATCTTAAATATCTAGACCTAAAATATGTATATTTCTGTATAGATGTGTATATACATGTATATATGTATTATGTGTGCATGTGTATGTGTGCATGTGTATGTGTGCATATATGTTATGTAGGTGTTATAACCCTAAAACCCTAAATTTAAAGATTTAAATCTAAAATATGTATATTTTTGTATGCATGTGTATCTACATGTATGTATGTATTATATGTATATGTGTGCTTGTGTATATATGTTATCTACGTATTAAAATCCTAAAACCCTAATCAGAAAGACTTAGACTTAAATCTGAAATACTAAACCCTAAAACCCTAATCTTAAATATCTAGACCTAAAATATGTATATTTTTGTATACATGTGTATATACATGTATATACGTATTACATGTGTATGTGTATGTGTGCATATATGTTATGTAGGTGTTATAACCCTAAAACCCTAATCTTAAAGATTTAAATCTAAAATATGTATATTTTTGTATGCATGTGTATCTACATGTATGTATGTATTATATGTATATGTGTGTTTGTGTATATATGTTATCTACGTATTAAAATCCTAAAACCCTAATCAGAAAGACTTAGACTTAAATCTGAAATACTAAACCCTAAAACCCTAATTTTAAATATCTAGACCTAAAATATGTATATTTCTGTATACATGTGTATATACATGTATATATGTATTACATGTGTATGTGTATGTGTGCATATATGTTATGTAGGTGTTATAACCCTAAAACCCTAATCTTAAAGATTTAAATCTAAAATATGTATATTTTTGTATGCATGTGTATCTACATGTATGTATGTATTATATGTATATGTGTGTTTGTGTATATATGTTATCTACGTATTAAAATCCTAAAACCCTAATAAAAAAGACTTAGACTTAAATCTGAAATACTAAACCCTAAAACCCTAATCTTAAATATCTAGACCTGAAATATGTATATTTCTGTATACATGTGTATATACATGTATATATGTATTATATGTGCATGTGTATGTGTGCATATATGTTACGTAGGTGTTAAAACCCTAAAACCCTAATCTTAAATATTTAACCCAAAAACCCTAATCCTATTTTTATATATTTGATGTAAAAAAAAACTTCAAAATAAAATAAGATTATATGTGTGTATGTATGCATGTGTGTGTATGTGTGTGTATGTATGCATGTGTACATGTGTGTGTGTGTATGTATACATGTGTATACATGTGTGTGTATGTAGGCATGCATGTGTGTGCATGTGTGTGTACATGTGTGTATGTATGCATGCATGTATGTGTATGTGTGTGTATGTGTATGCATGTGTATACATGTGTGTGTATGTATACATGCATGTGTGTATATGTGTGTATGTATGCATGTGTGTATATATGTGTGTATGCATGCATGCCGGTATATGTGTGTGTATGCATGCATGCATGTGTGTATATGTGTGTATATATGCGTGTGTGTATGTATGTGTGTATATGTGTGTGTGTGTATGTGTATGTATGCATATGTGTATATATGTGTATGTATGTATGTGTGTATGGATGTGTGTGTATGTATGCATGTGTGTAAATTTATGTGTGTGTGTGTATGCATGCATATGTGTATATGTGTGTGTGTGTGTAAGCATGCATGTGTGTATAGGTGTGTGTATGTAAGCATGCATGTGTGTACATGTATGTGTGTATGTATGCATGTGTAAATTAATGTGTATCTTCCTTTCTCTTCTCTCTCTCATTCTTTCTCTCTCTCATTCTTTCTCTCTCTCTCTCTCTCTTTCTCTCTATTTCTCTCTCTCTCTCTCTCTCCTTCTCTCTCTATCAATAGCGAATAAAAGAATCGCTACAAGTATGTCCCTCTTTGAATCGTTGTCCTCAAAGCGTAATGTAGGTCGCCTCTTGTCCAATTCCAAACAATCGACGCCAAAGAACTTCCGCAAAATCAACGAAAAGAGAAATTAGAAACCCTAAAGCATAGAGAAACACAAATGCTAACAGTACACGCAGCACTTACCAAGATGTGAGATCTAAGTCAAGAGAGAGTGTGTGTGTGTAGAGAGAGATCCGTGTGTGTGTGTGCACACAAGACAATGCAGGTTCGCGCGTGCAAGTTCAACAGTAGACCGACAGTACTCAAACACGTGCAGAAATGTGAAGTTTTGCTCTCGGGTTCGCGGTATGTTTTAAACTCGTCACCCGTATAGGTGCCAGTATGGACGTCCGTATATGCATCGGTAGTTGCCAGTAAATTACCGACGCTTATACCGATGCTGATATCGACGCCTATACCGACGCCTATACCGATGCTTATACCGGTGGCTGCGGGCCACATCGACGATCCATTTAAAACGGTCATACCGACGGTCACTTGATCGTCGGTATCTCTAAGTGAGATTTTCCAAGGGCTATACCGACGCCGACTATGACCGTCGGTATATGCAGCGTTGGTATGCCCCTCATATGTTGTAGTGTATTCTCCCACGCATGCACTCTCATTGGCACACACTCTTCCTCACCCGCACACATACACTTATACACACATTCTCTCCCTAATTCCCTTTCACTTACATACGCACTTCCTTTTTCTCTCCCCCCTCCATCCGCGTACAACCACAAGCAATTATTCACATGGACTGTCACTAACATTTAGCAATACACAATACTCATGATACAGATCGCATGCAAGTCAAAAGTCATTGAACATTCACACATACTTTTTCTCCCTTCATCTCTCACCTACATCTCGCGTTTCCACCTGAAAACTTCAATTTTTGGGAAAATGATCTTCCTCAAGAAACTATATAAAATCATGCTGATATTGACGTTCTCAAGGTGTTGTACTCCTTACTCAGACATATATGGTTAAATATCATTGGCTACCCTCAAAATATATTCTTGTTCATTCCTTCCTTTGTCTGTATATTATTATTCGTCAGTCAATGCACCCAAGATGCAACAAATGATGTTTAGAAGGCGAAGGATGAGGATAGAGAACATTGAGCATGTTCAGCTAGATTGAAGTCCAGGTTTCATGTGGTAGCGATGAAATCCGATATTGTACGGTGAGTTGATTTTTCAAATCCAAGTGTGCCCAGAGCATGCAAAGTGCAATAAGACTGGTTCTCAAAGTAAAAGGTGAGGCCCTGACATGCACTCAGTAGACTTACCCATAAAGTTTTGAGAGAACTGACATAAAAACGTTTTTTCTTAAAGGTGTGCATTAGATTCATGCAGAAATAAAAACTCTTCCCAGTTGAAGCAATGGCAGCAAACAATCTTTATGTTTAGTGCAATTGACTCTGCTCGACTCTGTTACATATGGTTTCTATGTTCCATTCAAAATGGTATCTAAGCAGATAATGACGTGCACATGAGGTTGAGGAAGTGCACACAGAATCTCTCATATGGATGGTCCTTCAACATGTTATTCTCCTAATTTTAGATGCTCTATTTCCACTATACTATCAGGATTAGAACCAACATCCTTGAGTGCTACACATTTCTCAATTTTCCCTTCGTCATACTACCCATACAATCAATACATCTATTAGCAATTAGAACAGACCTGGACAAGTTCTTTGAATTCAAGATCTTCAGCGCACTAGCACGTAAAAAACTCTAGCCAGTTATCTTCGAGTGCAAGGTCTGATATCAAAATTTTGATGTAAGATAGCCTTGCATTCTTAGAGGTAGTCCAATTATCCAGCAACACTGCAGTACTTCCCGCAGCCGCTCCTCCTGTAACGTCATCATCTTGCTTACACTTCTGTCAGTATAACTTTGAAGCAGAATCCATAGTTCAACTGAGAAGCATGGGTTGCGTCTCGTAAATAAAAATCAAATTTCAGCCTTTGAGGAATCAGGGCGCAACATTCTCCATTTTATGGACTTCACCAAAGAATTTTGTTGAAACCAATCCAACTCCAATGCCTCCTCCGATGAGACGCGCGCAGCTCAGATGCATTGTTTCAAAACAAAAATGCTTCAGAACTTTACTATTCAATGATCATTTGATGTTGTGGCAGATATATAACAAAAGGTACGGATGATAGCAGCAACAGACATGATGTTAGAGTTGATTATTCTCCCTCCTGCTACGCAACCTCTCTAGTGTTTTTGTGCATGATGAAAGTATCACCATTAACAACCTTTTCTTCATAGTAGCAGATATATAACAAAAGGTACGGATGATAGCAGCAACAGACATGATGTTAGAGTTGATTATTCTCCCTCCTGCTACGCAACCTCTCTAGTGTTTTTGTGCATGATGAAAGTATCACCATTAACAACCTTTTCGAGTGCTCCACAGTAGAACAGACATTAGCAGAGATTTATTGAGGCCGGAATTACAGAACGTTGGTGTCAAAAGATTGTTGGGAAACAACGTCCCATTGGTCCACTTTTGTCTAGATTTTAAAGCATAAGTAGTTATTCTTATAGCACTATCCACCCCAAAGAAACTCGTCATCAGCATGTTCCAGCATGTGTAAAGATGCTTAGTACTCCTTGTACAACAAATATCGATGGGTGATGTGGATAAGGGAAACGCCTCCTATAGAACCCACCCGGGATCACATCCCACGGCAGCCAGCAGCATCACGATTCTAGCAAAGCTCTTTTTGGTGCTTTTAATCTATTAAAAGCTCACGCAAACGAACGCAGAATAATAAAACGGCGATGGAGTTGCGTTTCAGATGTTTGCTTTTCTATTCCGATCGTTCTACGATCGTAGCTTTCTTTGAGAAAAGTGCTTTATTTCATGGACAAAGAATACTATATAAACAAGTGCTTGGGCTCACTTCTATTCATCCTTCACCTAGTATTCAACACAAGCTTGGAGCTTGGACCTCAATAGAGGTAGTGTTTCTTCTAGCACATGGGGCAGTCATGGTGCTAACTTGAAGCATGTTGAGGAGCAGCTATGGAGTTCTTCTTAATGATTCTTCTTGGAGAAGATGAAGGGTGTGCTCACACTCTAGCACATGGAGAGGAGGTTATCTCTTGTTCATGGCAAGAAGACTTGGTCATTAGCAGCTTGATGGTGAGGATCGGCCATCTACATGGTGTATTTGAAGATTGTCTTCTACAGGAAGATATTAAGTTGAAGATTGTCTTCTACAAGAAGATGTCGGGCTACTTCAAAGACATTGGATGGTGCCATCTACATGGTGTATTTGAAGATTATCTTCTACAAGAAGATATCAGGTTGAAGATTGTCTTCTATAAGAAGATGTCGGGCTACTTCAAAGACATTGGATGGTGTTTAATAAGATTTATATCTTATGTTAAGTATTCAGGTACATATTCTCTTTATGCACACAGGTACTACTTGAATTTTATGGAGGTAGTGGCGTTCATATCAGGAGGAGTCCTATTCAGCATAGGTACAAGAGAAACAGTACGTATATGCTTTATGCATATTTTGATGAGGTGTTTGAGAAGGTGTGTTCACATGAGTTTGAGGATTTCCTACAGCAAACTTGTTAGCATTCTATGCTACTTTATAAGTATGTGATCTTTTCACACACGTATCTGACTTAGGGTCTTCCATAGCCTAAGTTCAGATGAGGGTTTGTTGATTATCAGTTTCACACTGATCCTTCCTCTTTCAGTCACTCATATTCACTCTTCTATAACCTATAAGGTCACACATCTCATGTATATTCAGATTACTGCCCACAGATCTGAATATGTTTGTTACATTGTACATTCACTCATTCATCTATTTCTCATCACATAGAGTGGTTGAGAGTTTTGATCCCACATTGTACATTGAACATTGGTATATATGATACTATGAGTAAGCGATGGCTTACGTAACACCTTACACATGTCGTCTATTCTTTCTCTATCTTTGTCTCATCATATGTATGATTAAGTTGTGATATGTTCATGTTTTGTCAATATGGAAGATTGCTAAATTAATGTTGTATATCCTGGACCTATGGAACCATGGACCTGTGACATGAGCCAAGGGCCTACCTCACTTCCAACAAAGATTGCCATCATAATTCTTGAGCGCAGCCAGAATGCATACGATCCGCCATCATGATAACACAGATGTAGAATCGTGCTCTCTGATCGTCCTCTTGTGCGAATCAGCAAAGACCTATTGTAGAGTGTAATATCTTTAGTTAAGATCAATTTCACTACAATCATCAACAACTTGGTGGCGCGCATGCAGATGTCATCCTGGAAATACGTTTCCACAGTCAATAAATGACTCCATTCTCCCTTACAGCCCTTCAGAACTTCGCAATTAAGCGTTTCTTCCCCCAGAACAGTCCACTGTTCCTCCTTTCGGATGCCGTTTTCATTTGCTGAAAATCTTTTCCGCCCCAAAACATTAGTTCTCCTCCTTTTTGCGCACACCTGCTTCTTCCTTTGTAGCTCAGCAACGAAGACCGTGCCTCCGACGATCTCCCCCTTCTGCTGATTGTTCCAGAGAAGTGATGACTCCTTCTCCCCGTTCCTCTCTGTTCTATCCAAACTAAACAGCTTCATCTTCTTTTCTCCTTGGCGCCTGCCATTGTCCGCCTTGAAGAACTCTCTTCAGGAACATTCTCTGAAAAACTCTAGGCGACTCTGGACAAAATCCTCCATGGCCTCTGTTGCCTTCCACTCAGCCCTGCAGAACAACGCCACAGAACACACTTTTCCTTTTTGTCGAATCCCCCTGGCCTGAAGGATCCCAGCAAGCCAACGAGAGCCAGCGGAAAAAAATCCCTCCCGCACTCAGAATTCTCCCTTTTTCCGTTTCTGAGTTGTCGCCCACCACGTGGAGAGAGAGAGAGCGCTGCTGAATCTTCCCCCTCTTCTATATCCTCCGTGTACCTGCTCAAGAGAACCACACAAAAAACAAAAGATAACCTCCCCCTTTTGCCCTTTGTTGTTCAACGGACGAAAAGAAGCAGCCCCCCTTCCCACAGAGGACAAACACACACAACGGCCTGCAAAAAGAAACGGACTGACTTCTGACAGTCGCCTGCAAAAAGAAACAAATTGAACAACCTTTGGCAACTTCTGAGTCTATGCATCGTCTCCTACACCCGATTGCTTTGAAATGAATGTCACAGTACCAATGAAAATGTTTGCACCAAGAAGGTGCACAAAAAACTTTGGTCAAAACCATCAACGTCAGGTTGTGTTCTAAGTTCAAGTTTTGCATAACCTTGACCTGTTCTATAATTTCTTCCAGCTCTTCATCATCTGTTTCACATTCTTCTTCCTCCATCTCTCCCTCAGAGTATTGTTCGAGCTCAAGAGCTAGGTTATCCACACATATTTCAACATTGCTTCCTAAATTTATATACGAATCATCTGACTTTGCTTCATCCGCCAGAAATTCCTCATCTCCACTTGCAAAATTCTCACTTGAGAATATGCAGCTAGAGACCCCTGCTATGTCCGTCACACTCGGTGCACCTCACCATTTATTTGTAACATTCTATCTTCAGTGACTTTTAGCTTCATGTCCCAAGTATTTATGCCTTCAGAAATTCCAACTATCTGTGGTTCTACAGCAAGGACATGGACCGCATCCCCTCTGATGTGAACGCTTAATGGTGCCCTCTAGACCACATTCCTCTTTGACCAAAAAGTCATCTCGTAACCTCGAGATACTTCCCATCAATCATCTAATCACTCTTCAAGTACCTAAAATCAAACATCTTCCCCTGCCAAATAGTAACACATTAGTGCATAAAACAACCAACAACCATTTCCTGAGCTAACAGCCTCCTACAAATAGTGATCCTGGATAAAGAAGTGGAATTCCTTAGAAATTCCACCAATCATCATAGGTATAAAGGCACATGCTCCAAGCAAAGCCCTAGAGTCATTATTGCTAGTCATCATCCTCCAGTCATGCTCCTTGTCTATAGGCCATCCAAACTGATCATATAACTTCTAAGAGATCACATTTATCTCCGACCCTATATCAATCAAGGCCAGAGCAAAACATGAATCTCCATCACTTCCTCATTTTACTTTGATTTCTAGGCTCCATCTTACCTAAAAATTCCTAGTATGCTCACTTTTTTATCTTCTCATCTCATCATCGGTTGTCATTGGTCCCAAAGAATTTCTATTCGCTTCACATCTTGCAATCTCATCATATTCATCATTAGACGAGTCACTTAAGACTACTGCTTCATTTATCAATTGAGTGTCTTCAGATACCTCTCCCATTTCCACATCCTCAAGTAATGGGAATCTTTTTCTCTTTATAAGCTTAATAAAACTAACTTTGAACTTAGGCTTTGCAATGGAGAAAACCTCTTCCAAGGACATGGTCACTTGGCTCTTCAATAAAATATCATTTAGTATTTCCTTAGCATCATTGTTCTTCTCAAGCTCATAGATTAATACAACTTTTGGTACTTTCTTCTTTTTCTTCTTCTTCTCTTTTTCTTGAACATTTCCTTGAGTATCTTCAGAATTTTAAGTAGGTTCTTGTTCCTTTTCTTTCTCTTTATTTGGTTCTTGAATTCTAATTGGATCAGATGGCCCCTTTCCCTTTTTTATTTCCTTTCGCTTTGCCTCTTCTTGGGAAGTAATAGGCTCTTTAAATTGAACTTTTATTTCAGGTTCCTTAGCTTTTTCATCATCTTTTTTACTTTGTTTTCTTGTCACTCTTCTCTAGCTCAATCTCATCTTGTTTTTCATCTCTTTTTCTCTTTTCCTCTACATTGGATATGTGCAAGTAGAAGAAAACTTATCTATAAGAGACTTCCATGCAGTCTTCTACATGATCGCATCCCTAGCTCTCACTAAAGCTTCTATTGAGCAATTGCTTTGTGGCTAAGGCCTAATCTCCTCTTCATCTCCTTCTTCTAGTGGCTCTAATTGTGCTACTGATGTGCGGAAATTTTTAATTGAGAGATTCTCGTATAACCTTTTCATTCCTCCCTTCCTCCAATTCACAAGGAGAGGACATCCAGTCCTAAAGTTGCAAAGTTTCTTATCTATGTCAGTCACTAATTGGTGTCATTTTGCTTTCTTTAGCTCTTCACATGCATATGAAAAATGTTCTTGTGCATCACACCAAACACATCTTTTTGCCCCTCCAAACCAACCAGTTCCTCGTCTACCTAAATGGCCAAGTATTCCTCTTATATGTGGGCTAAACTACTGGTGCATGGATCTATTGAGCAATGGGCTAGACTGGAGGTGCAACCTGATGCATTGTGTATCACTGCATGTTTGGCATAGAATTTCTTTAAATTGGATCTACATAACTAGTGCTAGCCTAAGGAGGAGTGGGGTCTTGATAACCTATAGAAAAAACTTTGTTATGTATATTGGCCATCTCTATAGACATAGATGCCTACATTGTCATAATGTTCTCTATTTTCTTGTTAGGATCTCAAGCTGCAACTCCACTGGTGTGTGAGATGTGGATGCAATATTAGTAGTCGTTGATGCTGCATACACATTTGGAATCTACTTCTAGGGTCACAAAAGGACTTCGATCAATAATTTTAAGGTAACTTGCACCTAATGTTTGACACATGGCTATGTGGTAACTTGGCACATCATGAGTGTCTGATCTACACAAAGTAATGTTATCTGATCGTGATGTTAGGTTTTGTAATCATTTTTGGGTTGCTTTATTCCAACATTTTGGTTCTAATAGATTTTAGCTCTGCATTTCATCCTGAAAGTAATGGACAGAGTGAGGCTACAAATAGTACTATTCTTGATTTATTGTGTTGTTATTCATTAGATAATCCTAATAACTGGGATGATAAGTTGCCATTGCTTCAATTTGCTTACAATAACACTACACACACCACTACAGGTCGTGCACCTTTTGAAGTTGTTTTTGGTAAAAAGCTTCCCACTCCCATGTCCCTCACCCAAACCGACATTCCAATGGCTGATTCTATTGCTCAAGATCACATTTCTATACTTCATGACGTTCACGAGCACATTAGGAAAAGTCAAGAGCGATATACACGTACTATCAATACTAAACGATTAGCCAAAGAATTCAAGGAAAATGATTTTGTATGGTTGCGTATCATTAAAAGACGTCTCAAAAATATTTTGCAGCATCCTAAAATTAAACTTGCACCACGCTATTATGGACCGTTTCGCATTATAGAAAAAATTAATGATAATTCATTTTGATTAGATATTCCATCCCATTGGACTATTCATAACTCTTTTCATATTAGTTTACTTAAACCATTTAAAGGCACTTTACCACTTGCTCCACTTCTTGATGACCCTCCTTTAATTGAAGAACAATCTGAAATCTTAGTTCCTGAGAAAATCATTGATCATGATGTCACTACTACATGCACAGGTACTCAATATCATCGATATTTGGTTAAGTACAAAAATCACTCTATTGAAGAATGTCAATGGATACATAAAACACAATTAACACCTCATTATGACCACTTAATTTCTGCATATCAAGTGTATCTCTCAATCCGTAGGTCGGATTGAGGCGTGTAATATACCGTTGGAAAGCTCTCGGAACGAACTTTCCAATGAGCTAAGTTGGAAGTGTGAATTCCTTCAAAATCCTTGGGTGGCACTTGATTGAGTGTTCAAGATACCAAGCAAGGTTGAGAACACGGGATCGAGACACCAAGGTTGCAAACAAGAAGGTTCAATACACCAAGGTTGAGAGCAAGGGTCCAAGAGCACCATGGAGGATTACAGTAATTCACCTCTACCTGCGGCAACACTTGAACAACAACTAGAGCTCTTGCGGCATGAGCTTCAAGGAGCTCAGAACGAGATCCGACAACGTGATGAAATCCTCCAAAAGATGCAAGCTGAGGAGACAACCTTACGAGAGTAGTAAAAGCTATTGTGTCTGCCCAATCTGATGATACTCATTCAAAGATTGGTAATAGAAACTACCAGTTTCTACGATTTGATGGCCGAAAGGATGGGCCTTTAGTACTTTCTTGGTTGTCACAGTTTGATGATTTTTATACCGATGAAATGTATGCTGAAAGTGAAAAAGTTAAATTTGCCACTAACTATTTAGTAGGTAAAGCTCAACTCTGGTGGAATGTCCTGCGACACAGTACGGAGCGTCCAACAACTTGGAAGGCTTTTCAAGAAAACATGAAGGATTCATTTCTTCCTCCTCAATACCATTTGCATGTTCGACGTGCATGGACAACCCTTACATGGAAGGAGGGTGATACGGTTACTACCTACACAGAGCGGTTCTGGCAAAACATTTACTACTTGTACGAATGCTTGAAGATGTATCAGAGGATATCTTGCAGCAGAAATACGAAGATGGTTTGGAGGTGGGTATCCAAGCTAAGCTTCACACCCTACGACCTACAACCCTCAACGAGGCTATATCTTTTGCTTATGATGCAGAAAAAGAATTCCAGCCCATAACCAAGTCACTCCATCTACAACAACCACGTCCACGACCATTTCCTGTTAGACCTTCATTTCCTATGAAGCGTAATTTTAATGCCCCATCTTACCCTAGTTTTCCTCGTCCTCTACAATCCAATTACTCAACTTCACCCGTTGCTTCATCTCTCCAACCAACCAAACCACGTACCCTTCAAACTTCAGCAGTGAATGCCCAACAGAAGCGACCACGAATCACTTGCTGGAATTGTGGTAAACCTGGACATACAAAAATAAGGTGCAGATTGCAACCTCTTCATATGAAACTGGCTACAGCTCGATTGCATAACATGGAGGTCTATAATGAAGAAATTCCTCCTGTTTGGACAGAGGAATCACTGGAGAAGGACTTAAGTACCTTGGGTAACGATATCTCTCTACACTCTCTTCTTTGCATGCAGGGAACAATAAATAACAAACTAGTTAAAATTCTACATGACGATGGTAGTTCACATGACTTCATTTCACATTTATTAGTACAAGAACTTAAATTACAAACGTTTCCTTCTTTGTATAAAGTGAAAGCTGCATTTCAAGGTAGTCGTTATAATGTAACACGAGAAGTGCAAGATGTTACGATTAGCATAGGCCCTTATGTTGATTCACGAACATTTTTAATAGCACCTTTGCAATCTTATGATGTTATATTAGGTATGCCTTTTCATCACCATTATGACCCACGTATTGACTACCATACTCATACCTTTAAGTTTGTTTTCAAAGGTCAAATCATTACTTTGTTTGCACGGCATGATTTCTAGCCATTTCCATTGATTAGTCACACTCAAGTAAAACGTGCATTTAGGAAAGGATTCAACTCATGCATTATTTTTGTCAATGTCATCAATGATTATACTCATACACTTCCAGATGCATATAAACCTTTCATGAGTACTTATAAGGATTGTTTTATGTCTGAATATCCCTCTGAACTACCACCAGTTCGAGGATCCTTTGACCATAGCATAGACTTAGTCCCTGGTAGTTCTCCTCCTCATAAAGCACCTTATAGACATGGCCCACTACATCAAAAGGAAATAGAAAATCAAGTAAAAGACCTACTACAAAAAGGACTTATAAGGCCTAGTTCTTCCCCATTTGGAGCACCAGTTCTCTTAGTAGAGAAGAAGAATAAAACTTATCGAATGTGCATTGATTATAGAGCCCTTAACAAGATCACGATCAAGAATAGATACCCTATTCCTCGAATAGATGATCTCTTAGATAAGCTACGAGGAGCTCGTGTCTTTAGTAAAATTGATCTTAAATCGGGTTACCATCAGATTCGTATGACACAAAGTGATATTTTTAAGACTGCATTTAGAACTCAAAATGGCCATTATGAATTTATGGTAATGCCCTTTGGACTTACTAATGCCCCTGCTACATTTGCGCGAATGATGAACAATATTTTTCTTGATTACCAAGCTTTTGTTCTTGTCTTCTTTGATGACATACTTGTTTACAGTAAGAATGATAGTGAACATGAAAAGCATCTTGAAACAGTTTTTCATTTGTTACGAGAGAACACACTTTATGCTAATCCTGAAAAGAGTTTTTTCTTTCAGCATAAGCTAGAATATTTAGGACATATTATTTCAAGTGAAGGTGTGCATGTGGATCCGAAAAAGATTAGAGTTATCATAGAATGGCCTACACCACAATCAGTCAATGATGTTCGTTCTTTTCTTGGGTTGGCTAGTTTCTATAGGAAGTTTGTTCGAAATTTTTCTTATTTAGCATTACCTCTTACCTTGTTGTTGAAAAAGAAAATAAAATTTGCATGGGGACTTATCCAACAACAGTCCTTTGACAAACTTAAACATGCACTTGCACATGCACCTGTTTTACAATTACCTGATTTTTCACAACCCTTTCATGTTGTTACTGATGCTAGTGGTTTAGGAATAGGTGCTGTTTTAATGCAAAATGACCATCCCATTGCATTTGAGAGTAGAAAGCTTAAGCCCTCAGAACAGAATTATAGTACATATGATAAAGAATTGTTAGCAGTTGTGCATGCTCTGCGAATTTGGAAACACTATCTTATGGGTTCTAAGGTCTTAATCAAAACCGATCAACAGGCAATTAAGCATTTATTAAATCAACCCTTAATCTCTGATAGGCATCTTAAATGGGCATCCTTCATTAAAAATTTCCAACCCATGATACAATATCAGCCTGGTAAAGCTAATGTTGTAGCACATGCTCTTAGCCGTTTTCCTTCGCATTCTGTTGTTTTGAATAATATTTTTGCCATCCAAATTCATTCTTTTCAAGAAATGGTTTCCACTTATGCATCTGATTTATATTTTTCACGTGCATGGCATGACTTCAACAATGCTGCATCTTTATCAGATGAACATTATACATTTCATAATGGTTTTCTCTATTTTCAACATAGATTGTGCATAACCCAAGCTTTTAAAGATTTTGTCATTAAAGAAATGCATGAACCATCTTACATGGGTCATAGAGGCATACAAACCACCATTTTTGCTTGCAAAGATTTCTTCTTTTGGCCACACATGGAAAAAGACATTGCACATTATGTTTCTCAACGCATTGTATGTCAGCGTGTCAAACGTCATCATGGTAAACCATTTGGATTATTAATGCCACTTCCTATCCCAAATGAACCATGGGAACAAATCTCTATGGATTTTATCACAGGTCTTCCTATCACTTCATCACATAATAATATGATTTGGACAATAGTTGATAGGTTTAGTAAATATGCATATTTCATTCCATGTAGAAAAACTTTGACTGCACCTCAAGCTGCAAAATTATTCATTAAATGCATTTTCCCACATCATGGATTTCCTAAAGTAATGTTATCTGATCGTGATGTTAGGTTTTGTAATCATTTTTGGGTTGCTTTATTCCAACATTTTGGTTCTAAAATAGATTTTAGCTCTGCATTTCATCCTGAAAGTAATGGACAGAGTGAGGCTACAAATAGTACTATTCTTGATTTATTGCGTTGTTATTCATTAGATAATCCTAATAACTGGGATGATAAGTTGCCTTTGCTTCAATTTGCTTACAATAACACTGCACACACCACTACAGGTCGTGCACCTTTTGAAGTTGTTTTTGGTAAAAAGCTTCCCACTCCCATGTCCCTCACCCAAACCAACATTCCAATGGCTGATTCTATTGCTCAAGATCACGTTTCTATACTTCATGACGTTCACGAGCACATTAGAAAAAGTCAAGAGCGATATACACGTACTATCAATACTAAACGATTAGCCAAAGAATTCAAGGAAAATGATTTTGTATGGTTGCGTATCATTAAAAGACGTCTCAAAAATATTTTGCAGCATCCTAAAATTAAACTTGCACCACACTATTATGGACCGTTTCGCATTATAGAAAAAATTAATGATAATTCATTTCGATTAGATATTCCATCCCATTGGACTATTCATAACTCTTTTCATATTAGTTTACTTAAACCATTTAAAGGCACTTTACCACTTGCTCCACTTCTTGATGACCCTCCTTTAATTGAAGAACAATCTGAAATCTTAGTTCCTGAGAAAATCATTGATCATGATGTCACTACTACACGCACAGGTACTCAATATCATCGATATTTGGTTAAGTACAAAAATCACTCTATTGAAGAATGTCAATGGATACATAAAACACAATTAACACCTCATTATGACCACTTAATTTCTGCATATCATACACAAACACATTAATGTACCAGCTCCATGAACATTTCCATGCATGTATTTTTACATGGCACATGCCTATTTTCTTTATTCAGTGATGAAACATGTGACTGGCCATCCATGTTTATTATTTTATCACCTGAGGTCAGTTGCTTGTTCAACTGAGGGGCATGTTATACCTTATGGAATATGTTGAACAATGCATTGTTGGATTGTAACATGGAATATGTTAGCCAATGCATTGTTGGATTGAAATATGGAATAGCCAATGCATTGTTGGATTGTAACATGGAATATGTTAGCCAATGCATTGTTGGATTGTAACAGTAACATGGAATATGTTGAACAATGTATTGTAATTGTTAGAGTGTTAAATTATTTTATCAACTGAGGTTAGTTGCTTGTCAACCGAGAGGCATGTTGTATATTATTGAACAATGCATTATTAAAGTGTTATATTATTAATGTATTAATATGTTTTTGATGTTTTGATATAGCAGCTGAAGGTTCGTGAGGAGCGTGCAAGGCGTGAAAGGGCGAACATCAATAATCGGAATAATTATTATTTAGCTTGTAAATAAACCTGCGTAGAAGGTTCTATTGTTAGAAAAGTAATGGTTAGAATAAGGGTCGTTGTAGACCGCAGTTTCTGTTATTCAAAGTAATGGCTTTCTGTAAAAGTTACTAACTTTTAGTTTCACGCCTACTTTTTGAAGCCGCCCTCATGTAACCACTATTTTCGATGCAATCAAAAGTCCTATAAATACATGCACTTTTTGGACTGTCGGAACAGAGTGCATGGGGGGAGATTGCACCCAATTTTGCATTCGGTCTCGTCTCTTGTTGCCTCTATTTTCTGTGTGTTTTTCTGCGTCCGTAATCTCTGTATGCGCGTGAGCAAGATCCTGACAACACCCATGCAAATTTTATTTTCTTTTTCAACAACAAGGTAAGAGGTAATGCTAAATAAGAAAAGTTTCGAACAAACTTCCTATAGAAACTAGCCAACCCAAGAAAAGAACGAACATCATTGACTGATTGTGGTGTAGGCCATTCTATGATAACTCTAATCTTTTTTGGATCCACATGCACACCTTCACTTGAAATAATATGTCCTAAATATTCTAGCTTATGCTGAAAGAAATAACTCTTTTCAGGATTAGCATAAAGTGTGTTCTCTTGTAACAAATGAAAAACTGTTTCAAGATGCTTTTCATGTTCACTATCATTCTTACTGTAAACAAGTATGTCATCAAAGAAGACAAGAACAAAAGCTTGGTAATCAAGAAAAATATTGTTCATCATTCGCGCAAATGTAGCAGGGGCATTAGTAAGTCCAAAGGGCATTACCATAAATTCATAATGGCCATTTTGAGTTCTAAATGCAGTCTTAAAAATATCACTTTGTGTCATACGAATCTGATGGTAACCCGATTTAAGATCAATTTTACTAAAGACACGAGCTCCTCGTAACTTATCTAAGAGATCATCTATTCGAGGAATAGGGTATCTATTCTTGATCGTGATCTTGTTAAGGGCTCTATAATCAATGCACATTCGATAAGTTTTATTCTTCTTCTCTACTAAGAGAACTGGTGCTCGAAATGGGGAAGAACTAGGCCTTATAAGTCCTTTTTGTAGTAGGTCTTTTACTTGATTTTCTATTTCCTTTTGATGTAGTGGGCCATGTCTATAAGGTGCTTTATGAGGAGGAGAACTACCAGGGACTAAGTCTATGCTATGGTCAAAGGATCCTCGAACTGGTGGTAGTTCAGAGGGATATTCAGACATAAAACAATCCTTATAAGTACTCATGAAAGGTTTATATGCATCTGGAAGTGTATGAGTATAATCATTGATGACATTGACAAAAACAATGCATGAGTTGAATCCTTTCCTAAATGCACGTTTTACTTGAGTGTGACTAATCAATGGAAATGGCTGGAAATCATGCCGTGCAGAGAAAGTAATGATTTGACCTTTGAAAACAAACTTAAAGGTATGAGTATGGTAGTCAATACATGGGTTATAATGGTGACGAAAAGGCATACCTAATATAACATCATAAGATTGCAAAGGTGCTATTAAAAATGTTCGTGAATCAACATAAGGGCCTATGCTAATCGTAACATCTTGCACTTCTCGTGTTACATTATAATGACTACCTTGAAATGAAGCTTTCACTTTATACAAAGAAGGAAACGTTTGTAATTTAAGTTCTTGTACTAATAAATGTGAAATGAAGTCATGTGAACTACCATCGTCATGTAGAATTTTAACTAGTTTGTTATTTATTGTTCCCTGCATGCAAAGAAGAGAGTGTAGAGAGATATCGGTACCCAAGGTACTTAAGTCCTTCTCCAGTGATTCCTCTGTCCAAACAGGAGGAATTTCTTCATTATAGACCTCCATGTTATGCAATCAAGCTGTAGCCAGTTTCATATGAAGAGGTTGCAATCTGCACCTTATTTTTGTATGTCCAGGTTTACCACAATTCCAGCAAGTGATTCGTGGTCGCTTCTGTTGGGCATTCACTGCTGAAGTTTGAAGGGTACGTGGTTTGGTTGGTTGGAGAGATGAAGCAACGGGTGAAGTTGAGTAATTGGATTGTGGAGGACGAGGAAAACTAGGGTAAGATGGGGCATTAAAATTACGCTTCATAGGAAATGAAGGTTTAACAGGAAATGGTCGTGGACGTGGTTGTTGTAGACGGAGTGACTTGGTTATGGACTGGAATTCTTATTCTGCATCATAAGCAAAAGATATAGCCTCGTTGAGGGTTGTAGATCGTAGGGTGTGAAGCTTAGCTTGGATACCCACCTCCAAACCATCTTCGTATTTCTGCTGCAAGATATCCTCTGATACATCTTCAAGCATTCGTACAAGTAGTAAATTTTGCCAGAACCGCTCTGTGTAGGTAGTAACCGTATCACCCTCCTTCCATGTAAGGGTCGTCCATGCACGTGAACATGCACCTATTTTATAATTACCTGATTTTTCACAACCCTTTCATGTTGTTACTGATGCTAGTGGTTTAGGAATAGGTGCTGTTTTAATGCAAAATGACCATCCCATTGCATTTGAGAGTAGAAAGCTTAAGCCCTCAGAACAGAATTATAGTACATATGATAAAGAATTGTTAGCAGTTGTGCATGTTTTGCGAATTTGGAAACACTATCTTATGGGTTCTGAGGTCTTAATCAAAACCGATCAACAGGCAATTAAGCATTTATTAAATCAGCCCTTAATCTCTGATAGGCATCTTAAATGGGCATCCTTCATTCAAAATTTCCAACCCATGATACAATATCGGCCTCGTAAAGCTAATGTTGTAGCAGATGCTCTTAGCCGTTTTCCTTCGCATTCTGTTGCTTTGAATAATATTTCTGCCATTCAAATTCATTCTTTTCAAGAAATGGTTTCCACTTATGCATCTGATTTATATTTTTCACGTGCATGGCATGACTTCAACAATGCTGCATCTTTATCTGATGAACATTATACATTTCATAATGGTTTTCTCTATTTTCAACATAGATTGTGCATAACCCAAGCTTTTAAAGATTTTGTCATTAAAGAAATGCATGAACCATCTTACATGGGTCATAGAGGCATACAAACCACCATTTCTGCTTGCAAAGATTTCTTCTTTTGGCCACACATGGAAAAAGACATTGCACATTATGTTTCTCAATGCATTGTATGTCAGCGTGTCAAACGTCATCATGATAAACCATTTGGATTATTAATGCCACTTCCTATCCCAAATGAACCATGGGAACAAATCTCTATGGATTTTATCACAGGTCTTCCTATCACTTCATCACATAATAATATGATTTGGACAATAGTTGATAGGTTTAGTAAATATGCATATTTCATTCCATGTAGAAAAACTTTGACTGCACCTCAAGCTCCAAAATTATTCATTAAATGCATTTTCCCACATCATGGATTTCCTAAAGTAATGTTATCTGATCGTGATGTTAGGTTTTGTAATCATTTTTGGGTTGCTTTATTCCAACATTTTGGTTCTAAAA
The DNA here is from genome assembly GCA_020310875.1 of Ceratopteris richardii. Taxonomy (NCBI): domain Eukaryota; kingdom Viridiplantae; phylum Streptophyta; class Polypodiopsida; order Polypodiales; family Pteridaceae; genus Ceratopteris; species Ceratopteris richardii. The sequence goes on along the minus strand of CM035421.1, from coordinate 186,234,065 downwards.
TAGATTTTAGCTCTGCATTTCATCCTGAAAGTAATGGACAGAGTAAGGCTACAAATAGTACTATTCTTGATTTATTGCGTTGTTATTCATTAGATAATCCTAATAACTGGGATGATAAGTTGCCATTGCTTCAATTTGCTTACAATAACACTGCACACACCACTACAGGTCGTGCACCTTTTGAAGTTGTTTTTGGTAAAAAGCTTCCCACTCCCATGTCCCTCACCCAAACCGACATTCCAATGGCTGATTCTATTGCTCAAGGTCACGTTTCTATACATCATGACGTTCACGAGCACATTAGGAAAAGTCAAGAGCGATATACACGTACTATCAATACTAAACGATTAGCCAAAGAATTCAAGGAAAATGATTTTGTATGGTTGCGTATCATTAAAAGACGTCTCAAAAATATTTTGCAGCATCCTAAAATTAAACTTGCACCACGCTATTATGGACCGTTTCGCATTATAGAAAAAATTAATGATAATTCATTTCGATTAGATATTCCATCCCATTGGACTATTCATAACTCTTTTCATATTAGTTTACTTAAACCATTTAAAGGCACTTTACCACTTGCTCCACTTCTTGATGACCCTCCTTTAATTGAAGAACAATATGAAATCTTAGTTCCTGAGAAAATCATTGATCATGATGTCACTACTACACGCACAGGTACTCAATATCATCGATATTTGGTTAAGTACAAAAATCACTCTATTGAAGAATGTCAATGGATACATAAAACACAATTAACACCTCATTATGACCACTTAATTTCTGCATATCATACACAAACACATTAATGTACCAGCTCCATGAACATTTCCATGCATGTATTTTTACATGGCACATGCCTATTTTCTTTATTCAGTGATGAAACATGTGACTGGCCATCCATGTTTATTATTTTATCACCTGAGGTCAGTTGCTTGTTCAACTGAGGGGCATGTTATACCTTATGGAATATGTTGAACAATGCATTGTTGGATTGTAACATGGAATATGTTAGCCAATGCATTGTTGGATTGAAATATGGAATAGCCAATGCATTGTTGGATTGTAACATGGAATATGTTAGCCAATGCATTGTTGGATTGTAACAGTAACATGGAATATGTTGAACAATGTATTGTAATTGTTAGAGTGTTAAATTATTTTATCATCTAAGGTCAGTTGCTTGTCAACTGAGAGGCATATTGTATATTATTGAACAATGCATTGTTAAAGTGTTATATTATTAATGTATTAATATGTTTTTGATGTTTTTGATATAGCAGCTGAAGGTTCGTGAGGAGCGTGCAAGGCGTGAAAGGGCGAACATCAATAATCGGAATAATTATTATTTAGCTTGTAAATAAACCTACGTAGAAGGTTCTATTGTTAGAAAAGTAATGGTTAGAATAAGGGTCGTTGTAGACCGCAGTTTCTATTATTCAAAGTAATGGCTTTCTGTAAAAGTTACTAACTTTTAGTTTCACGCCTACTTTTTGAAGCCGCCCTCATGTAACCACTATTTTCGACGTAATCAAAAGTCCTATAAATACATGCACTCTGTGGACTGTCGGAACACAGTGCATGGGGGGAGATTGCACCCAATCTTGCGTTCGGTCTTGTCTCTTGTTGCCTCTATTTTCTGTGTGTTTTTCTGCGTCCGTAATCTCTGTATGCGCGTGAGCAAGATCCTGACAACATTATCCTTCACATAGGCATCGAAGTATGCCTTTTGTCTTTTGTTGGCCACATAAATCGCTGCTACTACTCTCAATCTTGTTTCACCTAAGCATTCTAGATCAAAGTTTCTAGGCAAGAGCTCATGGCCGGTCCATTGATGCTCTTGTTCTACTTTCAATGTAGGTATCAGGAATTCTAAAGGTAGTATTGCATTTTTTCCAAATACCATTTGATAGGGTGTGGCTTGAAGTACTATTTTATAGGCAACTCGATATGCCCAAACAGCACGGTGTAGTTGTTTGTCCTAGTTAGAGCATTTATTATTCACCAATTTTGTCAATACGCAATGAAGGTAATATAAAACTTACAACCGCCCATAGATGTGGTCCTTGCTGGATCCCAAACATCTGTATGTACTACTTCTAGTACATTCTCACTAACATGCTTGTCATGTGGAGATGATGCTCTTGACTGTTTACCAAATTGACATGCTGCACATACCTTTTGCATTTCTGCAACTTTGGAATTTGGTAGTCCATGGACAATCTCCTTTGACTGCATCAGTTTCAGCCTTTGCAAGTTTGGATGTCCAATCAGTTTGTGCCATATCTCTATATCTGCAATAACTCCTGCACCTTTTGCAAACATGGCTGCATTCATTTCAGGAATCTTCACATTTAAGGTGAACATCCTACCCACTTTGTTTCCTTTGGCAACCAATCATCCATCCTACTTGTACTCTTCTACATATAATCCATCAGCATTGAACCTGCCTTGTAATCCCTGGTCAACCATTTGTCCAACAGAAACCAGATTCTTTGTTATATTTGGAACATGCAGCACATCAGCAAGATGTTTTACCTTCCCGTCCTCCATAGACAATGCTATGTTTCCTGTATGCTCGATAGGATGTAATGTATCATCACCTGATTCAACATATCCAGGAACTGGCATTTTCTGCAAACTACTAAACCATTCTGCATGACTCGTCATGTGATTTGAAGCACCTCAATCAACATACCAGGCATTATCATTCGATTTTGAAACACCAGCAGACATCGTATTCATCATGTGATGTTGAACCACAAACAGCTTCTCAGAATCATCTGTACTTCTGGATGCATAGTTGTTTTGCTGCCTTCTGTTATTTTGATTCTTCAACCTGCAATCACATTCAAAGTGTCCAGGTTTACCACAATTCCAGCATCCTTTACTATCATTACTCTGAATCATTTATTTGAAAATTTCTGCGACCTCTTTGGCTGCCCCTGCCTCAAAACTGTCCTCTTCCTCCTACATGATTCTGTTGTTTACCTTGGTCTTGGTTATTGTTTCCTCTTCCACTTCCAAAACCTCTACCTCTGCCTCTTCCTCTACCAGAGTAGAATACTTGCTCAGAACTGGGCTTTCCTTGGGAGTTTGAATCCTCCAAGATTCTTTTCTTCAATAATCAGCATAGATACCAGATCAGCAAAATTCGGAATATTTTCCCTGGTCTGTATGGAAGTTCTGAACTGCTTATATGCAGCTCCTAAACCACGAAGGCACACTTCCACCTTATCATCATCATCTACATTCACACCAATAGATGCAGGTGATGCACATATGCTTTTGATTTTTAGAGTGTAGTCACTTACCGACGTGCTCTTCTTTTCCAATGTATGCAGCTCGTTCTTGAGTTGCAGTTTCTGTGCCTTTGTATTAGTCTCATACAAAGTGACGAAATTGTTCCAAGCCTCTTTTGGATTCTTGGCATCCTGTATGTGTCCAATCATGCTATCCTGTATGCTAACAGATAGCCAATACATTACCTTTCGTGCTCCTTGATTCCATTCCTCATATGCTCTTAACTAGTCTGCAGTCTGATTCCTTTCTGGTAACTGTGGAGCATTTTCATTCTCTCCTTCGATGTACTTCCAGTAGCCTTTTCCCATCAAGAAATTTGTCATTCTGAATCTCCAAGCATGGAAGTTGTTCTTGTCCAGCTTATCACTCATAAGCTGACTCATTCCATCTACGTTTGCCATTTTTGCAGCAATTCACAACACTGCAAAACACTACAAGCAGCACTTCTGCTTGAACACTGTTGCACTATGGTGTGACAGTTTGATCTCAGAAAAACACAGTTTTCGTGTATCAAGAGTACATAGAATCACTTGAAATTTTGGACCTAGAATATATTAGTGTTGCTGAACACAACACAAGTTACAATTTCTGAAATTGACCTAGTTTTTCTGTGCACCCCACCTTGCGGGCTCAAAACGGAGGTCCAGATGGCTCTGAAACTTCGATGTGACAAAAACAAGTGCCCCTAAAGGGATAACTCTCGAAAATATTTTGAGGTCATCTACCTTCACGCTGATTTTCGTAGCAAACGAAGGCCGTTGCTGAAATCGCATTTTCTCCACGCCTTGCCGTGTAGTCTTCACCGTCGCCTTCTCGAGAAGCTCTCTACAGCCACGCTCGCTCTGATACCATGTCACAAGGAAGGAGATAAGGAAGAGAGCTCACACACACTCTCACTCTCAAGGAGAAGCACACACACAGATTGAGGCAAGGAAGAATGATCTTCTTCTTCTTCTTCTATTGCATAAAAGGAATGTACAAGAATGACCTAAAAACAAGAGTACACGAAGTGCAATATATAAAGGTCAGTACATAAGGAAAAACCTAATGTCCGCGAATGAGTGAGCTGGCAAGAAACAAATGTTCCATCACTCTCAGTAGATAAATCTAATAAAGATCAATGAAGTATCCTTGACATATATCGGCATGACCACTATACATGTCAAAGAAACAAAAAACTGGTACGTGTCATCCTGGATCATCACATGTTGAGCTTGATATCTCAACAATATTAACTTCGTGAGTAGGTTGTGCTAGTACACATCCAAGAGCATAATTGGAGGCATCCACATGAACATGAAATGGCTTGTTCCAATCTAGTGTAGTCAAGATTGGTGTTGAACAGAGTTGTTGTTTGAGCTCATTAAAGGATTTCTCACATTCATCTATCCATTCAAAGGTAGTCAAGAGGGAGTAGGGAGGCTTTGCAATTATAGCATACATGTGAATGAATCATAGGTAATAACCACAATGCCCCATGAAAGCTTGTACTTCCTTGACATTCTTTAGTCTAGGTAGCTCTACAATAGCTCTAACTTTCTCCTCATCTGTGGATATGCCATTGTTTGACACTATGTGTCCTAGAATCTTCCCTTGCCTAGCCATGAAAACACACTATTTTGGGTTCAAGGAGACTTGACATTCTCTACATTTGTCAAAGATAGCTCTCAATTCAAGGGTATGTGTTTTTCTAAAGTTGGAATGGGCACATAGGTCATCAACATAGAGTTCCAAGTTCTTACGCAAGAGTTCTTTGTATACATGGCACATCAGCCTCTGAAAAGTAGTTGGTGCATGATTGATTATGAGATAACAAAGTAGGTGATTTTTGTACATTAAACTTATATATTTATAAATAGCTCATTAACCTAACTCTAAACCCTTGAAACCCTAGGTTTGAGCATTGAAACCCCTTGAAAACGTGAGTTTTACCCCATGGAGACCTAACCTAAACCCTAGGATTTTAGCCCGTAATTGTAAATAAATCTTTTAACTAATATGCTTGACCTTAATTGTAGGCAAACTGTGAGCCACCGGATTGTAATATAGAATGTAATATGAACCTTGAGAAGTCGCACGCATACCAAAAGGGTATCGCAAAAATCGTTGTACTGTTTCTGATGTTAATAGAAGGGGAAGAAAGAAGTAACGCGTGTGGGTTCACCCGACTGTTCGTCTGGACCCTTTGTGGAAGTTACTTGATCGACCTGTTTTGGTAACATTGTTTGTTCTGTATGTCGCTGACTGCAAGTAAGAATCAACATACTGAACATACCGTACAGGGTTGTGAATGAATTCTGCGTATTTGATTTGATACTGATAGTAAAGTGTTGCATAATGGTGGAATAAATTGAATCACCATACCGTTTGCTGTATCACTCACCCGTTGTAAGTAAGGAGTTGTGAAAATACAAATAGGGCCTCTGTTTACACATCCCTAACCATCCCAAGAACCCAGAAATTGATAGTAGATTAAACAAGAAGGTTTAACACTGGTGCCGTTTGTGGGAAATGGAGTAGTCAGTTGAAGAAGAAGGCTAAGGCTCAAAGGTGAATCCTTTGATATATGTCGGCAACACATTTTGATGGATCTTATCCCCAATATCAAAGTGACCCACATCCCTGGGCAGTCTCGAATCTGTTGGGAACACCCTCTGCTGGTAGAAGTGAAGAACAATCAAGTTCAGTTGGAGAATGTCCAAGTCAACAAGCAATTGGCAATTCCGGTGGCGGTTCGGTATTGTGCAGAAATAGTTCAGTAGAATGTGGTGGTAATCCAGTATGTTCCAGCAACAATCAGGTACACTCTGAAGACAGTACGGTAGTTCTTGGAGGTATTTCGGTGTTATCCGGTGACAATTTAGTATTGTCTGGCGACAATTCAGAGATTTTCGTTGACTGATCAGTATTGTCTAGTGACAATTTGGTGCCCTCCGGTGACAATTCGATTTTCTACGGTGACAATTCAGGGTTTTTTTGTGATAATGCATTATTGGTCGATAGGAATTTGCTGCATTCACCATTTTTAGTTACAGGTTTAGCCAATTCCGATACTGAGGTTGAGAAAGGGTTGTTCGATGTTGAGCTAAGTGATAGCCTCAAAGATATTCTGGGATCTAAAAATTGGCAAAGTGATCATACGGTCAGGGACATCGAGAAATACAAACATTCTATTCACAAAGGTTAGGCAACATGAGTACCTCCCAACAACAATAGCAACAACAACAGCAACAACAGCAGTAGCAACAACAACAACTACAGCAGCAATAGATTGTGCCACCACGTCCGGTACCAGCCGGAGTCACATACACAAAATTTGGAGGTTTTCCGAGAGATGACCCCGACGCGCATGTGTGGACATTTGAGATTAATTATGCATTTTTTAATTATCCAGCAGACCCTACTTCTAAAGCCATAGTTTTCCAATCAACTTTGGTCAATGAAGCTGCTCGCTGGTTAATTGAATATGATTTGAACCATTTTTGGCAGTATGATGATGTGAAGGATGCCTTTCTACAATGGTTTCGGTTAAAGAAAAACCTAGTAGAAATTCTTAATTACCTGTAGAATAACAGGCAAAAGCCGCACCAGAATGTACAAGACTATGCCACTCTATTCCAGACTCATTTGCACCAGTTCCACCAGCGCATGCCAACTTACCAGATGATGTCATCACTCAGTGGTTTATAAACTAACTCAATCCTCAATTAAAACAGATCATGATCATACGATGTGTGGGAGAAATGACTTTGGATGCCGTAATCGCTATGGCGTTACAATTAGAAAACAAAGTGGGTGGATTTAGTGAGGATCTGGAGTGGTTGAAAGCGTCCAAGTATTCCAATCAAGATCCGCTGAAACAAATTTATTGTACTAAATGTAATAGTACAAGACATATTAGTTTTGCATGCGCTCTGAATCAGGTGTATTGTGCTATTTTCCACACCGCGGACCATACCATAGAGATTTGTCCTTCTAATGCAAAGGTACAGTGTAGAGCGGCTGTCAATGCTATCATCCAGGAACAAGGGCAACCGGCCAATCACTATGTACCGCCGCACATGAGGAATACTACGTACCAAGGATATAAGAATTTTAGAGGCATACGGTCAACTAACTTCGGACAAAATCAGTGGAATGCGGGTACATCAGGTGAAGGTGCACCTCTTCCACCACCTAAATGTCATTTCTGTGGTGAAATAGGACATATCCGTAGGTATTGTAAAAATGCAACCGAGTATGATAAAAAGAAAAAGGAATTACAACATCTGATGGCAAACATGGTGTACATATGAACAGTTGACACGCAAACAACAGCAGTGCAAACACGTTCAGGAAAGCAATTACAGCCAGCTGCAGAGATTTTTGAACCTGGAATCCGTGAACAACAGAAGGTGTTTACTCAAGCAGGTAAATAGTCAAGTTAGGAACAAGCTATTTTCCCTGACCCAGCTCCAGTGATGCAGCAGACGATACCACAGGCAGTATCGAAAGGAAGAATTTGGCCCCAAGCACTACCGGAATCCACATCAGACATTGTACCGAAAACAGAAAAATTTGATCCGGTATGGAATTTCTTGACCAAAGTGTCAATTACATTACCATTGGGATAATTATTGGCTTTAGTTCTTGGCGTACGACAGTAGTTCCAACAACAAGTTACTCCAGGATCTTCATGTGCTCCTTCGACAGCCACGATTCATCCTGAACTTGATTCGACCGTGGATCATAAGGTGCCCTTGATTACGGTTTGGTACAAGAATCATAAAATAATACAAGTTATAATCGGTGGAGGTTCTCGGGTAAACATTGCGACGGCAGCACTTTGTCAACGGATGGGGTGGACGCAAATTGAACCTATCCAATTTTTTGTCTGAATGGTTGATCAATCCCGCGCTCATCCGGTGGGTTTGGTGCGAGATATTCCTATCACTCTTCATGGAGCGGTCTTTAAAATGACCTTCATTGTTTTGGAGTTACCAGAATCCAATCTTGACTATAACCTGCTTTTTGGATGCCCTTGGTTAAAGCAAGCTAAGGTAGTCCACGATTGGTCCGCGCATGAATTGATTTTTTAAAATAACCACCGTAAATATGTCGTTCCACTGGAGGACATGAAGCCTTGCGATTTGCATGCACGACCATATGTAGCCGAACCTGTACACATGCTCGATGGTCTTTCGGATGATTGAAGAGGAAGCTTTTCTTACATCCAACAAGGATCTGCTGGCACTCGGAACTATGAACTTGCAAATAGTGGTCGATAACTAGAGTTCGGTAGCTTGTACGGTAGTACCATTGAATGGTGAACCAGAAGCAAGTGCAGCACTGACCTTGGATGATACGATGCTACAACAATTGCTTCAGTCAGATGACAAGCCTGCCATGCCCCGACAGTTTTACGTGTCGGAAGACCAATTGGTTACCTCCAATTTAGGTGATCAAACCAACCCACGACCAATAAAATTAGGGCGGGACTCTCAGAGACCTTCCAAGATAAATTGTTGCAGTTTCTCTGGGAATTCTCTGATGTGTTTGCATGGGATTATCGGGATATGAAGGGGTTGGACCTGTTGAGATATCAAGCTCAACATGTGATGATCCAGGATGACACGTACCAGTTTTTCGCTTCTCTGACATGTATAGTGGTCACGTCGGTATATGTCAAGGATACTTCATTGAGCTTTATTAGATTGATCTACCGAGAGTGATGGCACATTTGTTTCTTATCAGCTCACTCATTCGCGGACATTAGGTTGTTCCTCATGTACTGGTCTTTATATATTGCACTTGTTGTATTCTTGTTTTGAGGTCATTCTTGTACATTTCTTTTATGTAATAGAAGAAGAAGAAGAAGATCATTCTTCCTTGCCTCAATCTGTGTGTGTGCTTCTCCTTGAGAGTGAGAGTGTGTGTGTGAGCTCTCTTCCTTATCTCCTTCCTCATGACAAGGTCAAAAAACAAAGAAGAATAAGAAGATCATTCTTCCTTGCCTCAGTCTGTGTGTGTGCTTCTCCTTGAGAGTGAGAGTGTGTGTGTGAGCTCTCTTCCTTATCTCCTTCCTCGTGACATGGAATCAGAGCCATCGTGGCTGTAGAGAGCTCTTGGAGAAGGTGATGGTGAAGAATATGCGGCAAGGCGTGGAGAAAATGTGATTTCACAAACGGCCTCTGTTTCAAGCCCGCAAGGTGGGGCCCACAGAAAAACCAGCTCATTTTCAAAAATTGTAACTTGCGTTGTTTTTGCCGACACTCATATATTCTAGATCCAGAATTTCAAGCGATTCCGTGTACTGTTCATACACGAAAACTGTGTTTTTCTGAGATCGAACTGTCACATCATAGTGCGACAATGTTCAAGCAGAAGTGCTGCTTGTAGTGTGTTGCGGTGTTGTGAATTGTTGCAAAAATGGCAAACGCAAATGGAATGAGTCAGCTTATGAGCGATAAGCTGGACAAGAACAACTTCCATGCTTGGAGATTCAGAATGACAAATTTCCTGATGGGAAAAGGCTACTAGAAGTACATCGAAGGAGAGAATGAAAATGCTCCGCAGTTACCAGAAAGGAATCGGACTGCAGAGCACTTGAGAGCATATGAGGAATGGAATCAAGGAGCACGAAAGGTAATGTATTGGCTATCTGTTAGCATATAGGATAGCATGATTGGACACATACAGGATGCCAAGACTCCAAAAGAGGCTTGGAATAGTTTGGTCACTTTGTATGAGACTAATACAAAGGCATGAAAATTGCAACTCAATAACGAGCTGCATACATTGGAAAAGAAGGGCATGTTGGTAAGTGACTACACTCTAAAAATCAAAAGCATATGTGAGTCACTTCCATCTATTGGCATGAATGTAGATGATGATGATAAGGTGGAAGTGTGCCTTCGTGGTTTAGGAGCTGCATATAAGCAGTTTAGAACTTCCATACAGACCAGGGAAAATATTCCGAATTTTGTTGATCTGGTATCTATGCTGATTATTGAAGAAAAGAATCTTGGTAAGGATTCAAACTCCCAAGGAAAGCCCAGTTCTGAGCAGGTATTCTACTCTAGCAGAGGAAGAGGCAGAGGTACAGGTTATGGAAGTGGAAGAGGAAATAGTAACCAAGACCAAGGTCAACAAAAAAATCATGCAAGAGGAAGAGGACAATTTCGAGGCACAGGGAGCCAAAGAGGTCGCAGAAATTTCCAAAGAAATGATTCAGGTAATGATAGTAAAGGATGCTAAAATTGTGGTAAACCTGGACACTTTGAACGTGATTACAGGTTGAAGAATCAAAATAACAGAAGGCAGCAAAACAACTATGCATCCACAAGTGCAAATGATTCTGAGAAGTTGTTTATGGTTCAACATCACATGATGAATACGTTGTTTGCTGGTGTTTGAAAATCGAATGATAATGTCTGGTATGTTGATTCAGGTGCTTCAAATCACATGACCAGTCATGCAGAATGGTTTAGTAGTTTGCAAAAAATGCCAGTTCCTGGATATGTTGAAACAAATGATGATACATCGCATCTTATTGAGCATGAAGGAAAGATAGCATTGTCTATGGAGGACGGGAAGGTAAAACATCTTGCTGATGTGTTGCATGTTCCCAATATGACAAAGAATTTGGTTTCTGTTGGACAAATGGTTGACCAGGGATTACAAGTCGGGTTCAATGCTGATGGATTATATGTAGAAGAAACAAGCAGGATGGACAATTGGTTGCCAAAGGAAACAAATTGGGTAGGATGTTCACCTTAAATGTGAAGATTCCTGAAATGAATGCAAGCATGTTTGCAAAAGGTGCAGGAGTTATTGCAGATATAGAGATATGGCACAAACGGATTGGACATGCAAACTTGCAAAGGCTGAAACTAATGCAGTCAAAGGAGATTGTCCATGGACTACCAAATCTCAAACTTGCAGAAATGCAAAAGGTATGTGTAGCATGTCAATTTGGTAAACTGTCAAGAGCATCATTTCCACATGATAAGCATGTTAGTGAGAATGTACTAGAAGTAGTACATACAGATGTTTGGGGTCCAGCAAAGACCACATCTATGGGCGGTTGCAGGTTTTATGTTACCTTCATTGATGACCATACATGCAAATTATGGGTATATTTCATGAAAGAGAAGAGCGAGGTGTTCACTCACTTCCAGAATTTTAATGCTTTGGTGGAAAAGCAGACAGGGAAGTACATTCAGACATTAAGATCTGATGGAGGAGGTGAATACATGTCAAATGAGTTCAAGAGTTTTCTAAAAAATCATGGAATTCGGCATGAGTACTCATGTAGGTACACACCACAACAGAATGACATTGCTGAACGAAAATATAGACATATTGTAGAAATAGCAAGAGCCTTAATGGCTGAGAAGAATATGCCTCATTGTTATTTGGCAGAAGCTGTGCATATTGCTGTATACATCATGGACAGAACTACGACTGCTGTACATCAAGTTACACGTGAAGAGAAGTTTACAGGTAAAAAGCCAAACTTATCACATCTGAAAGTTCTTGGCTGTATCACATATGTACATGTCCCAGATGAGTTGAAGACGAAGCTTGATCCGAAAGCAGAAAAATGTGTCTTCATTGGATACTCCCTCGAGCAAAAGGGGTACAAATGTTATAACCCACTCACACAATAGGTGAGGGTGAGCAGAGATGTGGTATTTGATAAAATGTCAAGCTTCTATGCAGATGCCAAAGAAGGACTGAATCTTGAACCAAATGACAAAGAAAATGCTGAAAAATCAAGTGCAGAATCTCAAGTTTTGAGTGGACCGGAAGCATCACCAAGGAATAGTTCCAACTCAAATCCATGGAGTGGAAGATTGCGTGGAAATTTCAGTCCAACAAATTCATCAAATACATCCAAGAAAGGTAAAGAAAAGCTTTCTACTGGTAGTAAAACAGGTGCAGGTTTTGAAGATATTGATGGAGATTCAAGTGGTTCTGAAAAGAGTCTTGATGAGGAACTTGGATTGCCCTCTATGAAGACTCCAGGAGTAAGAAGGGCACATGCAGATGATACAAGAAGAAGTGACCTAGGACCAAGAAGATATGGGAGGATGCGTAATTCAGTGCAACGATTGACATATGATAGTTACATGGCTCGCCATTGTGCCTACATGACAAAGGTAATACAAGATGCTGAACCTTCTTGTTTTGAAGATGCAATTGGTAATGCAGATTGGGAAAAAGTTACGGATGAGGAGATGGTTGCACTTTATGGAAATGATACATGGAAGCTCGTTCCATTGCCACGAGGAAAGAAACCCATAGGCTGCAAATGGGTTTACAAGGTAAAGCATAATGCTGATGGTAGCGTAAGCAGGTATAAAGCACGATTGGTAGCTAAAGATTATGCACAGACATATGGCATTGATTATGAGGAAACATTCAGCCCTGTAGCTAAAATGTCTACTGGCCAAACACTTGTTGCATTAGCTACAGCAAAAGGATGGACTTTGCATCAGATGGATGTGAAGAATGCTTTCTTACATGGTGAGTTACATGAAGAAGTATATATGGACCAGCCACAAGGATATGAAGATTCAAAGCATCCAGAATATGTTTGCAGATTGCAAAAGGCTTTTTATGGGCTCAAACAAGCCCCTCGTGCATGGCATGCAAGGATTGTTGATTACTTAACCAGCATTGGGTTCTCTATGTGTGATGCAGATCACTCACTATATGCAAGGAAGGCTGATGATGGCATCACTATTGTGGCTATTTATGTTGATGACCTGATTGTAGGTGGTGATAATGAAGAATACATCAAAGAGGTAAAGAAACTTCTTATGCAGGAATTCGACATGAAAGATCTTGGTGTGCTGCACTATTTCTTGGGCATTGAGTTTATACATACAGAAACATGTATATGGATGTCGCAAAGGCAATATGCCTTGAATATGCTGCAAAAGTATGGTATGGCTGATTGTAAGCCAATTTCTATGCCATTGGATCATAATTTGAAATTGGATACATTGGGAATTGCCATTTCATGTGTTTGTGGATGCCTCCGACATTGCAATTGGCAGCGTGCTGATGCAACAACAGGACAAATGGTTCCACCCAGTGTATTATGCCAGCCGCAGATTGGCCCCGGCTGAGCGCAATTATTCAGTCACTGAACGTGAATGTCTCAGACTAGTGTATTCGGTGAAGAAATTCCGGCACTATTTACTGGGAAGACAATTCACTTTTCATGTCGATCATGCAGCTTTGGTGTACCTTGTTCGTCAACAACATTTAGGAGGACGACTAGCATGATGGGTCTTATTGCTCCACGAGTTTGATTATTCAATCATACATCGACTAGGGTCCGCCCACGCACTTGGTGATTTTCTATCTCAGTTGGATTTTGTCGAACGTCCGGAAGGAGTTGATGATACCTCACCCGCTATTTATGCAACTGAGGCTGTAAAGGATGATCAGCAAGCATTGCCAGTACCCCCCTCTTACTATGACACTTTAATGATGTTTTTGACCAGTGGATGTCCTCCCGGCACGACCTCTCTGGCTGCTTGTCACAAATTGGCCATGTATAGTCGGCGATTCCGGCTAATTGTAGGACATTTATATTAGATGGATCATTCGGGAGCACTATTGAGATGTGTTCCACCACACAAATTTGCTTCAGTTCTCGCAATGGCTCATTCCACACATGCTAGAGGTCATTTTGCGGTTGACCTGACCCACCGGAAGATTATTCAGAGTGGCTTATGGTGGCCTACTCTGTACCATGATGTGACTCAATATGTACACCAGTGTGATGCGTGTCAATGTTCCGGTCAACCCTTACAGAGACACCACTTTCCGCTTCAGCCTGTGTTGCCTCTTGAACCTTTCCAGAAATGGGGTCTGGATTTTATAGGGCCAATTACACCTCCGGCTATATTCACCAATAATAGATACATTCTTACATGCACCAATTATGCAACGAGGTGGGCTGAAGCTTGGGCTCTACAGTCAGCCATAGCTGCTGCGGTTGCTAAATGTTTGATGAATGATATTTTTCCACGCTATGGTTTACCCTTGGAGATTGTGACTGATCAGGGTATGCACTTCGCTAATACATGTTGGTGTGTGAAACACCACAAGAACCAAACTAATGTGGTATTAGAAGACCTCCATAACCACCATTAGCTTAGCAATACTCACATTGTGAGTCTCCATCTCTGAATTTAGTGAAAATCAAAATTTCACTTCACAGAAATCTGCGCCTTTTCTTCAAACCTTCAATCTGACCTTTATCAACTTGATCTTTGCAAATTTTTCTGATCAATTACTAAGAAAGGTTCTTGCTAATGTTCAGTAACATATAACAAGTAAAACTTTCAAGTAATAACTTCAAAATCATCTGATTTTGTACCAAACTTTACACTATATCTGAAAACTGGAAATTTGCTTCATCGATTTGACATACCTTCACTCTTAAGCTGATTTCTCTGAGTATGCGTCCCGTTTCTTAAAGATCTTTTGACCAAAAGTAGTTGAGGATAGTAGCTTTAAAATGAGCTATCACTTACCAAAAACTTTACAGTATGCTTCGAGATCTGACCTTCAGAAGATCAGTCAAATGTGCGCCAGAAAAGTCGTAACTGTCAACTACTTTACATAGTCATATAGAATGACTTAGAACTCAATATACAAAATGAATTAGACTCAATTCTTCTACACAAAGATGTGTTGACTATCAGAGAAGATGTGTACAAAATGGCTTGGCCTAATTTTGCTCACAGCCATGGAAAACTCTCTCAGACTCAGAAGTTTTCTCTCATCATCTCTCTCAGAAATTACACGACTTTTCTCTACTCACACAGATTACAAAATTGAGTTCTCTCTTACATATTTTTGACTCAAATTAACTTATATACCTATGGTTTACATCCTTCTAGACTTGAACTCGTAAGTTCTGAAGATCAAATAAAAATCTAGATTCTAATTTTGCACTAATTTACAATAGTGAAATTGTCCCTTCACTTAGGCTTGATTTCCTGTAAGTCTTTTCTTCACTTCTTCTTTCCTTCATCATATGTCTTCATATATCTTCATATATCCATGCCTAATTAGTGAGTGAAGCCCCAACAGCTCCCCCTCAATCACTAATTAGCATAATTTGACTTCTTCACATAGTCTTTTTCTCTTTTATTCCTGCCATCTCCTTGAACTTACTTGTCTTCACTCCATCCAAGCTTTTTGTCATAATATCTGCAATCTGATCTTTTGTAGAAGTGTACACCACTTCAATCTCTTTCTCCATTACCTTTTCTCTGAGAAAATGATATTGTATCTCTATGTGCTTTGTCCTTGCATGAAATACATGATTTGCTGCAAGATATAATGAACTCATGTTATCTCCATGAATAATGGGTATACCTTGATCAATTCCCAAGCTCTTGAATAATGTCTGCATCCATATAACTTCCTTTGCTGCTTCCACAAGTCCTTTGTATTCAGCTTCTGTTGATGATAAGGCCACTGTGTGTTGTTTCTTTGAACACCAACTCACAAGTTTATCTCCAATGTATATCATATAGCCATGGGTAGATCTTCTGTCATCTTGACTTCCTGCCCAATCTGAATCACTATAGGCTCTCAATCTTATATTTGATGTAAAAGGATAATACAATCCTTCTTTCAAAGTCCCTTTGATATATCTAAGGACTCTTTGACCTGCAATCCAATGTGGATCCTTTGGACAATGCATGAATTGAGAAAGGACTCCAACTGCATAACTAAGATCAGGCCTTGTTAGTGTAGCATAAATTAAACTTCCCACTAAAGATTGATACTTCCTCATGTCTTTGAACTCTGTACCATCATATCTACTGAGTTTATGATTGACCTCTAGTGGTGTTGATGCCTCTCTGCAATTCTCCATGTTAAACTTCTTTAGAAGATTCAAGAGATACCTTTCTTGTGATACATAGATGCCATGTTCTGCATAAGTGATTTCCATTCCAAGAAAATATGACAATTTCCCTAGATCACTTATCTTGAATTCCTTCTCAAGTAGCTTCTTCACTTCCTTGATTCCTTCATTTGATGTACCTGTGATTATAATGTCATCTACATATATACAAATGTAGATCATACCTTCATCTGTTATTTTGATAAGTAAACTTGCATCTGCCTTTGAACTTTGATATCCAAGATCATTAAGATACTTTACAAGTCTATAATTCCAAGCTCTTGGAGCTTGTTTCAATCCATAAAGAGCTCTTCTCAACCTGCAAACATAATTTGGAAACTTATGATCTGCAAACCCTTGAGGTTGCTCCATGTAAACCTCATCTGATATATATCCATTCAAAAATGCATTCTTAATATCCAATTGACTCAATGTCCATCCTTTTGATGCTGCAATGGCAATGATTGTCCTTATGGTTGACATCTTTGCCACAGGACTGAATGTCTCATCATAATCTATGCCAAAAGTTTGAGCATAGCCTTTAACCACCAATCTGGCTTTGTATCTGGCTATAGTTCCATCTGCATGCTTCTTAACTTTATAAACCCATTTATTTCCAATCACTTTCTTACCATTAGGCTTTGGAACAAGTTCCCAAGTTTTGTTCTCTTCAAGTGCATCAAACTCTTCCTTCATTGCTACTTCCCATTGTCTCTTACCTTTTGCTTCATCATAGCTTTGAGGTTCTTCATCTTCCTTAACCATGTAAGCATAATTTTTCTGAGTCAAGTAAGAAGTGTCATATGAATACCTTGTAGGTTGCTTCCTCATTCTGGTTGACCTTCTTGGCTCACAATCTTCATGTATATCTGGATGTACTTCCTCATCAAATATTGGTCCATCTTCATTCCTTCTATATGATCCAACTCTTGATGTGCTTGCTTGCATATGTTCTTCATCTCCATCTATCTGCATATGTGACTTACCTCTTGCACTCCTTCTTATCTCTTCTTCAAATGTTTCAAGATCACAATCTTTATCTGCATACCAACTCTTCTGTTCATCAAAAGTCACATCTCTGGAAACAATAAAATGTTTAGTTAAAGGACTCCATAGCCTATAACCCATTTGCTTTTCATCATATCCAATAAACACATATTTTTCTGCCTTTGGTTCAAGCTTATGTCTGAGTTGTGATGGCACATAAGCATAGGCAATTGATCCAAACACTTTACAATGGTCAAGTGTTGGTTTTTTACCCCACCAAGCTTCATAAGGGGTCATACCATTTAAAGCTCCACATGGTAGCCTATTCACAAGGTATGTAGCTGTATTTACAGCCTCAGCCCAAAGATAATTAGGGCAATTCTTTTCCTTTAACATTGCTCTTGCAAATTCAACCAATGTTCTATTTCTCCTTTCTGCCACCCCATTATGTTGAGGTGTATACCTGCAAGTTATCTCTCTCTTTATACCTGCATTCCAAAGATAGTCATTAAACTCTTGAGAGAAGTATTCTCCCCCTCCATCAGACCTTAGCCTCTTGAGTTTGTGACCTGTAACTCTTTCTGCATAAGCATGAAAATGTTTGAAGGCTCCAAACACTTCTGATCTTTCCTTTAGAACATAAAGGGTTATCCACCTTGTAGCATCATCAATAAACAAAACATAATACCTAGATCCATTTATTGAACCTTCTTTTGTTGGTCCCCATACATCTGTATGTATGAGTTCAAGTAAACCATCATGCTTGAAACCTTTCTTCTGAAATGGTAGTCTATGAGCTTTTCCCATCTGACAAGCTTCACACTTGTATATCATATGTTGATTCTTCACATTTGGTAGTCCCAATACAGATTGGTTTTCCATCATAGTTTTGATTCCTCTTTCATTGAAATGTCCCAATCTCTTATGCCAGAGATCTAGCTCTGTAATTACTTCATCACCATGTGTGATTAAGGCTTGACCAACATTTCCTTGTACTTTGAGAGTAAAAAGTCTACCTTCCTTCTTACCACAAACAATGGGTTTGTATGCATCCTCTGGATCTTCAACAAATACCCCTTCATTTGTAAATCTGACTTGAAAACCTTTTTCCACTATTTGTCCAACACTAATCAGATTCTTTGGTATTGTTGGAACATACAAAACATTTGTTAATAAATCAGCTCCACTCCTGCACTTCACTTTTCCAATTGAATGCACACTATGTTTTGTATTGTCACCTGTTTGTACTGTATGACTTGAATTGCCTTCCTCCAATTCTGACAATAATTCTATATTACCTGACAAATGATTTGAACAACCAGAGTCAATATAAAATACCTTGAGATCCTCCTTCTCTGATGAACTTATTGAATTCATCATCAATGTTGTATGGTTGTCATTCTGTGTATCATTTGCATAATTGTAATATGTGGTGTTGTATGATTGGTTCTGATTCCAATTTCTTCCACCACCTCTTCCATAACTTCCTCTTGAATTCTGTCTTCCTCTTTGAAATTGATTCTGAAACCTTCCACCTCTTCCTCTGCCATTGTTGTTATGATTTTGACTTGCTCCTTGTTGATTGTGCCAACAATCATATGCTAGATGATTGCTCAATCCACAAATCCAACATGTCTTCTTGTTATTGTTTTGATTACCTCTACCTCTTCCATTTCCTCGACCTTTACCTCTGCCAAAACCTCTTCCTCTTGCATAATTTGCTTGAGTTGTTGACTCTTCTTCATCCTTTGCTTTGCCTTTATCTCCTTTCTTTTTGTTCTTCACATACATTGCAGAACTTTGACCTTTGTCTCCATCTGACTTCAAGTCTTGCTCAAATGTGAGCATCAATCCAAGTAATTGATTCAGTTCTGGCACATAATGGTTTAATGAGAGTTCTGTTGAAAGAACAAAAGGCTTCCATCTCTCATCACCTCTTAACCCTGCAAGTAATTGTGCTATCAACCTATGATCTTCAATATCCTCATCAATAGATCCAAGGCTATCTGCCAAGTCCTTCATCTTAGTGACATAATCACTAATGCTCTGATTTTGTTTTTTCTTGAATGTGGTGAACTCTGACCATAAGCTAGCTTTCCTAGCTTTAGTAGTGTTTTGGAAGTGATCTTCCAAAGCATTCCAAATATCTTCAGCTGTTTCTAAACCTCTGATATGTGGCAACAAATGATCTGTAATAGTGTTATATATATAAGCTCTTGCACTTGCATCTCTCTTCTGCCATAGCTTCAAAGCTTCTAGCTCTTCTTTCCTTGGATGACTTTCATCTTCAAATTTAGGCTTCTCTTCTTCACCTGTCACATATACCATTAGATCCTTACTCATAAGTAAGGCTTCCATCCTCATTACCCAAGCAGGATAGTTATCTCTGTCCAATTTGTCAATGGACACATGATCTGCCATGGTATTCTTGCTTCTGCTTCAACCTGTAAGTATAAAGATAAAGAATGATACCTTTTGTAGACCTTTACCCTTGGTAGTAACTTCGAAATAATCTTCTGATGACTTTTGTTTGTTGAACACCTCAGCTACCACCTTCTTTGATAAAGAACTCTTCAAATCTTCTTGTATCTGCTTTTCCTTTACTCTCGAGGACCTTATCTGCTCTGATACCACTTGTTGGTGTGTGAAACACCACAAGAACCAAACTAATGTGGTATTAGAAGACCTCCAGAACCACCATTAGCTTAGCAATACTCACATTGTGAGTCTCCATCTCTGAATTTAGTGAAAATCAAAATTTCACTTCACAGAAATCTGCGCCTTTTCTTCAAACCTTCAATCTGACCTTTATCAACTTGATCTTTGCAAATTTTTCTGATCAATTACTAAGAAAGGTTCTTGCTAATGTTCAGTAACATATAACAAGT
This sequence comes from Ceratopteris richardii, assembly GCA_020310875.1. Taxonomy (NCBI): domain Eukaryota; kingdom Viridiplantae; phylum Streptophyta; class Polypodiopsida; order Polypodiales; family Pteridaceae; genus Ceratopteris; species Ceratopteris richardii. The sequence goes on along the minus strand of CM035421.1, from coordinate 186,213,965 downwards.
AAAACTTTCAAGTAATAACTTCAAAATCATCTGATTTTGTACCAAACTTTACACTATATCTGAAAACTGGAAATTTGCTTCATCGATTTGACATACCTTCACTCTTAAGCTGATTTCTCTGAGTATGCGTCCCGTTTCTTAAAGATCTTTTGACCAAACGTAGTTGAGGATAGTAGCTTTAAAATGAGCTATCACTTACCAAAAACTTTACAGTATGCTTCGAGATCTGACCTTCAGAAGATCAGTCAAATGTGCGCCAGAAAAGTCGTAATTGTCAACTATTTACATAGTCATATAGAATGACTTAGAACTCAATATACAAAATGAATTAGACTCAATTCTTCTACACAAAGATGTGTTGACTATCAGAGAAGATGTGTACAAAATGGCTTGGCCTAATTTTGCTCACAGCCATGGAAAACTCTCTCAGACTCAGAAGTTTTCTCTCATCATCTCTCTCAGAAATTACACGACTTTTCTCTACTCACACAGATTACAAAATTGAGTTCTCTCTTACATATTTTTGACTCAAATTAACTTATATAGCTATGGTTTACATCCTTCTAGACTTGAACTCGTAAGTTCTGAAGATCAAATAAAAATCTAGATTCTAATTTTGCACTAATTTACAATAGTGAAATTGTCCCTTCACTTAGGCTTGATTTCCTGTAAGTCTTTTCTTCACTTCTTCTTTCCTTCATCATATGTCTTCATATATCTTCATATATCCATGCCTAATTAGTGAGTGAAGCCCCAACAATACACTTATGCAAGTGCTTACTAAAACCTTTCAGATTGCGCATAAGTTCAGCTCTCCCTACTATCCACGTGCAAATGGACTCCTTGAGAGCACCAAGTCTCTGTTGAACATCTTCAAGAAATTGGTATTGGATTGCCCTGAGAGATGGGACCGATTCCTACCTGCTGTATTATGGGCTTATCGCGCCACATACAAAGTGGCCAGAACAACTCCCTTTAAGTTGGCTTATGGTTTGGCGGCGATTGCTCCTATGGAACTAGTGGTTCCTAGTTTGTGAGTGGCATTAGCGCAGAAATTACTACCAGAAGAATCATTTCCTTTCAGATTGGAGGCTTTACGGTCTCTAGATGAACAACGCCTTGAGAGTTTTCTTGTATTGCAGGAAGTTCAGCTTCGACAGGCCAGAACTCATGATCGTCTCCTTAGAACACCTGTATTCACCATCAACCAATTAGTGATCTTCTATAATGAAAAATCTAATCGATCCACTAGAAAGTTTAAACTACGATGGTTCAGTATACCGCATTACCGAACAAGTGGGACCTGCAACTTTTCGAGTTATCCACCCTTGATGGTACCCTCCTTCCGAAAGCGATTAACGGCTCAAAGTTGCACCCTTATTATCCCCTGCCTTCCTCCCTTGAGACGTGATTTGTTCTTTGGCCTCGATGTTCCGGTCCTCTCTACGTACTTTTGGTTGACCGTTTGACCGGAATCGTTTTAGTTTTCTTATCTAACCATGATTAGTAGCCATCGTACCTGTTTATGAGTGCGCTAAACGAGTGGATGTCGTCATTATTTCTAAATATTTACCCCATCGAGTGATGATTTCGTTTCTTCCCACTCTTCTATTCGTGTCTTCTACTTATTCTTGTTTTTTTTTCTCTTTGTCGCTATTGTGTTTGTGTGTTCGTGTGCGTTGCATCATCTTTGTGTTGCGTATTCCTTGCTCTATGTGTTTTCAAGCTCGCCATGGAAGCTTTAACAAATATTGCTACCTTTCATAATGGCATCGCTCCGGAGTTGCGTGAGTTTTTTGCGCATCCGGGGGCTTTTAGCTTTTGCTGAATTCCCTTGGCATTCGGTTGAGTGCCATCCATTCTTTGCCCAAATTATCGCTGCCATCGCTGAGACGCCTGCTACTGGAACGTGCTGGCCTCTAGCATGCCTTAATCCGCACGTTGTCATCACCCTAAACATGGTCGCTGAGGGATTCCATCTCCCTCAAGAGGGTATTGTAGATGGCCCTCTTTTACCCATCACGACCATGAAGCAACTCTTTCCCCGGCAGTCATCTAATGAATTTGCCATCCTCTGCTGCCCAGAGCCCGAGTGTTCTACATTATAGTTTCTCGTAGCCGCCCTTAACCTTCAAAAACAAACCTACGACATCTCCCGCCCCGTTTACTCGATGATTGATGAAGTGACGCACGAACCCGTCAATTTTGCATCCTTTTTCTTCCGACGGATTCACCACGAATGCCACGCGATCGCCCGACAACTGTCTAAGGGTGACATCCCGCGAACCTGCCTTCCTCATTTACTTATCTTCTTGCTCCCGGTTATTCAAAATGAGCAGCCTCCTCCCCTAGCCACCGTTGTGCTTCGTGAGGAATCAGTACAAGTAATGGAGGAAGATGATGATGAAGATCTCCTTAAAATTCTTCAAAGGAAAGCGCCAAAAGATGAGCCCATCTCACAGCCAAGCGCATCAATCGTCCACAGTGCAACTTCAAGATACAGCTTCCTCGGTACCAATCTTATCTGCTCCTCCATCCTCGAAGGATCAAATCGCTCCAAACACTAGAGAAGTAGTTGTTCACTTGGATGATATAGTAGTGATGACACAACCTTAGTCGCACGAACATGCACACGGTACCAAAGTTGTGTCAATCAAAACAACCGTGTGAACCACCATTGCAGACGTGGTTGTACCACCGTTGCCTTTGATCCCTCTTTCTCCCTCCAAAGTACCTCTACCGCCTAGTCAATCTACTTCCCAAAGCCACTCGGTGGAGTGACCTCTCCCTTCATCTCCTGATTATTCACCTCCTTCATCCTCCACTACCGTTTGCCTTACTTGTTCCCAACCACTCTCTACCCCTGTTGCTCCAGCCTCTTTTGCCCAATTAGCACAGATGGGCAATTACCTTATCCATCTCTCCACCCACCTCCCTCAGCACATGCAAGACATTTAGAACTCCCTGCATATGGAATATCAAGCCAAAGTCGACACTCTGGAGGCCGATATCGCACCCCTGCAAGAAGAAGTCCTAGCCGCCAAGGCAGAATCTAGTTCTTTACAGGAACAGATCCACCTCCTCCAAGTGCAACTAAATGAAAAGAATGCCATCATCGCTGCTCGTGATGATGAGATCAGTCAACTAAAGCAGACCGTAATTCACATAGAAGATGCAATGAAAGCTCTGGGTGACCTCTTAGCAGATACACGCAATCAGTTTGAGATCCTCGATAAAAAAGGACAAGAAATGGCTGACAAAGAACTACATGCAACCATAGAGTTAAAGAAAATTGCCGAAGAACTTTTCCAGAAAAGTCGCTCATTGGATGTTGAAGTTGGCCGAAATCTGCAATTAAAGAAAGAGGTTGAAGCTGCCAGAAAGGAGAGAGATGATTATTTTAAAACAATGCAATTTCAGTCACAAGAGCTAGAACGCAGAGAAAAGCAGCCTGGAGTCCAGCAAGATAGGTTATCTCGTATTGACGCCAAAATTGTTGAGATGAAGCTGCGAAGAGATGCAGCATTGGCTAATGAGTTTTATCTTCAGGAAACTTTTTTTGCAGAGCCAATCTGAGGATCTTTTAGCTCGAGTGATTGTTGCTAGCTCTGTGCGGACGGATGCACATCTGGTTGAACCACATGTTCTGAAAGAAATGCTCGAGTTTACTAAAACAGAAGATATTTCGTACTTTCAAGTTAGCCTGCTCTATGTATGTCCAAGGCATCATCGATGATTCCTAAAAGTATTTTTGTAATTTCCTTTTCGGGTTCGAGTCCACCATGCGTGCTAGTGTGAGCCGCTGGATTGTAATATAGAATGTAATATGAACCCTGAGAAGTCGCATACTAAAAGGGTATCGCGCAAACCATTGTACTGTTTCTGATGTTAATAGAAGGGGAAGAAAGAAGTAACGCGTGTGGGTGTCGCCGGACTGTTTGTCTGGACCCTTTGCGAAAGTTACTCGATCGACCTGTTTTGGTAACGTTGTTTGTTCTATGTGTCGCTGAATGCAAGTAAGAATCAATGTACTGAGCATATAGTACAGGGTTGTGAATGAAGTGTGCGTATTTGATTTGATACTGACAATAAAGTGTTGCGTAATGGTGGAATAAATTGAATCACCACATCGTTTGCTGTATCACTCATCGGCTGTAAGTAAGGAGTTGGAAAAATACAAATAGGGCCTCCATGTACAGACCCCTAACCATCCCAAGAACCTAGAAGTTGATAGTAGATTAAACAAGAAGGTTTAACACAAACCCTAACTTTTCCTGATTGAAACCTTAGGTTGGAACCTTAGTTTTGCCATTTATCCTAAGTGTAACCCTTTAATTTAATTTAATTTGTACATAGGTGTGAAACCAAACCTTAGTCCAAAAAAATAAAAAGGAAAAAAAAAAAGAAATAAAAATAGAAAAAGAAAAAATAGAAAATAAAAGAGAAACATGAAAACAGAAACAAAAGATGAGATTTCCCAATAATAGAAAAAGAACATGGAAGAAGATTCTAGAAATAGAAAGAATCAAGAGGGAGGTTAGAAGATTCTAGAGAGAACTCCTAGGGAAACCTATAAATAGAGGTCCAATGCCCATTTGGCTTTCCTTGACGGATTCTCTCCATGTATAGGTGATCTCATGATTTAAAGTAAAGAATAGTGAAGAAAAGGAGTTTGAAGATCAAAGTGAAGCATTACCCCCACAGATTTTCTTCGGGTTTTTGCATGGATTTGAAGTAAAGAGGAACAAAGTTCTTGTTGTTAAGGCTTGAAGTAAAGCTTTGACTGAAGACCGAAGTAAAGTGAAGATCCTACCACAAAAACAAAAAGAGAAGTTGAAGGGCGTCTTCTCGCACTGTAGCCAAGAAGTCTATTAGTCTATCAAGTGATCCACACTGTAGCGGAGTCACCATTTTGTATTGTCTGATTCACACTATGGCAGCATATATTATTTTTTGAATTGTATCATTGATTTTTTTGCGATCATTGGATGCAAATTGTTGGACCATTATATCAAGATCGGCCATTTACTTTTAGCATTGTATATTTCATTCTGCATTGACGACACATACACCCTAGGACTTCATTCCACGTGACCGAGTGCTTTTTGCTTTCTCTTATGAGGTGCGAGCCTACGAGACGATGACCTACTAGGGTGGGGCATCCAGTGTGCAGATGTCGTTCATCAATCTAGGGGACAATGCACACCCAAGGATGTCTGATCTAACTCCGCACCGCTCTTCCGCTTAGACTTCCTTATCTTCTCGACAATGTTTTGACGTGCCTAATTACGGATGTCTTTAGATATGTTGTTTTGGTACTTTTCTTCTATTTTAGGATAGCAACCTCTAAAGAAAGTGCTTGACTACTACAAATGCATGCTTGTGTGAACGTGATTGCAGAGAAATGGCTTTTTATGAATTTGGTAGATCACACACTTCTATGGGCGGCGATCAACTCTGTTATAAGAAGACCTACATATCAAAGAGAAAAAAAAAAGCTAGAAATTAGAGAATTACCTTGTGATTGAGAGAGAGAGTGAGAGTGAGCATGTGATTGAGAGTGTAAGTGTCAATGAGATTGAGATAGCTCGGGGATGGTCAGGAGGTAGAGGCTTCGTCAAGAAGCTTTTTTCCAAAGCTATTGTATCGATTGATGCACATCTATAATATCATAATTTCTCTTTCTCTAAGTCATATTTTGTCTACTCTTCTACGCCGAATTTTCCCTTATCTTGTGGAAGTTTTGTTTTTCTCTCTTCCATTAATCTTGAGTGATCAAAATAATTGTACCTCTTTTTTTAAATAAAGGAAGTTCAGCCTTAGCCTACTCTCCCGGACTTGTATAAAAAAAAAAAGGAAAAGAAAAGTACAAGTGAAGGGGACTAGTGCCCATGGGACCCCCCAAATCCCACAGAGTAGGGGTAGATTTTACAGAGTTTAGATGGCATTACAAAGAAGGTTAATCACCCTTTCATCACCCTCATACGGGTTTTAAGCTTGTTGTTGATCAGAAGGAGCACTTGATGATGCCTGAAGGGGGGGGAGGGGGAGGGGGGGATTTCTTACTGTTAGTGATTCTTTTGTCGAGGAGGAACAAGGATTTTTGAATCGACCACTCTTCAGGGATCACACATGCTTTAAAGTTGGGATCACCTCATGGGAGAAATTCATTGTTGAAGGTGAGTTGGCCTCTGACCATTACCTCAACTCTACCTATTCTCTAAGTGTGAGATGTCAACAGGTTTTGATCAACCTCAAAAGGATCTTGATCATCATAGAATGGAGATAAGTCAAGCCAAAAGAATTGGCATAGGTGAGGTGGCTGCCGACATGCTGAAGAAATTTCAAGAGTAATAGAGGATCACTTGCCAAGATATCTTCTAAGCTCAACAACTGGAATAACGAACAGTGGGGATACAAATTTTGTTTTATTTGGGCCTTTCCTATGCATATATGACACTCATTCTCCAAGATATCTTCTAAGCTCAACAACTGGAATAACGAACAGTCGGGATCAAAGTGATGAAACCTAGTGACAGCCCATGTCATGAGTTGTTTCCGTAGTACATTTTTAAATGGAGTAATGGATGCGAGACAAGTGGGTAGGTAGGACACGGCTCTGATTGTGGCAAGAAAGTCAGAAGTGTGGCCCAAGAAAGGCAAAAGGCACATGGGTTTCTTTTTTGTTTTTTACTTCAACGCCTCTCATGATATAGCAGCATTTTCAAAACATTTGTTGTCTTCGAGGAAAAAGATGTGACTACTTTATTGTCTTCTCCTCTCTTTTTTATCATAAAGCCTAGCATAATGGCCATTGTAGGATAATCCAAGTTATCTAAGTACTAGCATAATGGCCATTGTAGGATAATCCAAGTTATCTAAGTAAGATTTGTCTGAGAGGATAAGGTGGAAGTTTTTAGTACGATTTGTCTAAGAGGATAAGGTCGAAGTTTTTAGTACGTTACAGAACACCACACAGCTACAACAAGAGGGTTCACGTCCCACCCGCCAATGGACCCCTCAACTCTAAGGAGCATATGTGTGCATATGTGCATAGGATGGGTGTGTGCATATGTGCTTTCATTTTCATGCTTTAGTAGAAGAAAGAAAGCTTCATGCTGTTTTTAGCAGGTTATGACATGAGTAACTAAACAAAGTGCGTCGATATCAAATCTTCTATTGAAACAAAAATACTTCCACTTTAAATTTTCCTTAGAATTGTGGTAAATGGAACCTGGATGACAAGTTTCCGTAGGAAACTCATTCCTACGAAGGTCCTCCTCTACAGGATAAATATGGGAATTCAGACTTTCGCATATCGTAAGCATGTACTTAGTTGAGGTGCACAGATGTCGTTCATCCCAATCAAGAATAGAGATTAGGCTCTATCAAAGGAAACTCTTTTTTGCTAGTCTCCCATAAAACACCCAACTATATTTATGTATCCGTATGTAGAGGCACCCATCAAATGAAACCCTGCAATCATTTCTTTTTTTTTTTTTAATTTCTACTTTTGAAATTACTTCAATTCAACTTTAATTACTTTAACTCAAATTTACCTTATTGAGGAGCATGGAGAATATGTTCTCGTTCGCATCAACCATAAAAATAGCGGTAATGGGTACGCATTTTCCTGTAGAGTGTTTGCCATATCATATTGCTTCACTTTGAAAGGGAGCAGTAAATACGAGACAACGGGGTGGGTAGGACACGACTGCTTCAATATTGCTGATATTATTGAACCCATTGGCCCCTCATGAGTTTGAAAAGGATGCTCATGAGTCATATGGCCCCTCTGCTTTGACAAGAGAAGGTTGCTCATATTGCTGACCCACACATTCTGAGCGTGTCACGAGAAAGTCGGAAGTGTGGCCAAAAAAAAAAAGGGCAAAGCGCGTACGAATACGATAGGCATATCTCCTCTTGCGTCATATCCAGCATTATTATGTAATTCCAAAGATGTGTCAGCTTTTTTTTTTTTTGAGTAAAACAGAAGAAGTTAAAATTAATGCTGGAAAAGAAAATTACAACAAGGATGGGGAAAAAGTTCTGGGGGAGAACATGGAATCCCTCCCTGGTGCAAACGCTGCTACCGGTCTATCGAAGATGTTTCACACATCTTCTTTACCTGCCCCAACTCCAATAGACTCTGGCAGGTGGTTGGAAAGAGAATTAGACTTCAAAAACGTCTCAGTTGGCAGCAAGCCCTGCTGGGAGAAGCGATCGGCTGCTCCGCGACTCTCTGGAACGCCATCAGAGGGGAGGTCCTATGGAAAATCTGGCGGGAAAGATGTGCTTTCAACTTCGGTGACTCCCCCAAGGAGTGGTCAATTGAGAAATCGCTGTTCCTCCTTGGCAAAAGGATTGTCAACAGTAAAAAATCCCCCCCCTTTAGGCATCATCAAGTACTCTGTTTGATCGATAACAAGCTTAAACCCAAGTGTGCCCCACATGAGGGTGATGAGAGGGTAATTAACCTTCTTTGTAATGTCATCTAAGCTCCGTAAAAGCTTCCCCTGCTTTGTGGGATTTGGGGGGTCCCGTGGGCACTAGTCCCCTTCTCTTGTACTTTTCTTTATTTAATTCAAGTCCGGGAGAGTAGGCTAATGCCGAACTTCCTTTATATTAAAAAAAAAAGGATGGGGAAAAAGTTCTGGGGGAGAACATGGAATGCCCCAGAAAGTCCCAAACCTTTAGCAACAGTGCAACTTCAGGGAATACAGAACTCAAGAGAGGGTGTACAATTCCAGAAAATAGATCATTTCTAGTCTAGTAACAGAGTAACTCTTCAAAAGTTTGATTCTCCAAGACGTATAAGGGTTATTCTTGAGAATATAATGAGGGTTGGCTGCCAAATGAAGTGAATCAGGGGCATAGGAGAGACACAACTTCGTTATTCTCCTGATACCCATCAAACAAGAGTAAAAATGATTCTTGGGTTTAAGACAAAAAAGTTTAGAGTTTGTGTGTCTCCATATTGTCCACAAAGTGTGGGCTCTAATCAATTGCCAAAGAACAATATCCATTCTATTAGCTTCTCCAAGGAGAAACTCCTTCCTTCCAGGGGGTTTTAAACCTGTTGAAGTGCAGTACAAGCTGATCCCTTGCCAGAATTTTTGAGCAGCTTTACAGTTGTAAAACAAATGGTCAAGATCCTCTAAATCACCACAGTGACAACATTTTCCAACATCAATTTTAAAATCTTTTGCTTTACTTCCAGTCCAAACTCCCTTGTGAATAATCATCCACAATAGGAAAGAATGTTTGGCATTCATGGGGAAGGACCAGATACATTGAAACATGTACTTCCATTGGTGATGGGACCAGGAGATGTCCCACTTCTTATTCAGCTTCACGGAGATTTTCTTGATGTCATCCTTAGAGTTCCCAAAGCTGACGTATATGTCTTTGGCCACTTCATGAAGATAAACCTGCTTCTTCCACATATGATCCTTCAGCTTCTTCTCCAGCTCCCTTTTCTTTTCTTTAATCATCTGTTTACAATGAAAAGACAAGTTATTAGTATTCATAATATCCTGATCATCCATTAGGACTTCATTCCTGGTAAGGATCTTCCAGTTATCAAACCCTTGCTTCCTGCACTTGTTCATTCTTATGGACAGAGAACTGTTATTATAATCAGTGGACCAACCAAACCACGTGGACTCTTGCATAATAAAAGAGGAATTATTGTAGAACCAGACAGGCAACTTATAATTTTTTTTTATCTTCATCCAGGCTTCCCAAAAATTGCACACAAGTCTGGAACCTTTAGGGACAACATTAAAAGGAGAAGTCACAATCTCCCATAACTGAAGATTATTCCAGCTTTTATTACTAAGCAAGTGGAACTTATCAATATTTCTCATAATCAGGCAAGCCCAAAAATCTTCAGAATTAGTAGCTCTCAGAATCCATTTAGCAGCTAACTTAATAGCCATCCTGGAGGGACAAATTATACCCAAACCTCCTTCAGATTTTTTCATACAGCAGGTGTTCCAAGCGACCTTAGTAATCTTGCTTCCTCCCCATAAGAATCTTCTTGCCAGAGAAATAGCTTGAGCAATTTGTTTCCTGCTAGGGTGCCAACAGGCCAAAAAATAAGTGAGAGTAGGAAGAATGTAATGATTAAGAACAAAAACCTTGTGAGAAATACTCTGCTGCATGTCAATCCATTTAAAGATTTTAACTCTAAATTTATCCATTACCCAGTTCCATCTTTGTTCAAAGGTCACTTCAAATCCCATTGGAATTCCCAGAAGTCTGAAGATATTACCTTCTTTAATAATTTCACAACCAGCTTCCTTGACACATTGAGGGATCAGCTTATTAGTAGAGAAAAAACCTGTTTTAGTATGATTGACAACTGAACCACTTGCAATACAAAACTCATTAAGACATTTGATAAAATAATTAGCAGAGCTCTCATCAGCTTTCATAACAGCATTAGTATCATCTGCAAACATTTGGATACAGAGGGGAGAGGGGGAACCAGGAATATCAATACCTTTTATATAACCTTGATTAATACAATCCTTGATAAGCCACCCAAAGGCATCACTGGTGATAGCAAAAAGCAGAGGAGCAAGAGGGCAACCCTGTCTAATAGACCTACAAATTTTAAAAGCCTCAGACAGGTGACCATTCATAGCCACTTTAGAATGAGCATTACCAAAAAGGAGACTGGTATACTTAACAAATCTTTTCCCAACACCTATGTCATGGAGGGACTGAAGGATGAAATCCCACTCAATACGGTCATAAGCTTTATCAAAATCCACCTTAAAAAAATAAATATCCATACAAGAATCTTTAGCAAGGTCAATACTTTCCCACAAGGTGATGATAGCATCAAGTATGTATCTACCTTTAATAAAACCTTTTTGCTCAGGGAGAATGATACTATCCATAAGAGGGCTCAGTCTTCTAGCAAGAGAGGCAGCAAAAATTTTGTATAAAGAAGTCAGACAAGAGATGGGTCTCCAATTATTAAGATCATCCTTAGGTCCTTTCTTGTGAATAAGTTTAATCACTCCAGTGTTGATGAAGGTAGAAATAGTACCTCTTCTAATGGCTTCTTCCCAAATCAAGAGAATAATGGGCACAATAGTTTCCTTAAGTTCTTGAAAAAATTCATTGGGGATACCATCATGTCCAGGGGATTTTCCACCCTTCAATTTACTAATGGTTTCTCTAACCTCACCAGCAGTGAGGGAGGTCCAGGAGGGAGGCCAGGCTTTTAGGAATCATTTTCTTCCTTTTAAGAGCAATAGAAGCCCTGGCCCTCCAAATATGCTCCCCCCCCTTGGGAGGTCCAGAGAAAACATTGGTAAAGAAGCTCAAAGCCTCCTGCAAATTCTCTTGAATATTCAAAGTATGCCCACCAGACGACTTCTTGAGAAGGGGAATAAAATCTCTAGCTTTCTTTTTCCTCATAATATCAAACATGTGCTTGTTAGGTTTATCAACTTTGCCTGCCCAAAATTCTCTTGAAGTGGCAAGGGCACCACTAGCCAGAATGTAGTCTTCATATCTAAGTCTATCCTGGAGATCTAGGACCTTCTAATTAATAGTGGAGACGTTGTCTTGAGAAGACTTAATCTTGTCAATCTCTTTAATAATCATCATTCTTCTAGAATTTCTAATGATCTTAGCTTTGTTCTTTTAAAAGCTGAGAATCCTTTGAATGTTCTTAATCGCCAGCTCCTAGGCTAAAAAGGGAGAAGTGGTCTTTTCAAGAGATAGACTCTGTCAAGTCTTGCAGATAACTTGTTGTACAGACTTCTATTATTCCAGGAGTGCCCAATATGAACAGACATGTTCAACAGGTTGTGAAGACTTAAAATATTATACCAAATATTCTTTTCCTTACCAGAAAGAATATTCTCCTTGCTACCATATCTATCAACAGCATTAGTTCCCATGTTGAAATCACCAACAAGCAGAATGTCTCCCTTTAATTGAGAGATCTCCTCCCAACATTTGCACCTGTCAACAGAGTTGTTAGCAGCATAAACACACACAATTGTGAGATTCAAAGGACCCTTACAACTTAAAGCAACCCATTGGTCAGATATACTGTAAATGACCTCATCAACAAGATGATCCAGGTTGCTCCTGATTCCGATAGCTGCACACCTTTTCCTTGATGACTAGTATGGAACCAAGAGAAACCACTAGAAACAATTCTTAAATTAGAATTTAGAGAAAAACCACCAACTTTTAGTTCCTGTAAACAAATCAGGTCCGGATCAATGGAGGAATCCATCAACCACTTGTTAATAACTTTCCCTCTGATAGGATCAGTGAGACCTTTAGTATTCAAAGAAATGATTTTGATAGTATCCATAAAAAAACAGCAACAAAAGGACAAGATTACTTCTTATGATTCTTTGATGGTTTCAATACCGAGTTCGAAGTTCGGACACCTTCTTTCCTTTAGGACTTCATTTTTTCCTTAGCTTGAGGGCTAATATTCATGTCAGTAGCGTTATTATTCTCTATGTCCGAATTAGATTCAGTTTGCATTCTCAGGATGGAATCATCATCAATTTTGTTAAGTTGTTCAACAAATACCTCTTCATTGGGGATACTTTTCTCAACAGCTAACGGTACAATGGTAGCAGAATTACCTGAGGGATGTTTGGAGGATTTATTTTTTCAGATAATTGTCCAATCATCTGTACCTGTAGGGTTTTCCTTACTTGCATTCATCACCACTTCCTGCTCACTATTTTCTGTTTCTTTCTGAGAGGTACCTGCAACATCCTCATTAGTAAGATCCTAAACCTGATAAGGATTAGAGATTTCTTTAAGTAACATTTTTGGTCTGTTACCCGAGTTATTATATTTTTTCTTAGGTTTAAGATTGGGTTTTTTGTTCGATGATTCAGTTTTGCTTTGATCCAAATTGATCTTGCCTTTCTCTTTTTCATTACTCGATTTTTCCTCATGATTCACTTTGCTGGATTCCAGCTGAGGAAAATCCTTGATGAGGTGTCCCTGGTTATGACAGTGGAAACAGGCATTTGGCAGATTTTTGTAGAATACCTTTTGCTCATGCAATTTAAGACCTTCAGAGTTTTTGGGAATCAAAACAGGTTTAACATTCTTAGCCAAGACAACTTCCACAAGCATTTGAGGATCCCATTTGGGGTTAAAGTTATTCCTAGGTTTTTGGCCAAGAACTCTTTCAACCAAACCTCCCAACTGTTCAATCCAAGGATAAAATTCTACTGAAAAATCTGGAAACTCGATCCACACAGGAACCCTGGTAGGTTTAGCACCTCTAGGGTTAAATCCCGGGAACCATTTAAAGAATGATATAGGGGTATTTCGAATTCCAATGTCCCTCAGAAATAACTTGAATAGCATTATGCGCGTTCTCAAAAAAGAATAGAAAGCAGTTGTTGGGGAGATATTGGACATGTTTAAGCAATAGTCCCCTATTTTCCCAATTAATCTTCATCCAGTTTTTAAGAACTTCCTGGGCAGGTCTTGGGCCATGACAAAGCCCTATCACTACTTTCTCAGCAAGATGATTATTCCATTTTTCTAGAGAGGAACTCTCTATGTATAATGTACTATCATCAGTGTCAACAAATTCATGCTCAAGATTAATCTTATTAGCATCAACACTACTATTGACATTCCTGTTTTGATCAGCGTCCAAGTCCATTTTCTCCTTGCCTTTGTACATATTGGAAAAGGGAGAGCTAGAATTACCTGGAACCATAGAGTTGCTGAAAACCGAGAATATATCTTGTTTCTGCACCTAGACAGCCTGAGCATACGAAATACCTTGAAATCTCCCGCTATTGGGCTCGTTCTCCATGTTCTGAAGTGCCACTAAGTGTTCCTCAACAGCTTGATGGTCCTCAGCTCCATTATGAACGTGCAGGGAGTTCTTCATCCTTCCGATTCCACATCGAGAAGATTCTAAGACAGTATTCAGAGCATAAGCGTTAGTATTCTCAAAAACAGGATTGAAAATCTAGTTTTCCTGGCCGTAAGAGTTCGTCCGTGTCATTACTACGCCATCCCTTAGGGCATCCTGCAATGCCATAATCAAACAGACACAAAAGAACTAAGGCCACAAGAGTTCACTCCTTCGGGGAAGACAACAGAACAGAGAGAGCTTAGGTAGCGTGGGGTCTCCCCCCAGAAGGGGGAGAGGAGGACGAGAAAACCGAAGGCCCAAAACCCCAGCATGTAGAGTTAAGACCCACTCGCCCACTAGCATGATGTGTCAGCTTTCTTGAGCGATCATGGCAATGTGGTCTGTGCAGTGGCATTGTTGCGAATGTGGTCCCACATAAATGCAAGTAAGTTGAGACTTCATGCATACGTTGCCGTCGTGGTAAAAGAGTGTCATATGAGCTGTAGCAATTGGGCCACTCCCCTGTGACAATGATTTCTTTTTTGACACAACTAGAAAGATAAAGATTAATACTGAAAAGGTCAAATAGAAAGGGGTATAACAGTGAGTCAAAACCCTCAGTAAAGGACAAGATACATCAGCCACAAAGGCCAAGTTACATCATAGCTAGTAAAGGACAAGATACATCAGCCACAAAGGCCAAGTTACATCATAGCTGCAAGAAAGGCACACATTTTGCTCCTTCTCTTAGAGTACAATTTAAGCAAGAGGTATTTCCATTTTCTGTAGTTGTTCTTTCTTAGAACATCATGAGTTCATGAGTTCTTGTGACTCTATCAGTAGCATCAATCACAGAGGAATTAACAATAAATACATAATCTTCTCGATGCCAATGTTACAAGAGAGTCTGAAGTCTTTGGGTTTGCTGGAAAAGATACTAGAGCATCTAATCTTCGCAATCCACCACAAGATGTGGTTTTTGATCAAGTGCCAAAGTAGCATATCCATCTTATAACACACACCAAGGAGTATTTCTCTATAGCCAAGCTGAGGAAGGCCATTGCTCAAACAAAATAGGTTGATAGCAGCCCAAAACTTCTGAGCCTACAAACAGTTGATAAACAAGTGCGCCAACTCTTCAAATTCACCACAATGGGAACATTTACAAAACTCAATGTTAATCTCGCTAGCTCTTTCCTCGGTCCAAATTCCCTTGTGCACAATAAGCCACTAAGGACAGGACTCCTTGACTGAGTGGGGGAAAGTAAATACACAAGAATGCCATGATTTTGCAGCGCATGCCATGAGTTGTTTCTCTAGTACTATGCTATCCTTGTATTCACATGAGAGATTTCACATGGTATTGTTATGTACTTAAGTTGTGTATTGAGACCCTTGTATTTTTTGTTGGCGAGGGGGGGTGTTTCCTCTTCTAGGGATCCTACCTCCTCTACTCTACGTCTTTAATTTATACATCTTTTTCTGTTGTCTCAAAAGAAATAGATATTCTCTTGATGCACAAAGGGTGCTAGTAGCAGAAAGAGTTGATGCAAGATGACTAAATTGTTTAAAACATGTCCTACTATATTGCATTCTCTTGATCCAGAAAGGGGGCCACTATCAGAAAGTGTTGATGGAAGATGAAACAATTCTCTCTTTGATTGAAACCCTCAATGTGTCTCTCCTTTTAGGTTTGAGGTTGCCTTAATTTGTATATTTGCTTTCCTCAGAGTTTCCCATCACTATATCTTCATGAGTAGACATATTTTGAGAATATTCATAGATCAACCTTTGATCAAATATATAATATTCTAGTGATACTTGAGTTCTCTTGCACTTTGAGATGTGATCAATCCACTTAAGTCCTTTTCCTTTACGGTTTGTTGCAACAATATCCTCGGATCATCCCATGGGAGAAATTCATTGTTGAAGGTGAGTTGGCCTCTGATCATTACCTCAACTCTGCTTATTCTCAATCTGTGGGATGTCAACAGGTATTGATCAACCTGAAAGAGATCTTGAACCATAGAATGGAGATAAGTCAATTCAAAGCCATTGGAATAGCTGAGGTGGCTACAGACATGCTGATGAAATTCACGAGTAATAGACGATCAGTTGCCAAGATATGTTTTAAGCTCAACAAGAGATGGAATCCTTAACTAGAATAATCAACAATGGAGATACAAATTTTGATTTATTTCGGCCTTTCCCATGCATATAAGACACTCTTTCTTACAGTGGCTCATTCTCGACAATGGTCTCTGGAAGTCAAAGTGATTAAACCTAATGACAACTCATTGACATTGACAGCCCAGGCCATGAGTCATTTCTGTAGTACATTTTTAAATGGAGTAATGGATGTGAGACAAGTGGGTAGGTAGGACATGACTCTCTCTAACTATGGCAAGAAAGTCAGGAGTGTGGCCCAAGAAAGGCCAAATCACATGGGGTTTCTTTTTTGCTTTTTTTTTAGACAATAGCAAAAGAGAGTAAATTAACGAAAAAATTTACAAAGTGCATAGGGAAGTAGTGATCCCACCACTACAAGGCCAGGGAGAATGTGCACTAGAAAACTTACACATTAAGGAACATGATGAATCTATCCCTAGAGTAACATGATAATAAGGACTCTCTCCATTTATTTGGAGGAAGGGTCTTAATTACAACTTCAGAGTCCTAAAGGAGACTATTAATTGCCTCCAGACTCTGTTTACCCGTTAAATACAAAGTTTTTCTGAGAGAATAAAGGAGATTCTTCTTCCCATTATTGAACAGATTTTGATTCCTGCTAATCCGAATGTGCCACAGGATTTGGTCTCTCCATAAGCCAAATCTAGGTTATTACAGCATCCAAGAATAATCTCTTTGAGATCAAGCTAGGGGAGCTTCTTAATGCAAAGGATGGGGTCCATAACTTGCCAGAATCCCCTTGGCATGCCAACAATTAATGGATAGGTGGGCCGAATCCTCTTCCCTCCTACATAGTGAACAATTTCCATTACTAGCATTTGTCACGAGGAAGGAGATAAGGAATAGAGCTCATACACACACTCTCACTCTCAAGGAGAAGCACACACACATATTGAGGCAAGGAAGAATGATCTTCTTCTTCTTCTTCTTCTATTACATAAAAGGAAGGTACAAGAATGACCTAAAAACAAGAGTACACGAAGTGCAATATATAAAGATCAGTATATAAGGAAAAACCTAATGTCCGTGAATGAGTGAGCTAGCAAGAAACAAATGTGCCATCACTCTCGGTAGATAAATCTAATAAAGCTTAATGAAGTATCCCTGACATATATCAACGTGACCACTATACATGCCAGAGAAACAAAAAACTGGTACGTGTCATCCTGGATCATCACATGTTGAGCTTGATATCTCAACACTCCCCCTCAAGCTCAACCCCATATCCTGTAATCCAAGCCTCTCCCAAAACTTCTTTAACTTCTCAGCTCCAAGTGCTTTGGTGAAAATATCAGCAACCTGCTCATCTGTTCTCACATAAACAAGATCAATATCACCTGCTAATACCTTCTCTCTGATGAAGTGATAATGTATCTCGATATGCTTTGTTCTAGCATGGAAAACAAGGTTCCGTGCTAACTATATGCTGCTAAGATTATCACAATAGATAGTGATAGGCTTTTGCACTTCCACACCTAAATCTGCAAGTAACATCTCCAGCCATGATGCCTCACATGCTGCCATTACAACACCTCTATACTCAGCCTCTGTACTCGACAAAGCAACAATAGGTTGCTTCTTACTGCTCCACATAATAACTGCACCTCCAAGTGAGAAAACAAAGCCATTAGTAGATCTTCTATCTGGAGTACTACCAGCCCAATTTGCATCGGTGTATCCATGAACTTGCAAGTCCACAGCAGTTTCATAAAACAATGCATAATCCAAAGTAGCACTCACATAACGTAGAGTGTGCCTCAGAGCATCCAAATGTGGCTTCCTAGGAACCTGCATAAACTGACTTTCAAGTCCAACAGTATAACTTAGATCAGGCCTTGTAATTGTCAGATATATAAGACTTCCCACAATTTTCCTGTACATAGTAGCATTTTCCAATGCTTCACCTGATGTAGTATCCAATTTCAAATTCTGATCTAATGGCATAGAAATTGGCTTACAATCATCCATACCATACTTTTGCAGCATATTCAAGGCATATTGCCTTTGCGACATCCATATACCTGTTTCTGTATGTATAAACTCAATGCCCAAGAAATAGCGCAGCACACCAAGATCTTTCATGTCGAATTCCTACATAAGAAGTTTCTTTACCTCTTTGATTCTTTCTTCATTATCACCACCTACAATGAGGTCATCAGCATAAATAGCCACAATAGTGATGCCATCATCAGCCTTCCTTGCATATAGTGAGTGATCTGCATCACACATAGAGAACCCAATGTTGGTTAAGTAATCTGCAATCCTTGCATGCCATGCACGAGGGGCTTACTTCAGCCCATACAAAGCTTTTTACAACCTGCAAACATATTTTGGATGCTTTGAATCTTCATATCCTTGTGGCTGGTCCATATATACTTCTTCCTATAACTCGCCATCTAGGAAAGCATTCTTCACATCCATCTGATGCAAAGTCCATCCTTTTGTTGTAGCTAACACAACAAGTGTTATGACAGTAGACATTTTAGCTACATGGCTGAATGTTTCCTCATAATCAATGTCATATGTCTGTGCATAACCTTTAGCTACCAATCGTGATTTATAGCTGCTTATGCTACCATGAGCATTATGCTTTACCTTGTAAAGCCATTTGCAGCCTATGGGTTTCTTTCCTTGTGGGAATGGAACCAGCTTCCATGTATCATTTCCATAAAGTGCGGCCATATCCTCATCCATAGCTTTTTCCCAATCTGCATTACCAATTGCATCTTCAAAACAAGAAGGTTTAGAATCTTGTATTACCTTTGTCATGTAGGCACAATGGCGAGCCATGTAACTATCATATGTCAATCGTTGCATTGAATTACGCATCCTCCCCGGTCTTCTTGGTCTTGGGTCACTTCTTCTTGTATCATCAGCATGTGCGCTTCTTACTCCTGGAGTCTTCACAGAGGGCAATCCAAGGTCCTCCTCAAGAATCTTTTCTGAACCACTTGAATCTCCATCAACATCTTCAAAACTTGCACCTGTTTTACTACCATTAGAAAGCTTTTCTTTACCTTTCTTGGATGTATTTGATGAATTTGCTGGACTAAAATTTCCATGCAATCTTCCACTCCATGGATTTGAGTTGGAACTATTGCTTGGTGATGCATCCGGTCCACTCAAAACTTGAGATTCTGCACTTGGTTTTTCATCATTTTCTTTGTCATTTGGTTCAAGATTCAGTCCTTCTTTGGCATCTACATAGAAGCTTGATATTTCATCAAATACCACATCTCTGCTCACCTTCACCTGTCGTGTGAGTGGGTTATAACATTTGTACCCCTTTTGCTCAAGGGAGTATCCAATGAAGACACATTTTTCTGCTTTCAGATCAAGCTTCATCCTCAACTCATCTGGAACATGTAGATATGTAGTACAGCCAAAAACTTTCAGATGTGATCAGTTTGGATTTTTACCTGTAAACTTCTCTTCATGTGTAACTTGATGTACAACAGCAGTCGGAGTTCTGTTCATGATGTATACAACAATATGCACAGCTTCTGCCTGATAACAATGAGGCATATTCTTCTCAGTCATCAAGGCTCTTGCTATTTCTGCAATATGTCTATTTTTGCATTCAGCAATGCAATTCTGTTGTGGTGTGTACCTACATGAAAACTGACGTCGAATTCCATGAGTTTTTAGAAAATTGTTGAACTCATTTGACATGTATTCACCTCCTCCATCAGATTTTAATGTGTGAATGTACTTCCCTGTCTGCTTTTCCACCATAGCTTTAAAATTCTGTAAGTGAGTGAAGACCTCGCTCTTCTCTTTCATGAAATATACCCATACTTTGCGTGTATGGTCATCAATGAAGGTAACATAAAACCTGCAACCGCCCATAGATATGGTCTTTGCTGGACCCCAAACATCTGTATGTACTACTTCTAGTACATTCTCACTAACATGCTTGTCATGTGGAAATGATGCTCTTGATTTTTTACCAAATTGACATGCTGCACATATTTTGCATTTCTGCAACTTTGAAATTTGGTAGTCCATGGACAATCTCCTTTGATTACATCAGTTTCAGCCTTTGCAAGTTTGCATGTCCAATCCGTTTGTGCCATATGTCTATATCTACAATAACCACTGCACCTTTTGCAAACATGGCTGCATTCATTTCAGGAATCTTCACATTTAAGGTGAACATCCTACCCACTTTGTTTCCTTTGGCAACCAATCCTCCATCCTGCTTATACTCTTCTACATATAATCCATCAGCATTGAACCTAACTTGTAATCCCTGGTCAACCATTTGTCCAATAGAAACGAGATTCTTTGTTATATTTGGAACATGCAGCACATCAGCAAGATGTTTTACCTTCCCGTCCTCCATAGACAATGCTATGTTTCCTGTATGCTCGATAGGATGTCATGTATCATTACCTGTTTCAACATATCCAGGAACTGGCATTTTCTGCAAACTACTAAACCATTCTGCATGACTGGTGATGTGATTTGAAGCGTCTGAATCAACATACCAGACATTATCATTCGATTTTGAAACACCAGCAGACATCGTATTCATCATGTGATGTTGAACCATAAACAGCTTCTCAGAATCATCTGTACTTGTGGATGCATAGTTGTTTTGTTGCCTTCTGTTATTTTGATTCTTCAACCTACAATCAGGTTCAAAGTGTCCAGGTTTACCACAATTCCAGCATCCTTTACTATCATTACCTGAATCATTTCTTTGAAAATTTTTGCGACCTCTTTGGCTCCCCCTGCCTCGAAACTATCCTCTTCCTCTTGCATGATACTGTTGTTGACCTTGCTCTTGGTTACTGTTTCCTCTTCCACTTCCAAAACCTCTACCTCTGCCTCTTCCTCTGCCAGAGTAGAATACCTGCTCAGAACTGGGCTTTCCTTGGGAGTTTGAATCCTCACCAAGATTCTTTTCTTCAATAATCAGCATAGAGACCAGATCAGCAAAATTTGAAATATTTTCCTTGGTCTGTATGGAAGTTCTGAACTGCTTATATGCAACTCCTAAACCACGAAGGCACACTTCCACCTTATCATCATCATCTACATTCACGCCAATAGATGCAAGTGAGTCACATATGCTTTTGATTTTTAGAGTGTAGTCACTTACCGTCATGCTTTTCTTTTCCAATGTATGCAGCTCGTTCTTGAGTTGCAATTTCCATGCCTTTGTATTAGTCTCATACAAAGTGACCAAACTGTTCCAAGCCTCTTTTGGAGTCTTGGCATCCTGTATGTGTCCAATCATGCTATGTTGTATGCTAACAGATAGCCAATACATTACCTTTCGTGCTCCTTGATTCCATTCCTCATATGCTCTTAACTGGTCTGCAGTCCGATTCCTTTCTGGTAACTGTGGAGCATTTTCATTCTCTCCTTCGATGTACTTCCAGTAGCCTTTTTCGATCAGGAAATTTGTCATTCTGAATCTCCAAGCATGGAAGTCGTTCTTGTCCAGTTTATCACTCATAAGCTGACTCATTCCATCTCCGTTTGCCATTTCTACAACAATTCACAACACTACAAAACACTACAAGCAGCACTTCTGCTTGAACACTGTTGCACTATGACGTGACGGTTCGATCTCAGGAAAAACAAAGTTTTCGTGTATCAACAGTACACACAAAATTTTGGACCTAAAATATATGAGTGTCATCGAACACAACACAAGTTACAATTTCTAAAACTGACCTAGTTTTTCTGTGGACCCTACCTTGCAGGCTCGAAACAGAGGTCGAGATGGCTCCGAAACTTCGATCTCACAAAAACAAGTGACCCTAAAGGGATAACTCTCGAAAATATTTTGAGGTCTTCTACCTTCACGTCGAGTTTTGTAGCAAATGGAGGCCGTTTGTGAAATCACATTTTCTCCATGCCTTGCTGCATAGTCTTCACCATCGCCTTCTCCACGAGCTCTCTTACAGCCATGCTGGCTCTGATACCATGTCACAAGGAAGGAGATAAGGAAGAGAGCTCACACACATACTCTCACTTTCAAGGAGAAGCACAAACACAGATTGAGGCAAGGAAGAATGATCTTCTTCTTCTTCTTCTATTAAATAAAAGGAATGTAGAAGAATGACCTAAAAACAAGGGTACACGAAGTGCAATATATAAAGATTAGTACATAAGGAAAAACCTAATGTCCACGAATGAGTGAGTTGGCAAGAAACAAATGTGCCATCACTATCGGTAGATAAATCTAATAAAGCTTAATGAAGTATCCCTGACATATATCGGCGTGACCACTATACATGTCAGAGAAATGAAAAAGTGGTACGTGTCATCCTGGATCATCACATGTTGAGCTTGATATCTCAACAGCATTTACCCTCTTTGCCTTGCTGCTAGTCCATAGGCCATTATGCAGGATCAACCATTCGAAGTAGGAATGTTTGATGTTGTAAGCGAAGGCCCAAATAACTTTGAATCTATATCTCCATTGTGTGGCAGACCAATTACAACTCCATCTAGAATTGAGCTTGTGAGTCAGACAGGTAATAGTGCCTCTGTTGAGTTTGAAGCATTTCCACATGTCCCTGGCGACCTCTTCAAGCTGGATGTTTCCCATCTTGCACTCATCCATCGTAACCTTCAATATATTCTTCATCTCAAGGATCATCTACAAGCAAGCAGGGGATAATTGTGTAAGACCATGGATATAGTCATCACACAAAAGCTCACCTGAGTGGAAGAACCATCCCCAGTTTCCAAAGAGCAAGCCACCCCAACCAAGGAGACTCTTGCAAGAAAAAGTTTAAGTTAGTTGTGTATTTGCAGTTAGGATAAAATGAAGCTTTTGCCTTCATTCACACATTCTAGAACCTGCAAAAAAGTAAGCTACCAACAGGGTTAAAGGTGAGAGGGGAGGCTACAATATCCCACAAGTGATTATTGGACCAAACTTTATAATCCTTTACATAAAATTTGTGTATGTTTCTTTTAAGAAGTAAGGCCCATATATCATTAGAATTTATAGATCTTAGAATCCATTTAGCAGCAAAATTCTCAACCATTTTAATCGGGC
The DNA here is from genome assembly GCA_020310875.1 of Ceratopteris richardii. NCBI lineage: Eukaryota > Viridiplantae > Streptophyta > Polypodiopsida > Polypodiales > Pteridaceae > Ceratopteris > Ceratopteris richardii. Next base: position 186,190,872 of record CM035421.1, on the reverse strand, counting down.
AAATGATCCCCAGACCACCCTCATATTTGGGAAGACAGCAGATGTTCCAAGCCACCTTTGGCACCGTTAGGATCTTCTCATTACCACCCCACAAGAATCTTCTAGCTAAGCTATGACCTGTTTCAATTGGTATTTGGAGGGACTCCAACAGGCCAGAAAATACACCAAGGAGGGAAGCAGATAATGTTTGAAAATGAAGAATATGTGAGAAAGAGAAGCATTATACCACCTAAACATTTCTTTCCTGAATTTGTCCAGGACTCAATCCCGTCTTTGTTGCATAGTGACATTGAAGCCATAGGAATACCCAAAAATCTAAAATGAATTGTTCCTGCAAAATGAGACATCCATTATTAACAATGCAATTGGGAATCAATTGGTTAGAAGGTCTAAAACGAGTCTTGGAATGATTGATGTGAGATCCACTTGCAAGGCAGAAGATTTTCAAGCAATCTAAAAAATTATTAGCAAATTTAGGATCAGCAAGAGTACACATTAGTATCATTTGCAAACATTTAGAGCCCTAGTTGTTGATTGGAATTGGGAATGGGGATACCTTTGATCTTACCTTTACACATATCATGATTGACCAACCATCCAAGGGCATCACTGGATATGGCAAAAAGAAGGGGGGCCAATGGACGGTATTGGCAGTAGTCAGGCCACTCACGGACTTGCAAGACAAGGAAGCCGACAAAGAGAGTCAGAGCAAAGAGAAGGACTAAGTAGATAAAGCAGTCAATGGAGATCCGGCAATTAGGCCTATCATTTTTCATGAAATAGTATTTCCCAAATAGTGATTTTAGTCACTTCACACCATTGTAAAATACAATTTTTAATTATTCCTACTCCATTTTGTACAAGACAAGGAGCCCTCGAGCTTGAGGGGTATTAGTAGTATTTATGCATCAATTTTCATATTTTTCGGAGCTCGTTTGAGCCTTCAAAATAGCCATAGAACCTAATTTTTAACTAGGCTAGACACTAGGTCTGAACAGGACCAAAAGCTAGTCAAATATTATAAAAAGAGCTAGAGAGCTCATTTTTGAGGTTAGATCGTTGTAGATTTGAACTTGTATGAGAACTCTTTTGCAATAGAAGCTACTCCATTGTCTCACTCTTTGTTCTTGCCTTGTGTGCACGTGTGTGTGTATGGGTGTGCATGTTTGTGTGCTCCTCACTCACACACTTGTGCCATCACTTGTTCGAGGTCTTCATACCATCCTCATGTCTTCCTGGATTGACATTAAAGGAGGTGCTACTCATTAGTGAGCTACACCAAATTTTGGCACTGTTGTCGGGGATCGAGCTTTGAGGACGAGCATGTGATGGTAAGACGTAGAGTTGTGACGTTGGCATTGTAGGTAATTTCTTTACTTTTCCTTATTTTTCTCTTTCTTACTTCACCATCATCATCACCATCACCATCCTCACCATCTCCCACCTCCATCTCCATCCTTGGGAAATTTTCAGTTTTTCTTGGTCATATCACCTTCCTCCTTCCATTTCCCTCATTTCACTTATGAGAGAGATCGAGAGAGCAGATTGTGTGTGCGGTTTTTGCATGTTTCTTGAGCTTTCTTGTAGGTTTTGGCTGTATCATCATCTCCAGCAGGTCGCGCAGGTACGAAAAAGCTCTACACAGTCTCCAGGGCGTTCATCTATGTCAATCACGATTGACAAAAAAATCGCTCCTTTGGTAAAACTGAGTGCACCACAGTAATCTATAGGCCTTGCACATCCCAAATCCACAAAAATTTCAAAGAAATTTACATTTTTTTGGTCCATCGCGATTGACAACATCAATCGCAATTGATAGTGTCCATCGCGACGGACAGCCTGTCCATCGCGATCGATAGACCCCGATAGACACCCCTGCCAATCGCGACAGATGTTATCCTTCGTGACGGACACACATTGTCGGGATGAAATCCCGTAGGGAGTGTGCACTGAGTTTTCTCAAAAGTTCATTGTTTTTGAGTTTTTGTGTGATGTTTTGATCGAGAGAGTGGTATATTTTGTACATATTTTGGCCGAATTAATTGATTGTGCGATCCGGAAACAAGTTTGAGATGCATGTTAGACCCGTGTGTATAAATAACTGACATTAGACCCATGAAAACTTTAGGTTTGACCCTTGAAAAAGACTGAGATTAAGGGTTTACCCCCTGAAAATCGGACTTGAACCCTTGGAAACCCTTGGAGTTTAGGCCGAATTTATAAACAAATCCATGAATTGATGAGCTTGAGATAATTGTGAGCAAACCCCTAATTTTCCCGACCCAAAACCCCATGTCGGACCCTTGAAATTGGTGGTTTCTGTAGGTCAAACCCTAAAAATAATTAAATTGTGAATATCGAGTGTGAAATCGAAACCATAGTCTATGGAAAAATTAAAAGACTGCCAAAAATGGAAAGTTCATTGAGGAGGTTAGAATGTTCTAGAAGCAAGCCCTAGGGGGGGCCTATAAATAAGTGCAAGTTCACTTGTTTCTTCCCCACCTTGTGGATCTTGCTTGTGGATCGTCTCCTCCAGATATGCTTCTTTTCCATTTCTGTTCATGTTCATCTTCTTGCTCGTGCTTTAGGATAGAGCATCTAGGGAGAGAGTAAGATTCGATGATGTGCAAAGATTTCACATAGTCTTATAAGCTTCACACCTTCAAGAAGGAAGGTAGTTTGAGAGGATCACACTCATAAGCATGGAGAGAGAGCGAGCGAGAGGTCGCTCTCACTCTGTTTCCCCGATATTATGTATGCTTTTTTTTCTTTTTCCATTTGTGCTCAACCCATTGCACAGTGGCCACGGGCCACCATGTGCCTCCAATGAAGCATATATTGTTGTGCGAGCAGACTTTATGACGGAGGTAGGCTATAGCAAGCTGAGAACTTTGTTCATTCTTTGATGAGTGAGACTGAGTATCTCACAGAGAGAGATTGGAGGCGTGTGACTGCCACGGTGCCACCGCCAGTCAGAGAAAGAGTGAAGTTCAACTGTGTGCGCATGTGTCTTAGAGAGAGGTTCTGCGGCGCTGCTGATGTGTCAAATAGACAGACCTTGACGGAGAGATTCTTAAGAAAGGTGGCTGTCGGACGAATCTAACCAAGCAAGAGAGAGAGTGCGACTGTGCGCGCGATGGTTTAGTCAGAGAGAGGGTCTTTGGCGGCGGCTGCCGACACGTGAATAGGGAGAAGGCAGAGAACGTAGGCGGGCATCTCGTGAGTCCTCCGAGGTACTATGGCGGTGGAGGGAGATATCGTTGATCATTGGCGCTGCGCGAAGAACCTCCGAGAGACACTGAGAGAGAGAGAGGCCGATGACGTAGCAAAATTCTGGCACGAGGATGAGATTCAGAGAGTGCCACCATAAGACGTGGAGAAGGCAGTTGGGCGACGCTGTAGCTGAGAGGCTCCGCGAGACATAGAGACTCGTATAGAGAGCAGCCCCGGAGGCTGGCAAAGATTGGCGGCAGATGACATGGGGGCGCACGGAGAGTGATTTGGGGCTGCTGTCGGCAAAGAAGACGGTGGAGAGAGAAAGAGAAAAAAAGGGATCCAAGAAAGGCGGCGCTCACCCGATGAGAGAGAGAGTCTAGAGAGAGAGAGCGCTCTTGTTGGCGCTGCGTGGCATAGAGAAATTGAGGATTCGGGTGATATGGGCGGCTGCACGTAGAGCTGAAGAGAGATATGCGCAGAGATTTGAAGTTATGGCGGAGACTCCTGAAGAGAGAGAGAGTCGGTGGTTGGGCATAGCGTGCAGAGAAAAGAATGAAAGAGAAAAGAACAAAAGAAAAATAAAAGAACGAAAAGGAAAGTGAAATAAGAAAGAAAGAGAAAACCAAGGGTAGAAGAGAGAAAATAAAAGAGAAATAAAAAAAGAAAGAAAAGAAAAGAAAAGAAAGAAATAAAAGAAGGGAAATAACGAAGAGGAGAGAAGAGAAGAATGGAGGGTAGAATGATGAAGTAAAGAAGAAGAAAAAGAAGAAGAAGAAGAAGAAGAGAAGAAGAAAGAAAAGGGGTTTGTACTCGGGCTTACTTTTATGAAAACATTGAAAGTGCAGTTACATAAGGAAACATATGCATGTGCGAATGGGAAACTGTTGTATATGCTAAAGAGTGTGTATTAAATTTGTAGATGAGCACGAGAATATGTATTTGCATGTGAATGTATGTTGATTGTCAACATAAGTGAGCATTTTCATGAAGGCGCATACTTTATTCCATGTGTATGATTGTTTTGATAAAAACAAACTTCTAAGGATGGATAAAAATTATTTTCAGAAAATGTGGATTCATATCATAAGTTTTAATATGTACTAACATGTTTTTGTGGCCCCACCTTGTGGATCTTGCTTGTGGATCGTCTCCTCCAGGTTTATGCGGTTTCTGATTATCTGAAGTAAAGAGAAGGAAGGGCATTGCGGAGGATATTTGAAGAAAAGAACGGACCGAAGTAAAGTGGGAAGAGAAGCTTGGACCGCGAAGACCGAAGCGGAATTCTGAGGGCGGTTTCTCGCACTGTAGCGAGGGATCTATTTTATATCGATCGATCCGCACTGTAGCGGCAACTTTCATATTGTATCATCGCACCGCACTGTAGCGGTTTCATTGTACCGTCGGCTTGCACTGTAGCGGCTTGTTTTGTATCATTCATTTTATTGGAGGCTTCAGTTCTGTTTCGGATTGTATCTTCGAGCTTGATCTACATCACGTGTATCACTGCGGTACCCGATCGTCTCTTTCCGACACCCACGGTCCCACGTCTCGATACATCCGAGGGGCGAGGGTCCCACACGTACGAGGATCACGCACGCTCCGGAGAGCAGAGGCGAGGCCCCCAGCGCGCAGACGCCGCTCGCAGGACAGCGAGAACGGCGCACCAGAGCGGGGCCTGATCCAACCCCACGCGCCGGCTTCCCTCCACGACCTCCTTCTTCCTGACACCTGAACCCGACGTGAAGCGAGGAGGTTGCCCGGTGATCCTCGACGTGTCACCCACTCCTTGAGAAGACAGACAAGAACCTCGGCATCGAGTCAGATATTTCCAGGTACTAGCATTTCAAGTTATTTGAAATTTTGCATTGCTTCACATACACTGCTGAAACAGAAAGATTGTCTTGTTGCTTGAGTTTGAGCATCCACACTTTGCATTAGTATAATCCATACGTGTGAGCACTTTTTTTTCCCCGCTTAGACTAGGGATTTGCTGATTTTCTAGTTTAGAGAGAACGATAGAAAGCGTCTGAAAAATATCATTGAAAAAGGGGGAAAATACATTGAAGTTTCTGAGATTTAAGGAAAGTAGAGATACACCTGACCTTGGCCTAGAAAAGAGCAATTAGACTGATTTTACCCTCTGGCTCGTGACTCATCAAGCTTCTTCTCTGAACTCTACTCAGAGCTTAGAGAAATAATTGAGCCACTTACGCTGGACCTTGTGTTACGTTCTAGGACAGAGCAGAGAAGAGAGATGAAGGATATATTCAAGGAGTTGGTAATAGAGAAACAGGGGGCTCGCGTAGTTCAAGCAGTATTGAGAGAAAAAGGGAAGTTTACAAGCTTGAACGTAACCGAATATCTGGATGTTTTTGAGGAACAGGCACGGATTTATGGTCTACCCGAGGATGTGTTTACACATTACTTCACACGGGTAGTATCAAGATCCATTTTAGCCCCTATTAGAGTGCATATTGCAAAGCCTTGGGCTGAGTTCAGAAAGGAATTGCATAAACTCTTTTATCTAGAAGACTTTTCCCAACACAGCAGAGAAGGGTTCTTGCGGTGGATAAGCTCTCCAAAGCCCACTGCATCCCTCACTCAACTTTTGAATGAGTTCTTGAGAAGATATGAACAACTTCCACAGGCCGATTTAGATGCTTTAAAACCTGACCTAGTTATATCTTTCCTTAGGATCTTAAGTCTTGAAGACAGGACTGAGGTCGAAAGGAGGATTGAAGAGCCTGGGAAGAGATTTGGATTGACTGAAGATTGGGGTGTAGTGAGGAGAGAGGTAGAAGCGGTTGCCCAAATGAGGCAACGCCAGGCGGTGTTATACGATAGACCTGCAGTGGTAACACCACAACCGCCTAGGGAAGCTCCACTTCCGACAATTCTGAATGTGCCTGCAACGTCAGCTTTTGCTAATGTTGCATCCACTTCGCGATCGCCAATGGAGCTACAGGTTGAGATTCTCAGTCGACAGATAGAGAATCTTATTACGATGCAAGCGTCTATGTCAAAAGAAATGGCCAGTATCCATAATAAAGTTTATTCTATGGGGTATCAGGACCCCACTCCTCCTCAGGCGAGTACGAGTTATGCAGATACATTACAGAGAGGTACTATGCCCATTCCAAATATGCAAGGCTATGTGATGCCACAGCCTGCACCTCCAGTGCAGCCTGTTGCCCAACAGATACCTACACCACTAGTGCAAACCACATTTCAAAGAAACACAGGACCTTTTGAGAGACAAGCGACTGGTGGGTTTGGAGGGGCTAAGAGATGCATATGGTGTGATGCACAAGAGCATTTTTCATATGTCTGTGAAGAGCTTAAGCTAGCAAAAGAGCATCAACTGGTGATAGATATCGATAAGAAGTTATGTGACTTCAGGACCCGCCTTCCTCTACCTGTGAATTGGGGAAAGGGGGGAATGAAGAAGTTTTATGAAGATTTATCTGGCAATAATGCAAGTACATCAGCTGCACGATTAGAACCTGTTGAGGAGGAAGATGAAAAAGTGCCTAGACCTTGACCCCAAAGAAATTATTCCATTGAGGCTTTAGTGAGGGCTAGGGATGCGATCATGCAGAAGACTGCCAGGAAGTCTCCTGTTGAAGAATCCTCGGTCTATTCCCATATAGCCAATGTGGAGGAAAAGAGGAAAAGGGATGAGAGTCAGGAAGAGACTGAGCCTGAAAGAAGAGTGACTAGAAAGCAAAGTCAAGAGGCCGAAGAAAAAGCTAAAGAGCCAGAGAAGAAAGTTCAGTTTAAAGAACCTGTAGCTACTCAGGCAGAGACAAAGAAGAAGGAGATAAGAGAGGGAAAGAGGCCGGCTGGGCCAACTAAGATTCAAGAATCGACTAAAGAGAAAGAGAAAGAACCAGAACCTATTCAAAAGACCGATCAAATTCAAGAAAGTATTCAAGAGGTTGAAAAAGAAAAGAAGAAGAAAAAGAAGAGAACTCCAAAGGCTGTATTAATTTCTGAGTTGGAAAGGAAAAATGATGCAAGAGAGATATTAAATGACATATTACTGAAGAGCCAAGTGACCATGTCCTTGGAACAGGTCTTCTCCATAGCGAAGCCTGAGTTCAAGGACAGTTTTATAAAGCTGGTTAAGAGAAAGAGGTTTCCACTACCTGAAGATGTAGAGATGGAAGAAGCACCTGAAGATATTCAAGTGACAAATGAAGCAGTTACATTGAGTGATACATCTGATGATGATGATGATGAGGTTGCCAGGTGTCATAAGAATTCTCTAGGTCCTATCATACCTGATGACGAAATGAGGAAGACAGAAAGTGAGTTTAGCAGGACATTTTGGGCAAGAGGAACTCCAGAGATGAAGATAAAGTTAGGGAGCAACGAGGAGTCATGTTTTGCTCTGGCCTTGATTGACTCAGGATCAGAGATAAATGTGATTTCTAAGAAGCTCTATGATAAGTTTAGGTGGCCGATTGATAAAGATCATGGATGGAGGATGAGGACAGCGGATAATGGTTCAGGAGCACTGCTTGGGGCATGCGCCTTTGTGCCTGTGACCATAGGTGGGATTTCTAAGGAATTTCACTTCTTTGTCCAGGACCATTGTTCATATGAGGCTATCCTTGGGCAACCCTTTATAGCTGAGGTAAGAATGGAGACTAAGGCCATGGATGATGGATCTGCCTATGCACGAATCCGTTCTAGATCTGGCCTTCATTCTCTGCAAGTGATGATTGTGTGTCCAAATCACTCCAGGAATAGAAAGAATATAACAAAGAAACCTATTAATTCACATGACCATGATGAGTGTATGCCTGTTGAAGAATATGGAGCTTCTGCTGATCAAAATTTCTGTTAGGATCCACTGTTGAGTGAGACAACAGTGGGAGTTGGTTTGACGTCTCGCATGACTTTGTACATAGTTTTGAAAGTTTTTCTATTTACTCATCTACATTCAAGTTGCTATGTTTACAGAAAGAAAATGTTTCAAATAAATTCAGAAAAGTTCATGAAAGATACTATAAGGATTTAGGAATGATGTTACCTGATGAGAAGATTGAAGATGTGATCCAGTTGGAGAGAAGTTCGACTACTCTGGAAGAGCTTGAGAAGGTATTTGAGAGAAATGAGAAATCAGAAATCATTATGCTCAGCTCTATCCAAGAGTATGAGATGATTAAGGAGTTTATGAGAGAGCATGAAGTAAATGTAAATACAAAGTATAAGACTGTGGATAAGGAAGTAAAACCTATAGCTCAGCCATTGCCAGAAGATAGTCATGAAAAGTATCTACGAGTGTCGAAAGACCCTATGCTGAGACGAAGAGAGCTCATAGGGCATCATTTTACTGATGAGACTATTAAAGAGATCAAGTTTGGAGAGAAATTATTTCTGAAAGAAGAAGAGAAACAGTAATTTATTGAAGTCATCAAGAAACACGAAAAGTGTTTGCACTTTTCCCACATGAGATAGGGTGCGCAGACCCGAAACAAGTACCTCCCATGATTATCTTTACAGTGCCACATATACCATGGAATATCCGGCCTATACCAGTCCCAAAGGCTCACTTACCTGAGCTGATGAGGTTGCTAAAGGAAAAGATTTCCATGTGGATATTGGAACCCTCCTCGGCTCCATATTCGAATAGGTGGTTTACAGTGCCGAAGAAAAATGGGAAGCTTCGTTTCATTCAGGATCTGCAGCCTGTGAATAAAGTCACAATTAGAAATGTAGGGACAGGACCCATAGTGGATGAGTTTGCTGAGGTGTTTGCTGGGCATTCCATCTACTCTATGGGAGACCTGTATTCAGGTTATGACCAGTTTCAGTTGGCTATGGAGAGTAGAGACATTACGACCATGAGAACTCCACTGGGCCTTGTACGCATGTGTACTTTGCCGCAGGGAGCGACGAATTCTGTGGCTCACATGATGAATGCCATGAATCTGGTTTTACGAGACTTTATACCATCTGTGACTATGCCATTCATTGATGATGTTCCGATAAAGGGATGTGAGGAAAGAGTGAAAGATGTGAGTTTAGATGCTTCAGGATGTAGAAAGTTTGTGAGAGATCATATTGCTGATTGTGAGAAGATCTTTGAGAGGTTTGAAGATGTGGGGCTAACACTTTCTTTAGAGAAATCGGTTTTTGGCGTTGATGAGGTCCTCATTGTAGGACATCTGTGTGGACATTATGGCCGCAAGCCATACCCGCAGAAAGTTGAGGCCATTAGCAGGATCTCTGAAGTGTGTCGTAATGTCAGTGAGGTGAGAAGGTTTCTAGGAGCCTGTGTATTCTATGTGATATGGATTCCTCACTTTGCTCACATTGCGAACCCCTTATATGATCTCCTGAGAAAGAGAAAGAAGTTTGTATGGACAGAGAAACAGTCGAGAGCTATGCGTAAACTGAAGCAGCTGCTAATTGAAGCTCCGATTCTAAAGCGTGTTGACTATTCAGGTCAGAGACCTATCATTTTAACCGTTGATACCAGTCCTATTGGCATAGGCTGGGTCATAGGGCAAGATGATGAAGAGGGGCAGAGATATGCAGTGCGCTTTGGTGCTAAGATCCTACATGATACCCAAAGAAAATATCCTCAGATTAAGAGAGAGTTATGGGGATTAGTGACTGCTTTAAAGAGCGATAAAGAGTATTTCATTGGGGCGAATGTGATAGTTGAGACTGACTGTCTTCCACTGATTGGCATGATTGCAAATTGTTCATCTCCGGATATTGCTATGCTTAGATGGATCTCTTATATAAAGTTTATAAATCCTGCATTTGTACACATAGCTGGGAAGTCGAATACAGTGGCTGATATGCTTTCAAGGGCAAAATTCGATGATGAGTCTGATGATGATGATGAGGAGGTAGAAAAGGATATATATATGATAAGATACGATCCATTGGTGTATGCATATGAGTAGTTCCGAGAGAATGAGTATGATGGCTAGTGGAGAGATATTGGAAGATATCTGAGTACTCTGAAACCTTCCCCCGGTTGGTCCACAAATAAGTATAGATCCATCAAGAAAAAGTCTTACAACTTTTTCTTGAAGGATGGGCTTATTTGACGACACGCTAAAGGCAAGGTGAAGTGTCCACAGAGAGTATTGAGTTCGAGGAGTCTTCAGAGAAAAGTTATGAGAGAGATGCATGAGACCTTATGGGCAGGTCACAAAGGATTTTATGCTACATATGAGAAGATTAGAGAAGCCTACTGGTGGCCAGGGATTTATGTGAGTATGAGAGATTTTGTAGACACTTGTGCTACATGCCAGGTGCATTCATCAGTTAGGCACAGAGACCCGTTACATCCGACTTACCCTCCTTGTATCCATTACAAGTGGGTGGTCGACCTTGTAACTATGCCCAAAGGGATAGATAAGATGAGATACATTGTACTTGCCAGAGAGGACTTGACCAACCATGTGGAAGGTCGAGCTCTTCGTACAAAGACTACTTATAATGTATGCAAATTCCTTTTAGAAGAAGTGATCTCAAGATTCGGATACGTTGAGAAAGTGGTTGCGGACAGGGGAGAGTTGGATGCGAGAGAGGCAAAAGAGTTCTTTGATCGTCATGGAATTCGATTGTCTCTCACCACTGCCTATAATCCAGAGGCAAATGGGAAAATCGAGAGAGATCACCCTTCCATTGTGAAGGCGATCTCTAAGGCTTGCAGCGATGACATCAAGCAGTGGCCTAGGTTTCTTCCATTCGTGCTATGGACTGATAGGATGACTTACACTCGGTCCACAGGTTTTATGCCTGCTGAATTGATGTACTATCAAAAGCCAATCTTCCCCATCCAGACTCAGATAGTGACATGGTTGACGCTCCCATGGAATGATGGTATGACGAGAGAAGAGTTGTTATCAGTAAGAATAAAGCAATTAGAACAAGGGAATGAAAAGTTGAAAGAAGCAGTCCAAAAGTTAAAGGAGTCAAGGCTAAAGAACAAGATTTATTTTGACAAAACCCATCGACTCAGACCACGTAGGATTGAGGTAGATGATTGGGTATTGGTGTACGACAGTACATTCGATACTCAGTACGATGCTAAGAAGAAATTAACCAAACGATGGTTCGGGCCGTATGTGGTGACATCTGTGTTTGAGAATGGTACGTATGCACTTCGCAAGTTAGACAGTACTCCTTTGAGATCTTTGATTGTAGGAAAGAGGATAAAATTATTCAAGAAAAGAAATGAAGCGGATTATGAGATTGAGCAAGAACTTCTGGAGGGAACTGATGATACTGATGCTGATACTGATGAAGAATGATAGACCATGAAGATAAAGAAAAACTGGATCAAAATGAAGAAAAATGACCAGGTGAAACGTTTCTGATTTAAGATGTGTTTTCTTTCTGATAGAGCATATGCATTGCATTGATGTGTGTGATAAAGATATGTATGAGTTTATGAAAATCATGTAGAATGAAGATAACAAAGATCTATTATGGGTCTGCATGAAGCATGAATGACTAGGAAATTATATGAATAGGATCAGTTAGTGGACTAGAGACTTTTGGGAGTGAAAGCTTGGGAATGTGATGACATGCTTAGACCGAGTGCGTGTATATGCTGATTGATTTGAACACTTAGTGAGTGGGAAACTTTGGATCCTAGTATTTATTTCTTATGAGATCTTACCTCCATATGGATCATGATTTATAAAGAAACATTCATACTCATGCCAGCTTATATGTGCGTGTATGTTGTTGGTGCGCTACGATGGGCTAGTAGGCGGGTGGAACCACCTTGTTCGGGTGACAAGGCCACGAGCCGTAGCTAGTTTCGTCGTAGGCCTGACCTATCTATTGTCATGCGCCTGTATGGGTTGATAGGCGGGTGGACTCACTCTGATCGGGTGGTCAGAGCCACGAGCTGACGTCGATTTCATGCAGGGCTGACGTGTATGTCGTGCGGTATGTCGGGTCGGCAGACAGGTGGGATAAACTTGGCCGGGCGGACAAGTCCATGAGTCGCACCCGATTTCGACATAGGCCGATTTGTGAAAAATAAAAGATAAAAAGAATAAATGCTGAGCTGAGATGAAGTGGAAAATAAAGAAAGAGAAAAAGAAAAATAAAAAAGAAAAAGAAAAAGAAAGAAAGATCTAATGGAGAGATGGACAAGTAGGAGATAAATAGTAGGAATCGAGGTATATTCTACAAACTGAGTTAGTAGATACATATGTATATGCTAGTACTTAGAATGAGCAGTTGGATCTGAACCAGTTGAACAAACAAAAGATCTAGAAAGCCGACGATTTATTCATGTGATTACTTGTCAGATTGCAGACGAAGAAACATAATATGATGTTTGTGAAGCTTGAATCTACCTAATTTTCTAAAATTCATACCAATCTTTATAAAAATTGCATGACTGCATGAGATCATGATTTGAGTTTTGAAAAGAAAAAGATAAAAAGTGTAAAGAGATTTTAAAAAGAACCCTGATACTCTTCTGTTGGATCTTGCAGGTTGGCCCATCGAGACGATGTGCAGGTTTAGCGGGGGCGAATGTCGGGATGAAATCCCGCAGGGAGTGTGCACAGAGTTTTTTCAAAAGTTCATTGTTTTTGAGTTTTTGTGTGATGTTTTGATTGAGAGAGTGGTATATTTTGTACATATTTTGGCCAAATTAATTGATTGTGCGATCCGAAAACAAGTTTGAGATGTATGTTAGACCCGTGTGTATAAATAACTGACATTAGACCCATGAAAACTTTAGGTTTGACCCTTGAAAAAGACTGAGATTGAGGGTTTACCCCCTGAAAATCGGACTTGAACCCTTGGAAACCCTTGGAGTTTAGGCCGAATTTGTAAACAAATCCATGAATTGACGAGCTTGAGATAATTGTGAGCAAACCCCTAATTTTCCCGACCCAAAACCCCATGTCGGACCCTTGAAATTGGTGGTTTCTGTAGGTCAAACCCTAAAAATAATTAAATTGTGAATATCGAGTGTGAAATCGAAACCATAGTCTATGGAAAAATTAAAAGACTGCCAAAAATGGAAAGTTCATTGAGGAGGTTAGAACGTTCTAGAAGCAAGCCCTAGGGGGGGCCTATAAATAAGTGCAAGTTCACTTGTTTCTTCCCCACCTTGTGGATCTTGCTTGTGGATCGTCTCCTCCAGGTATGCTTCTTTTCCATTTCTGTTCATGTTCATCTTCTTGCTCGTGCTTTAGGATAGAGCATCTAGGGAGAGAGTAAGATTCGATGATGTGCAAAGATTTCACATAGTCTTATAAGCTTCACGCCTTCAAGAAGGAAGGTAGTTTGAGAGGATCACACTCATAAGCATGGAGAGAGAGTGAGCGAGAGGTCGCTCTCACTCTGTTTCCCCGAAATTATGTATGCTTTTTTTTCTTTTTCCATTTGTGCTCAACCCATTGCACAGTGGCCACGGGCCACCATGTGCCTCCAATGAAGCATATATTGTTGTGCGAGCAGACTTTATGACGGAGGTAGGCTATAGCAAGCTGAGAACTTTGTTCATTCTTTGATGAGTGAGATTGAGTATCTCACAGAGAGAGATTGGAGGCGTGTGACTACCACGGTGCCATCGCCAGTCAGAGAAAGAGTGAAGTTCAACTGTGTGCACATGTGTCTTAGAGAGAGGTTCTGCGGCGCTGCTGATGTGTCAAATAGACAGACCTTGACGGAGAGATTCTTAAGAAAGGTGGCTGTCGGACGAATCTAACCAAGCAGGAGAGAGAGTGCGACTTTGCACGCGATGGTTTAGTTAGAGAGAGGGTCTCTGGCGGCGGCTACCGACACGTGAATAGGGAGAAGGCAGAGAACGTAGGCGAGCATCTCGTGAGTCCTCCGAGGTACTATGGCGGTGGAGGGAGATATAGTTGATCATTGGCGCTGCGCGAAGAACCTCCGAGAGACACTGAGAGAGAGAGAGAGGCCGATGACGTAGCAAAGTTCTGGCGCAAGGATGAGATTCAGAGAGTGCCACCATAAGACGTGGAGAAGGCGACTGGGCGACGCTGTAGTTGAGAGGCTCCGCGAGACATAGAGACTCGTATAGAGAGCAGCCCCGGAGGCTAGCAAAGATTGGCGGCAGATGACAAGGGGGCGCACGGAGAGTGATTTGGGGCTGCTGTCGGCGAAGAAGACGGTGGAGAGAGAAAGAGAAAGAAAGGGAGCCAAGAAAGGCGGCGCTCACCCGACGAGAGAGAGAGTCTAGAGAGAGAGCGCTCCTGTTGGCGCTGCATGGCATAGAGAAATCGAGGATTCAGGTGATATGGGCGGCTGCACGTAGAGCTGAAGAGAGATATGCGCAGAGATTTGAAGTTATGGCGAAGACTCCTGAAGAGAGAGAGAGAGAGAGTCGGTGGTTGGGCATAGCGTGCAGAGAAAAGAATGAAAGAGAAAAGAACAAAAGAAAAATAAAAGAACGAAAAGGAAAGTGAAATAAGAAAGAAAGAGAAAACCAAGGGTAGAAGAGAGAAAATAAAAGAGAAATAAAGAAAGAAAGAAAAGAAAAGAAAAGAAAGAAATAAAAGAAGGGAAATAACGAAGAGGAGAGAAGAGAAGAATGGAGGGTAGAATGATGAAGTAAAGAAGAAGAAAAAGAAGAAGAAGAAGAAGAGAAGAAGAAAGAAAAGGGGTTTGTACCCGGGCTTACTTCTATGAAAACATTGAAAGTGCAGTTACATAAGGAAACATATGCATGTGCGAATGGGAAGTTGTTGTATATGCTAAAGAGTGTGTATTAAATTTGTAGATGAGCACGAGAATATGTATTTGCTTGTGAATGTATGTTGATTGTCAACATAAGTGAGCATTTTCATGAAGGCGCATACTTTATTCCATGTGTATGATTGTTTTGATAAAAACAAACTTCTAAGGATGGATAAAAATTATTTTCAGAAAATGTGGATTCATATCATAAGTTTTAATATGTACTAACATGTTTTTGTGGCCCCACCTTGTGGATCTTGCTTGTGGATCGTCTCCTCCAGGTTTATGCGGTTTCTGATTATCTGAAGTAAAGAGAAGGAAGGGCATTGCGGAGGATATTTGAAGAAAAGAATAGACCGAAGTAAAGTAGGAAGAGAAGCTTGGACCGCGAAGACCGAAGCGGAATCCTGAGGGCAGTTTCTCGCACTGTAGCGAGGGATCTATTTTATATCGACCGATCTGCACTGTAACGGCGGCTTTCATATTGTATCATCGCACCGCACTGTAGCGGTTTTATTGTACCGTCGGCCCGCACTGTAGCGGCCTGTTTTGTATCATTCATTTTATTGGAGGCTTCAGTTCTGTTTCAGATTGTATCTTCGAGCTTGATCTACATCACGTGTATCACTACGGTACCCTATCGTCTCTTTCCGACGCCCACGGTCCCACGTCTCGATACATCCGAGGGGCGAGGGTCCCACACGTACGAGGATCACGCACGCTCCGGAGAGCACAGGCGAGGCGCCCAGCGCGCAGACGCCGCTCGTAGGACAGCGGGAACGGCGCACCAGAGCAGGGCCTGATCCAACCCCACGCGCCGGCTTCCCTCCACGACCTCCTTCTTCCCGACAACGTGTCCATCAGGATCGACAGAAAACTTCACGATTGATAGCTATTTCGATGAAAATCTTGTCCATCGTGACGGATAGAGACCCGATTGACACCCAAAAATGCAAAAAATCAAAAATTTCAATCAATCGCGATTGACACCCTATGACGGACTGCCTGTCCATCGCGATTGACAGTAGTCCATCGCGATTGATACGTGTCCATCACAATGGACACAAGTGTCCATCACGACTAATAGAAAAATCACGATTGACACCCCATCTCGGTGAAAAGTGTATCCATCGCGACTCATAGACCACGATTGACAGGTATTCATGCAAAAACCCCGAGAAAATCAGTCCATCACGATTGACACCATCAATCGCGATCGACACCATCAATCGCGACCGACACCCTCTATCCATTGCGATTGACACGTGCCCATCGCGATTGACAGGACACGATGGACAACTTTGTCCATCGTGATTGACAGCCCTGTCGATCGTGATTGACAAGCAGTTTCGGCCATTTTTTTAGGGTTTGTTAAAATGGAAATTTGGGCTAATTTTGGGCATAAAAATGGTGCTATAGGGCACATAGGGAGGCCTTAAGCGAGCAATTTGAGAAAACCCTGCGGAAATCTTGTTTGCCTGATAGCCTGTTTGAACCCTATTTTAACCCTAGATTCCTGAACTGTCATAACTTCCTCATACGAAATCCGTTCGGAGTGATCTTAGGCTCATTGGAAAGCTCGTGGGCAGTACCCTAGGGTATTTTGAAGTTGATCATACCCCAGGGGTAGAAAACTGAGGGATCTCTAGGATTGATTTCCATAAAGCTAAAGGGCAAGTTGGTATGTGAGTTACATGAATGAAAATGATCTGTTGTGTCAATTGAATTTAAGTCCTGAGCTAACTTTGGAACTTTTACAGGTCCACTGAGAGCATCAAAGGGCATTGCAAGCAAGAGTGAGTGCAGGCTTGGGAACACACTTCCTGGGCTTATAAGGGCAAGGGATAAGCAACTTGAGGTTGGATTATTCTCAACCCCCTCTGTCAATTCCTAGCTTAGGCTAAGTGCGAGTAGTGCTAGAAGTAAGTCAGGGTGATGATAGGAATCAATCAAGTGGAAGACTACTAAAGCACTCAAGTTCAAGCTGAAAAATAATCTCTTTGTGATCGATAACTTTAAAGAAAAGAACTTAACACGGTGCGAGCAACTTAAAGTGCAGAAATTCACTCAAGTGTTCCTGATGACGAGTCCTTAGACAAGAGCATAAACACAATAATCAACTAAAAAAGAACTAAGTGACTGATACAAATTGATCTGCAACAACGTTGTACTGGGAAATTTGGGATAACAACCAAGCCATATGAACCTTAGATCAGGATGACACCTAGGGAGAGACAGACAAAGCCTTAGGTCTTTAGAGGCTAGTGTCAATCACACTGCTAGGTCTTGGGCCCAGCAGTTGAGCAACTATTCGCACTACCCTAGCTCTGAAACTAGCGAGCTAGAGATGTCTCAAGGTATGGAGAGACCCACAGGAAGCTTAGGTATCGCTTACCTACAAAAATTTGAAGGTCCCTACAAGACACAGCTGGAATATCTTAGGACCAACCGATTAGGTGCTAACATCTATGAAGACGGCCTAAGAAGATATGTGGTACATATCAAAAATCAGATCAGCCGGTTGGACTAGAACATCCAGTTGTTAAGTTCAAAAATGGTGCATACTTGGATAAAGAAGGAACCATGTATATAGTCACCAATCACCCAGATAGGATGGACGAATTTGAAAATGTAATCCTAGAATCAGACATAGGTGACATAGAGCAAGGGAACATAGGGAGAGAACCCAGAACTCCACGAGGTAAATCAATCCTGACGAGGATCATTAATCCTGGGTGGATTCCCTAAGACAATAGGAGCATAGAATTGTTCTTAAACCGAGAGACTGATGAAGCCTTTTGGAGGTATAATCCTGATCAGCCGAACGAGTTAGGAACGCTCACGATCTACGAGTTTAAAGGTCCTGACAGCCCTAGCAAAGTGACCTATTTGGACAACCTGTCAGAAAGGGTCTTTGTGGTCACAGACTATGGTAGGCATGCCTACACTTGGAAGGGTGAAATTTTTTTTCCCCAACCAAGATCTAATATCTCCTATAGTCACCAAGGAGCTAGAACATCCCAAGCTCATGGAGCTCATAGGGACAAAAGCAGAGATAGACCAGAAGTAAGTTTTGCCAATCCCATGGGAAGAGAAAGGATGAGAACACAGACAGATAGAGAAGAAATTGAGAGACCTAGAGCTCCGAGAAACCAGAGAAATGCTGATGACTTTCCTTTGCCAAGGCCTAGAGAACACACTAGAACCTTGAGACCAACCCAGCTGGTAAAGTCCATGAAGAATTACTTCAATGGCACTAGAGATCCATATGATCATGTGGTCGAGTTTAGGCCAGTCTTGAGAGTTGAACAAGTTGAAGACCTATTCACACAATACAATGCTTTTGGCCTAACCCTTAGGAACACAACCCTCACATGGTTCCAACCATTAAATGAGAGGCAGTTCAGAAACATAGATCAACTTTTAGAGGCTTTCATTACCGAATTCTCTAAGAGCGGCATCAGACACAACACCTCCTCACTGATACATAGCTTCATGCAGACATCTCAAGAAACAGTTAGGCTTGCAGGGAGAAGGTTTAGGCAATACCTAGAGAGATGTCAGGTTCCCGAGTTACCAACTCCAGCCAAACAAGTAGCTTTATTCTTAGATGGGCTGCTAAGTACCAAATTGAGATCATATGTGTACTTGAAAGACCCTAGAACCATAGAAGAGTGTGTACATATGTGTATAGACATCGAAGATAACCTAGGTGAAGACCTGGATCTTTCAAAGATCTACAAAGATTCAGATAGCTCTACCATCGTCTCTTCCAGACAATCCACGTCTATTGAAGAACTTGCAGAGAAGGTATCCTTAGCCTGAGGGCTAATATTCATGTCAGTAGCATTATTAGTCTCTATGTGCGAATTAGATTCAGATTGCATTCTCCAGATGATATCATCATCAATTTTGTTAAGTTGTTCAACAAATACCTCTTCATTGGTTAGGTTGGGGTTACTTTCTTCAACAACAACCGACGTCATGGAGGGAGAACTACCTGTAGGTTGCTTGGAGGGTTTCTTTTTTTGGATAACATTCCAATTCTCTTCCTCGGGAGGATTTTCCTTACCTACATTCATCAAATCTTCCTAAACACCATTGTCTGTCTCTTTCAGAGAGGTACTTGCAACATTCTCAGTAGTAAGATCCAAAATTTGATAAGGATTAGATATTTCTTTGAGTGGCACTTCCGGTCTGTTACCCAAGTTACTAATTTTTTTCTTGGATTTAAAATTGGGCTTTTTGTTCGTCGAATCAGCTTTGTTCTGTTCCATTTTGATCTTGCCCTTGTCATTTTCATTACCCATTCTTTCCTCATGTTTCGATTTGCTGAATTTCAGCAGAGGACAATCCTTAATGAGGTGTCCCTGGTTATGACAGTGGAAACAGGTATTTGGAAGGTTCTTGTAGAAAACCTTTTGTTCATGCAATTTAAGACCCTCATAGTTTTTGAGAATCAAAACAGGTTTAACATTCTTAGCCAAGTCAACTTCCACAAGCATTTGAGAATCCCATTTGGGGTTAAAGTTATTCCTAGGTTTTTGGCCAAGAACTCTCCCAACCAAACCTCCTAACTATTCAATCCAGGAATAAAATTCTACAGGGAAATCAGGAAACTCAATCCAAACAGGAACCCTAGTAGGCTTAGAACCTCTGGGGTTAAACCCCGGGAACCATTTAAAAAATCAGATATGGGTATTTCGAATTATCCAGTGTCCCTCAACAATAACATGCATAGCATTATGCACATTCTCAAAAAAGAAAAGAAAGTAGTTGTTGGGGAGGTATTGGACATGTTTGACCATAAGACCCCTATTTTCCCAATTAATCTTCATCCAATTTTTAAGGACTTCTTGGGCAGGTCTTGGTCCATGACAAAGCCCTATTACAACTTTCTCAGTAAGATGATCTCTCTATGTATAATGTGCTATCATCAGTGTCAACAAACTCATGGTCAAGTTTAATCTTATTTGCTTCAACACTACTATTGGCTTTCATGTTGTACTCAGTGTCAAGGTCCATTTTCTCTTTGCCTTTGCACTCATTTCTCATAAAGGGGAAGTTAGAATTACCTGGAATCAATGAGTTGTTGAATACCGAGAATACATCTTGTTTTTGCACCTGAACAGCTTGGGCATACGAAATACCTTGCATGCCCCCATTGTAGGATTCATTCTCCATGTTTTGAAGTGCCACCAGGTGTTCCTCAATAGCTTGGGGCCCTCTGTTCCATTCTGAAGATGAAAGGAGTTATTCCCCCTTCCGATGCCACTTCTAGAAGATTCTGCAACAATATTAAGACCATAAGTTCTATTATCCTCAGAAACAGGGTTGATGATATGGTTTTCTCGTCAATAAGAGTTCGTTGATGTATTTACTATACCATTCCATAGGGCATCCTGCAACGCCATCACCAAGCGTACGTAGAAACAATGCAGCCACAAGAGTTCACCCCCCCCTAGGGACAACAGCAGTACAAGGAGAGAGCTTAGACAGTGAGGGATCTCCCCCCAGTAGGGGGAGAGGAGAAACGAAAAGGGCGACAGCCCAAAACCCTAACATGCAAAGTTAGGAGTGGGCTGCGAAGAGTGTCTTATTTCTGATATTATTGAACATGAAGCCTAGCATAATGGTCATTGAAGGATAATCCAAGTTATCCACGTATTTTGTCTAAGAAGAGAAGGTAGAAGTTGTTAGTGTGTTACACAACACCACACTCTTACAACAAGAGGGTTCAGGTCCCTCGCCAATGGACCCCCCCCCGCTCTAGGAAGGATATGTGTGCATATGTGCATATGATGGGTGTCTATATGTGCTTTCATTTTCATGCTTTACTACAAGAAGAAAAGTCTTAGGAGGTTATGACATGAATAAACAAATAAAGTGTGTCGAGATCAAATCTCCTATTGAAAAAAAAAACCTCCGCTTTAATTTTCCTTAGAATTGTGATAAATAGAACCTGAATGACAAGTTTCCGTAGGAAACTCATCCTTACGAAGGTCCTCCTCTACACGAAACTCATCCTTACGAAGGTCCTCCATGGATAAATATGGGAATTCAGACTTTCGTTTATCGTAAGCATGTACTTAGTTGAGGTGCACAGATGTCGTTTATCCCAATTAAGAATAGAGATTAGGCTCTCTCAAAGCTACTATCAAAAGCTAGCCTCCCATAAAACACCCAACTATATTTTTATATCCGTATGTAGAGGCCCACATCAAATGAAACCTTGCAATCATTTTTTTTTAGTTTCTACTTTTGAAATTGCTTCAATTCAAGTTTAATTACTTTAATTCAAGCTTACTTTATTGAGAAGCATGGAGAATACGTCCTCGTTCATACCAACCATAAAAATAGTAGTAATGGGTAAGCATTTTCCTGCAGAGGAGTGTTTTCCTTCAGAGCGTCTCCAGGCTGGTACTATCATTGTGAACAAGCGCGTTCAAATCGTCGGCAAAAAGTCTCATGGTGATCTGACTGTGGTCGTGACTCGTGAGGCAACCCGAGGCCTTTGATATTTTTAGCTTCCACCTGGTGCGCCACAAGCCTGCAGAGGAGTGTTTGCCATATCATATTGCTTCACTTTTAAATGGAGGAGTAGATGCGAGACAACGGGGTCGGTACGAGGAGTAGATGCGAGACACGGGGTCGGTAAGATGCGACTGCTTCAATATTTCTGATATTATTGAACCATTTGGCCCCTCTACTTTGAAAAGGCTGCTCATGAGTCATATGGCCCACTCATTCTGAGCGTGTCAAGAGAAAGTCAGGATGTGGCCAAAAAAAGGGCAAAGCGCATACGAATATGATAGACATATCCAGCATTGGGATTGCTAAAGCCCTGGTTCATGCTTTGGCTAATAAATCCAGCATTATTATTTTAATTCCTACGATGTGTCTGCTTTCTTGTTGAGCGATCATGGCAATGTGGTCTGCATTCGATATTGAAAGAGCAGCTTTTATAAGTGAAAGGCATTTGTTTTTGACAGAAGAAGAAATTTAATATAAGTGCAGGAAAAAGCAGGTTACAACAGAGATGTCCATCATCACCAGAAATCACAAACAGGCTTCCAGAAATTGATTCACGGATAACATGTCAGTAGAGTACATAAGTGAAAGGCATTTGATACGTGGGTCTTGTTGGAAAGTAGCGCAGAGGATTGATGGCTCCTCTACTTTGGAAAAAGATGGAACTTGAAAGCGAATCGGACATTGAGGGGGATGAAGTAGTGGAGGGAGTGGGCGAGTGGTGGAGTTACGCCCTCCCTGGTTCGGGGTTCTCGCACACTCACGGTGCCTTTCACCTTATTCCTCTGGGGGAAGGATCCCATCCCTCCAACGTCTCCTTTCCCTGCGTCCCTTAGGGGACAAAGGGAGCTTCTCTCCTGTCTGTGATGGCACTACAAGACGCGTTGGCTAATGGCTTCTCCAGTTCGAACGTGGTACAAGAGCTATTGGATTCAGGGTTTCACCCCTAACAGCAACCAGTGGAGTTGACGCAGGCACCCGGAAGTGCAGTCCCCAAAGTGCATCTTAAATCCTACCTTGATGTTGCATGCCAACAACAAGTTCCTCAGGTATCTCAACCTGTTCTAGAAGGAACTTCAAGTTTGCCCTCTTCTTCAGCTTACCTAGGGGAGTGCAAAGGTAAGGGTATTTTACTTGATAACCCTCATTGTATTCTTTTAGAGGATATGTCTGACGTTGATAAAGATGAAGCTCTAGTTATTGACAGCAATTTGTCCATGAACTGTCAGAACCAAATGTGCGAAAAAGTTGTCATCAGCCTCTATCACGGTCCTCGTCCCCCTCAGGAAGTCTTGAAAGCTTAGATTAAGAAATGTTGGGAAAGTAGGGGTCTGTTTGTTAAGCAAGTGCAATATTTGCCGAATGGGTACTATTTGTTTTTCTTTGAAGAGGCCAATAGCACTCTGTATGTGATATCTGAAGGTGAATGGCTCATTAAAGGTGTCCCAGTGTCATTCTTCAAATGGTTCCTTGGTTTCAACCCTAGGGGACCCAAGCCAACCAAAATTCCTATCTAGGTGGAATTCCCAGAACTTCCTGTGGAGTTTTATCCTTGGGTTAAAAACTTGGGAAGCTTGGTTGGTAAGGTTCTCGGCGAGAGAGCTCGTCCTAATGGAATAAATCCCAAATGGGATCCACAAGTGATGGTTGAGATAGACATATCTAAAGATATTAAGACCTCAATTGTCATTAAGAACTCTGAGGGATTGCATGTGCATGAGCAAAAGGTTAAGTATCAAAATCAGCCTAACACGTGTTTTAACTATTATATGTAGGGTCATATTATTAGAGATTGCCCTCTTCGCGGAGAAAACAAAGGGGCTTCCCAATCCGGTGGCGAACCTGGTGTTCATGAGTCGTCCCTCAACAATGCTAACTTTGGACATCAAAACGCGAGCTCGCCTCCTACCCCCCAAGTTGTTAGAAAACTGACCTAGAAAAAGAAGAAAGCTTCTAGGCAAAGCTTGAATCCCTTCGATGTTCTGCTTGACAACATGTTTAATTTGTTTGATGAGTTCGAAGCTAGTAAGGAAAACTTAGGTAAAGAGAACACTGAACCTAACATTGGTAAGAGCTCTAATGCTTCCAACTTTTCCTCTTCCAATGGGGTTGGGGAAGGTTTGACTATGGTTGGGAAAAAAGGTTTGATAATCAGTACCTCTCTTAACGTAAATAATGAAGATTCAAGCTTTGAGGAACAACTCAACTCTGCTAACAAGGGCCAAATGAACCAGATGGAGGTAGATGAGATGGAACAAGACATTGTCCCAAACACCCAGGACCTGCCCCAAGTGTTGGAAAACCAGTTTGGTGGTAACACTAAGAGGAAAGAGCTACTTCATAGCTCCCTGTCTATTCGTAAGCATACTAAAAGTAGTAGGAAATAAGTGGTTCTGGGTTGGTTAGGTTCTTTTTATTGGTTGTTATTGATAGTTTTCATCTTTTTCTTACTGTTCTCATGAACTCTTTTTCTGTTTGTTCCATCAATGTCTGAGGGCTCTCTGATGCTGGTAGGGCTAAAGTGATTCCGCACTGGTTTAAAGTGAAGGGAATGTCTAGCTTTATTTGTCTGCAAGAGATTAAATGTGATAGGAAGCATCTAAGTATAAATCTTAATATGGTGTCTAATAATTATGTGTGGCACATGACTAACCATGATGGCAAGGGTGGTCTATCCATAGGCATTCTTAACTCCATCAGTCACTGTGTTGAAAAGATTATTTATAGTGACAATTTCCAATGGGGTGCTATCAAGCTTGGTTTTCCTTTTAACTTTACGTTGGTTAATGTTTATGCTAATAATTATTCTAATGGTCATAAAAACTGCTGGGAAGAATTTTAGGTGATTGATGGTCCTATCATTGCCATAGGAGACTTCAACAATGTCACTCTCCCTCAGGACCATCATGAGTATAGGGGAGATGTGGTTTCAGGATCTGAGAAATGTGCTTGGCTTAATCTTTGGCATAAACATGATCTAGTTGACATTTCCTCCTTCTTGGGGTTTACCTGGACTAACAACCACATGGGGGATAATTATATTGTGGCCAGGTTGGATAGGTGTTACATTAGCAGTGCTTTGCATCAAGATTGCTATAACATTAATTATAAAGCTCATACTGATCTCAGTCTGTCAGACCATAAGCCGTTACTTGTGTCTATCTACAGAGGCAACTCCCATTTTCAAACTGGATGGCCCCATCTGGATGCCAAGTTGCTTGGTATCCCCATTGTGGTTGATAAAGTTAAGACTATTATCTCTAGTTGTTTTGCCTCGGGTCTTACTCCCTCTTGGGATTGGGATAAGGCTGTCCAACAAATCCAATCCCTTTTTGCCTTCTACACTAAAAGAGCTAAGACTATAAGAGCTTCCCTTCTGGAAGCTCTGGTCAAGGATTTGAATGCTCTTAGGTCCTCCCCTAACTCTGAAGCCTTCTTAGATCTTCTGTGTAAACTTAGGAACGAGCTCTACCTTGAAGCTTGTTAGGATCTTGCCAAATCAAGAGATTTTTGGGTTGGGAAGATGGATAGACCTAACAAGGATATGTATGATCTGCTTAAAAAAAAAGAAAATTAAGGACTTTATCCCTCTCCTCACAAAGAAGGATGATAGTTTGGCCAGTAATGCTGAAGAAAGTCTTCAAGTTGCCACCAACTTCTTTACTGAGGTCTTCTCCAGTCCTCCCAAGACAAGGGATGTGGTCAGAAGTGCTAGGGCCTCCATTGCTCTCAAGAGAAAGAAAACTATCTCTCCTAATGTGGCGACACTCTTGGATCTACCCCTGTCGGTTGATGAGATTAACGAGACCATAAGTAAATTGAAGAGGTGTAAGTCTCTGGGACTGGATGGTATCCTGAATGAATTCTTTATTGTTCTAAAAGACTTCATTACCCCCTTCATTCTCTTGATTTGGAGAGATTTTGTCAGCAAAGGGTATCTGCCTTCTCAAGTCAATACTGGTGTGATAAGATTGATTCATAAGAAGGAGAATAAAGAAAACCTAAATAACTGGAGACCTATCACATGCCTCTCATCTATATACAAGATCCTTGCTGCCTCTCTTGCTAGGAAACTCAGTCACATTATGGACCAGATCATCTTGCTTGAGCAAAAAGGCTTTATCAAAGGGTGGTTCATCCTTGATACTATCATCACCTTGTGGGAAGCCATTGAAGATGCCAAAGATAACAAGCAGTACTTCTTTTTCTTCAAGATAGACTTTGATAAAGCCTACGATACGATTGATAGGGACTTCATTTTCTAGTCCCTCCATGATATAGGTGTCGGGAAAAGATTCATTAAGTTTGTTAGTACTTTATTTGGCAATGCTTTCTCTAGAATTGTTGTTAATGGTATCCTTTCTGAGCCCTTCCCCCTCAAGAGGTCTATACGACAAGGTTGTCCCCTTGCCCCCCTTTTATTTTCCATTGCCAACAACTCCCTCGGTTGGCTGGTCAAAGATGCCATGGAAAAAGGCCTAATTAAAGGCATCAATATCTCTAACTCTTGTAAGCAAGTGTGTCTTTAGATGTTTGCTCACGATACCAATGCCTTGATAACTGCTGATGAGCAATCTACCAGTGTTTTTCTTGATTGTATCAATACCTTCTGTCTTGCTAGTGGCTCTGTGGTTAATCACTCTAAGACTAGTTTGAGGTCCTCGCGTAAACTCATTCATAGGGTGGTTTCTGACCTAGGATTAATATCATCAAAGAAGCCGAGGTGTTCAGGCTCTTGGGGATACCTACGGGTTTCCAAATTTCTTCTGATTAGAGATGGAATTGGGTCCTTAACATGTTTAGAAACAACATTTTTACTTGGTATAATTGTGACTCCACTTTATCGCATAGATCCTTTGTGCTAAACAATTATATCGTGCCTTCTCTAACTTACTTCCTATCATGTTGGCTCCCTTCTCATAAATAGCATATGCAGGCTATATGCTTAGCTAAAAGATTTTTGTGGGGAGGTGACAATCAGGTGCAGAAAAGAACTAAAGTGTCTTGGAAGATTTGTTGCCTTCCCAAAAGTGAAGGGGGTTTAGGTATCATGTGCCCTATTAAAATGGTTGGGAACTTGATTGCCAAATGGATCCACAGATGTGTGACCTCCTCTGATTTGTGGGCTCTACTTATCAAAAGGAAAATCGACTTGTTCTATGTTCAGGGTTACAGGGCCTCGACCTCTGCTAGCCTCTGGGACATCCTGATTTCCCCTCAACCCTTTAATCCAGTGGGGAGTCCACTATCCACCAGAATGTGGAAAGTTTCGATGAGAGTTAAGATTACTTTTCAGCCTACCCCTCTGCTCTTATCTAACAAGAACTTTATCTTGCAAGACTCTCCTTGGCTGGGATGGCTCTCTCACCATAACAGAGACCCACTTGCCATAATAGAACACAAATGCTTCAAGGCTGGATTCCAATCTTGGTCCAACTTCCTCTTCCAAGATGAGACTATCTTGGATAGTTATATTGAAGATCCTCCTAATTTATCTTCTGGTTGTAAAGAGGTGTTGAGAAAGAAAAAAGGAGTTGTTGGAGGCCAATCTGTCCAAAAGCTATGGCAAGCATCTGAAGTTGGAAGCAGTTACTGAAGCTATTATCCTGAACTTCAAGAAACAAAAAAGCAGTGTGGTGGAGCTCAAGGACAAGCTCAACTACAGATGGAATGTCAACTGGTCTCCTTCCCAATAGAGATACATATTCAGATGTGTGTGGGCTTTTTCCAAATG
Organism: Ceratopteris richardii; assembly: GCA_020310875.1. Classification (NCBI taxonomy): domain Eukaryota; kingdom Viridiplantae; phylum Streptophyta; class Polypodiopsida; order Polypodiales; family Pteridaceae; genus Ceratopteris; species Ceratopteris richardii. The sequence continues at coordinate 186,163,685 of CM035421.1, read as the reverse complement.
TAACAAACACTCCATATTGCTATGGCTCATCCTCTACAATGGGATATGGATTGGGAAGAGGATTTAGAAGTTTAAACTTAATGCAAGAGGCTGTGTATAGTTAAGTAGAGAGGAGGATTTACCCCACCTTTTTATGGAATGTGACATAGTCAAGAAGTTTTGGTATGTCCTTAAGAGAGTGGTCTCGAGAAGGAATAGATGTCCCCTCACTCCTCAGGAAGTGTTGCTTGGGTGCTATGTAGATTTTGATCTTGCGCTATGGAATGTCTGGAGAGGTTCCATACTTTGGCATATTTGGAGATGCCGTAACTTGTCTGTTTTTAACCAAAAATGGAACCTTAATGCCACTATCCTAAGTCTAAAAAAACAATTGTATTGTGATGGACTTGACTCCATTTCTTCCCAGACATAGATGAATCCTTTGTTGAAATGTTGACCTCTCACCCCTATACTAGATGGAAATCTCAATTATTCTCCTTGTATTCCCCTAAAAGGTTTAATATGCTTTGTAACCTCTAACCTGTGGGTCTGGTTTTCTGGTGGGGTGCAGATCCTGCCCCTTTGTACATCGTATACCCTCATGAATTAATTTATATTTTTCTTGTTTTCTCGAAAAGAAATGTGGTTTGAATTCCATGTGCTTGGATAGGGAGTGGCCAGTGGCATTGGAAAATTTTGTAATTTTCAAGCCATGAATGCCATTGTTGCAAATGTGGTCCTACATAAATGTAACGTGAGAGAATGTGGTCCCACATAAAGGAATCTAAATCTTGCACTTTGCCAAGACAAAATGTGAAGTTGCCTCTAAGTGTATCTTTATGAGTAGACACATTTTGAGCTATTCATAGATCAACGTTTGATCAAATCTATTTAATTACTATGATACTTGAGTTTTGTCGCACTTTGAGATGTGATCAATTCACTTAAGTCCTTTTCCTTAGGGTTTGTCGCAACGATATCCTAACTTATGCTTGAACTTGAGTAATCAAGGTTTCTTGCGCTTGCACTGAGAGGGTTAAGAATGCCTCCAAAATCAAGTCGCTCATCCCTTGATCACACTTGAATGCCCAAGATACACATTCCCAAGCTTGCAACACACTTGCCACCTTGCCTTGTTTTGCACTTTACCTTGCTCTTGAAAGCCGTGAATGGCTCTTAATGGACCTTTAAAAGTTTCAAGTTTAGATCAAGCTTAAAATTTAATTTATTTGATAGAAAATTTTGATTTAGACATAATTTCTTAAAGACCCATTTTTCCCCCTATGTATTGCTAAAAAATCCCCTAGAGCTCCCTTGGCTTCCAAATCCCACTTGAAGGTCAAATTCAAATTACCCTATCTAAAAATCAATACATTATTCCTATTGATCAGATCTAGCAGACACACGAATGTAGAGACAATACAAAAAGGAAATCTCATAGAATAGAGATAAGAAAGTGGATGCAAGATTGGGTACAATCTCCCTGCACATGCTATGATGGACGAATCTATCAGAGCATGTGTATCTATAGGTATTTGTCATCGTGCCTTGAATAGAAGATACATGAGGGTGGCACTTCAAAAAGCATGTATTTACAAAAATCTATATTATTTACAAAATCGTCACTTTCTAAGCAATCTACTATACAAAAAAAAGTCGTTTTCTAAAATGATCTATTATTTTTACAAAAAATAACTAAAATACTGTCTTCTAAATATTTTTCTAAATATCTTCAAAACATCTAAATAAGTCCACACATGTTCACACCCTGATGAGTTTTTTCACCTGCTAAATCAAAACACAAATCCCTTTAAAAACCTCAAGAATTTAAAATCTATATAACATTCCATTATTCCATAAAGTATAAGATGTCTATTAGTTGACAAGCAATTGACCTCATTTGATAATAATAAAGTAGACATGGATGGACAATCATATGTCCCATCACTAAACAATCATAGGCATGTTCCATGTAAAACCACATGCATGGAAATAGAAAATTGGAATTCAATATGACTTTGAATGATAAGCAAAAATCAAAGGATCATAATGGGGAGTTAATGATGTATTATGAATCCATTGAGATTCTTCAAGTGAGTGATTTTTATATTTAACTAAATAAATATCTATGATATTGCTTATTAGTGCATGTAGTAGTAACATCATAATCAAATATTTTCTCTCAAATTAAAATTTTAGCATCCTCTTTCAATAAAGAAGGATCATCTAAAATAGAAGTGAGTGGTAAAGTTCCTTTAAAGGATTTCAATAAACTAATATGAAAAGAATTATGTATATTCCAATGAGAAGGTACATCTAGTCTAAAAGCATTCTCATTAATTTTTTGAATAATATGGAAAGGTCCATAAAAATGTGGTGCAAGTTTAACCTTAGGATGTTATGAAATATTTTTCAAACATCTTTTAGTTATTCATAACCATACGAAGTCATTATCATTAAACTGTTTAGCTACTCATTTCTTTTTAACATTATGCATGTAACATTCTTGACTCTTTTTAATGTGCTCATGAACCTCATGAAGTCTAGGAATATCATCTTCTGCAAAAGAATCAGCCTTAGGTATATAAGTTTGAGTGAGAGTCATGGAAGTGGGAAGCTTTTTACCATAAACAATTTCATATGGTGCACGTGTAGTAGTGGTATGCATTGTGTTCTTATATGCAAATTGTAGTAAAGAAATTTTCTCATCCCAATCACTTGGATTATCTAAAGAATAAGAACGTAATAAATCTAAAATAGTACTATTCATAGCTTTGCCCATTACTTTCAGGATGAAATGCAGAGCTTAAGTCTATTTTGGAACCTAAATGTTGAAATAATGCAACCCAAAAGTGATTACAAAAACCAACATCTCGATTTGATAGAATAACTTTTGGAGAACCATGATATAGGAAAATACATTTAATAAATAACTTAGCAGCTTGAGGTGTGGAAAGAGTCTTTTCACAAGGAATGAAATATGCTTGTTTACTAAACCTATCAACAACTATCAAGATCATATCATCATGAGATGAAGTTGTAGAAAGACCACTATTAAAATGCATAGAAATGTGTTTCCATGGTCCATTAGGTAAGGGAAGTGGCATTAATAAACCAAATGCTTTATCATGATGTCATTTCACATGTTGACACGCAATGCAATGAGAAACATGTTGTGTAATATCCTTTTCTATATTTAGCCAAAAAAGAATGCTTTACAAATAGAAATAGTACTTTGCATGCCCCTATGACCCATATACGGTGGTTCATGCATCTCTTTCATAAAAAATTCTTTAAACCCTTGTCTGATGCATAACTTGTGTTGGAAATACAAGAATCCATTATGAAAAGTGTAGTGTTTCTCACTAAATTTTGTAGAATTATTGAAAACATTCCACATTGGTGAAAAAATACAAACAAATGCATAAGTAGGAATCATATCATGAAATGAATCAATATAAACAACAGAAATATTATTGATTGAAAAAAGTTTTGTTTGTGGGGATGAGAAGCGACCGAGGGCATCAGTTACAACATTAGCTTTGCAAAGTTGATATTGAATCATAGGCTGAATGAAGCAATGAATGAAGCAATGAATGAAGCTCATTTAATGTGTCTTAAAAAAATCAATGGTTGATTTAATAAATGCTTAATAGCCTGTTGGTCTATCTTGATTATAACTTCAGGACCCATAAGGTAATGTTTCCAAGTTTTTAAAGCATGCATAATAGCTAAAAGCTCCTTATCATACGTACTAGAATTCTCTTCAAAAGGTTTAAGTTTTCGACATTCAAATGTGTTAAGATGATCATTTTGCATTAATACAACACCTATACCTAAACCACTAGCATTTGTAACTACACCAAAAGGTTGTTGAATATCTGTAATTGCAAACCAGGTGCATGAGAAAGTGCATGTTTGAGTTTTCCAAAATATTGTTGTTGTGCTAATCCCCATGCAAGGTTTAACTTTTTCTTCAATAATAATGTGAGTGGAAGTGCTAAATAAGAAAAAAATTTTACAAACTTTCTATAAAAACTAGATAACCCTAGAAAAGAGTGGACATCATTCACAGATTGAGGTACATACCATTCTTCAATTACTTTAATTTTCTTTGTGTCTACATGAACGCCTTGACTAGAAACAATATGGCCTAAATATTCTAATTCTTTTTGGAAGAAATAGCTCTTTTTGGGATTGGCATAAAGTTTGTTTTTGTGCAATAAATTAGATATTATTTCTAAATGATGTTCATGTTCATTGTCGTTCTCGCTATAGATAAGTATATCATCAAAGAATACAAGAACAAAAGCTTGATAATCTAGAGAAATGTTATTCATCATACATGCAAATGTAGCAGGCGCATTTGTGAGTCCAAAAGGCATTACCATGAACTCAAAGTGAATAGTCTGAGTTCTAAAGGCAGTCTTATAAATGCCATTTTCTGTGATTTGTATCTGATGACAACCAGATTTAAGGTCAATTTTGCTAAAAATGCATGCTCCACGGAGTTTAGCTAGAAAATCATCTATCCTAGGAATATGATATCTATTTTTAATTGTGATCTTATCGAGTGCTCTATGGTCAATGCACATCCTATAAGTCTTGTTCTTCTTCTCCACTAAGAGAATAGGTGCTCCAAAGGGAGACAAACTAGGCCTTATAAGTCTTTTGTGGAGTAGATAACTTGATTTGCTATTCCTTTTTTATTTAAAGATCCATGCCTATAAGGTGCTTTATGGGGAGGAGAACTACTAGGAATTAAGTTTATACTATGGTGAAGAGATCCTCTAGAAGGTGGTAGTTTAGAAAGAAAATCAGCCATAAAACAATCCTTATAAGAAGCCATCATGATTTATGTGCATTAAGAAGTGTATGTGTGTAATCAACTATGTTATTGACAAAAACAATACATGAATTGTAGCCTTTCCTAAATGTGGGATACTTTGATATGCCAAGATTGCAAATATTATTGGCCCGCACACTCTTGATTGTGGCCCAAAAGTCTAAAGCACATAGGAATTGTTTTTTTTTCTTCCTTCAAAGCCTCTCCTCATACAAGAGGTTTTTTCAAAAAGTTTGTAAACGCAACCTTTAGTAAATGTCAGTCTTTTTTAACAAGCCCACATTGTCTTCATGGAAAATTGTCTGACTACTTCATTGTTTCCTCTTATGTTCAATATCATAAAGCCTTAGCATAACCTCAATCATAAGCCAATTCAACTAAGATTTGTAAGATCTTAAACTCTAAGAGCATCGCCATATCATTTGTAGGCTCCATGTACTATATGATGGTTAAGATTTTAAACTCTAAGAGATCACCATATCATCTGGAGGATCCATGTACTATATAATGGGTAAGATCTTAAACTCTATCACCTCATGTTCCGCTGCCTAAGACGATAAGGTGTAAATTGTTATTATGTTAATATACAACACCACAAAGCTACAACAAGAGGGTTCAAGATGTGTAAGATCTTAAACTCTAAGAGCCTGCCATATCATCTGTAGGCTCCATGTACTATATAATGGTTGAGATCTTAAACTCTAAGAGCATCGCCATATTGGCTCCATGTTCTATATAATGGTTGAGATCTTAAACTCTAAGAGCATCGCCATATCATCTGTAGGATCCATGTACTATATAATGGGTAAGATCTTAAACGCTGAGCATCTCCATATCATCTTTAGGATCCATGTACTATATGATGGGTGTGTCCATGTGTTTTCAATTTAAGAGCATCTCCATATCATCTGTTGGATCATGTACTATATAATGGGTGTGTGCATGTGTTTTCAAATTCATGTTGTACTAAAAGAAAAAAAGTCCCATGCTATCATATAGATTTCTTTAGGACGTTAAACCACTTCTAGGTTTTTGATATCTTTGTCTTTCGTGCATGTACCTTTTTTTCTACAATATTGCAAAAAATAAATTAAAAAAGAAGAGAGAGAAAATACAAGGCCTCACAGGAAGGTAGATGCAAACACATATACCAGATAGAACCGTATATCGTAGAAAATCACATAGGAGAATGCAAGGAAATCATCATGTACTTTAATATGATGATAGAAGGAGAGAGTATCTTCTCTTATGTGGCACTTGGTGTACTATGGCTCCCCTCCCGTCCTCCAACGTGAAGTGTTGCAATTTGTGTCCGTAATTTTTAATATGCTTCGCACATCACAAACTCTACACTAGGAAAGCAATGAGTATTAATATCGACCATGAGAATGTCGTGACATCGCCACATGCTTCGATAAGATCATATATTTACTCTATTGTTTTCTATCTCTTATTTTGTTCTCCCAACTAAGATTTGTTTATTTTCAAAACATGTTTATTGTAAGACTTGCACGGAACGTCCAAGCTTATGTAACCAAGTGGTTTGATGTCTTGAGTCTCCGAGAGGAAGTCTTGAGTTCAAATTTTGGCTGTACATGTATTTATGAGTTCCCATAGATGGGTAGTGCCTCTACCTTACGAGGTTGGGTGTGTGAGTGTGTTTTCAATTCATTGTATTCTAAACAAAAAAGGACTTGCACAGAATCGATTTGACTACACTTTTTCAAGCTCTCTAAATCTTCGGTTCCCTTGCTCACTGGCTCTGTCCCTGTCTTTTGGTCTTGTTTGTCTCCTCGAAAGGGAAAGGCATGGCTCTTTAGGATGCACTAATGAACGATTTGATGCGCACATATCCTTCCTTTTCGACCTACAGTGACAAAGGATGGTGGCAGATGGTGACATTTATCTTTGGGTGACATTTATCTTTGGCTCTTGATTTCATCTATCTTCAAGAAGGTAAAAATTGGTGGTATTAAGTTGTTATCTAATCTAAGATAGTTTCCTCTTATCATGATTGGTTTTACACTATTCACTCCGCTGGAAAGGGTGGTATTGTCATTGGCATTGTCTCCTCTATTGGTCGCTTAATCAAGAATGTTCACATGAACAATACTCACAGATGGTAGCTATCTTTCTCAAAAACCCCTTTAATTTCACGCTTTCCAGTATTTATGCCTCTAACCTTAGTTAGTTTAGGAAGGGGTGTTGGGATCAATTTTCTACCTTGGGAGGCCCTCTCATCATGCCGGGAGACTTCTATATGGTCACGTCTCGTGATGATAGGTTTGAGAATAAAGGGACTCTTATTAGTGATAAGCAAAAGATTGTTTGACATAACCTTATTTCCTCTCATGATCTAGTGGACATCTCTCCTAACTCTAGATTCTCGTGGAATAATAAGCAAAAAGGGGACTCTTTTCTTTCTATCGAGCTTGATAGGTGTTAAATTAATAAACTCGCTTTAGGATATTTGATGGACTAGACATGAGCTTTATAGCTGCTTCTTCTCATTAACCACAAATCCTTGAAAAATGTCGTAAGAAAACTTGTTTCTTCTCTTGTCCTTTCATTTGTGCTCGTGTAATGGCCTTTAATGGCACCTTGTATTCCTTGTCACTTTCGAAAGTTTCTATTACTTCTATTACGTTGATTGGTGCAGTGTCTTGGGACCTATTGGGGTTTTTTGGGTAGTCCCTAAAGAGATGTTCATTTCCACAATCACTACAATACCCTTCCCATGTCCTCGGGGGTGGTGGGTGGTATGGTCTCGTACATTCTCTGATAAAGTGGTCTCCTCCGCATCTATAACATGGTCCTCTTGGCATAGGTGTTTTGATGGGTGGTCTTACAGGTGCTGATGCTCTAGGCACAGTGTAAATGTTGCCACCTCAGGTTCATAGACATTGTCATACCCTTCGTATCCATAGTATTGCGAGTCATACACTTGCTCATACTCCATCAGGCTGGTGTCATAGGGATAATAATCTCCTTGGGTTTGCTTGTATCCTGGGTTCGTTGATTCCACACTGGTCATTGGCGATGGTGGCACTATGGCTCTTTCTAAATTCTCATCTGGTTGAGCATATTTGACTGGTACTACGTGCTAAGGAAGTGGCGGTTGTGGTACTAACACTGGTTGAGGTTGTGTATATTGTCCTTGCTCGTATGGCCTACGTGCTCCTAATGGTGCTAGATAAGGAATATAACTTGGAACCTCCCTGCCTGGACCTCTAAGTGGGTATCCATATGGCCGATATTAGAGTGGGTTTAAAGGTCGTGTCTCCCTCTTGAATGGGCAATTCTCTGTGGTGTGGTTGGACTATTTTTGTTCTATGTGGCAATACAAAGCGGTTCCTTGATGGAGCTACCTATTGTAAGGGTAAGCCTGAGGCACACCTGTTCCTCCTCATACACACATGTGAGTGGGGTGATCTCCTCCACATAGGCTACATCATCGTAACATGGGTATTCTTTGTGAGGGATGCTGGTAATTCCTTTGTCCATGAACTCCTAACTTCTTCGCTACCAATTCTGCCAATTCTTCTACGTTATTGGACCTGGATGTTATTGTGCTTCGAGTTTCTTCTGATTTAGTAGGACTGGTTGTACTCTTGAGATCATTTGCTAGGTTGTCCTTTAGGTCAATACACTCTTGGAGACATTCACTCAACGTCTGTAGTCTCTTTACATAAACTAACAGTCTTAGAGTTCCGTTCGTCAATCCATTTAAGAATAGTGAGATCATTTTCTACTGGGTAGGTCTTTCTGCTACCGAGCATCTATCAACATACTGATTGAATCTTCCTGCACCTCTTTTCATAGTTTCATTTGGGTTTTGATTGAAGCTGTGGATTAACGATGAAGAGTTGTGTTTAATTCCTCTTTTGGTGAATTCCCCTATGAACTCCTGAAAGAATTTTTCAATATCTCCAAATTGACTGGGATCTAATGGCTGGAACCATGTTAGAGCCGTTCCTGTGAGAGTGTCAAAGGACTCATACTGCACAAAGAAGTCATTCACTTTTTCAGCCCTTAGAACTTGTTTAAATTTGGCTATGTGGTCATAAGGTTCTCCCAATCCATCATAATGATTTCTCATACACTTTGCCACTTGAATCGGTCGCAATCTTCTTATGAGCTGTGGTTGTCTAGGCATTGCCGAAATTCTTGGTCTGATTGGGGGTATTCCACGTTGCACCCCCTAGTGGTGGCCTTGGTCTTACGGGTGGTCGGTATTGGTTTCCTAATCCAGGGTGTGTTTGATTGTGTGCGTGCATTCCAGGCATTGTAAATTGTACATGGGTTCTGTTTGGAACACTCCTATGGCTTGTTTGCCCCGGCATTGTATGTTCTCTCTCTTGTTGTATTCCGAAGGGGTTCTGAGAGGTAGTCGCCTACTCTCGTCGAAGGAATACAGGCAACCCCATATACTTCAATCGAGCCCTATCTATGGCATCGACAAGCCAATACCTTCTTTGGTTCTTGTCTAGGTATGTTACTCTAGACTCGTCTTCCGGGTCTTTCAACTCATAAAAGGTAATGGGACTTTCCTCGTGTCCGCATGTAGGTGAGTCAGTTTGTAGCAATAAGTCTCATCCATGGATCAAATAGACTTCCAGTATGTAATCATCTTGAGGTATCAAATTCCCCCTCAAGACTCGAGTTACTACTGATTTACCCCTTGGAGTGGTTACCAACCCTTCAGGATCCAGTTTTCCTGAATTTTCTTGTCCTCCTAACTCTCCTCTCTCATTGATCAGTTCTGGGTGCTCTGTCACTACGTAGATGTGACCCCACTTATTCATGTATGCTCCTCCTTCATACTTGATAGTTGGTCTAGGCACAATTGTGGAATTGGTGGAGGTTACGATCCTGGCAATTGATCTATTTAAACCATCCAAGTAGATGGGAATTTCCTGGACATTAGTGGACACATATTGCAAAGAGGTACGGTATTCCCCTTCTATAGTAGACATGAAGTTTCTCCCGAGAATAGGACCTTGCATGTCTTCAGAAGCCATGGGTATCTCTTCCTCCGAATCACTAGAGGTGTCAGAATAGATAGAGCGGTGACTGGCCTGAGTTGCACTTCCTACCGATGAAATAACACTTCTTCGGCTACTTAGCACCCATCCTGATCTTAAGTTCATCCACCCTCCTGTGGCTATTTTGGTTCCTCTCTATCTCCAAATCGTCTCCTCAACTGCCTCAATTTTGCCCTTAAAAATGCTCAGGATGTTCTGGATGATACCACTCTGGCAATACGATACCAATCTTAGCACGATATGATACTAAAGCTTGAGACGATATGATACCACGACTTACCGTGATATGATATCTCTACAGGTAACGATACGATACTTAGCACAGGCGATGATACGATACCAGGTTCCTGAAGATACGATGCCACTTTCTGCACGATACGATACTAAAAGTTCCCACGATACAATATCGGATGGCTCAGGTGATATGATACTAGAATTTCTCACGATACGATACCCAAGATTCTCACGATACGATACTAATGTAGGGACGATATGATACCAAGTCTTGCACGATACGATACTGATTTTTTTTGTGATACGATACTATGGTGTTCAAGCGATACGATACCAATTACGTGATGCGATACTGGTATTTTGCACGATATGATACTGGTATGGCCAACGATACGATACCGCTTGGTTGACGATACAATACCGTGACCGGGGCGATACGATACCATTGGCAAATCGAGATCGCGATACCAACTTGACGATAATATACCAAAAATGGTATCGGGATACCTCAAGTGGTATTCAACGATACGATACTCGGCGAGTATCATGATACAAAACTCAACCAACCGCGATACTACAACCAAAATCATTCAAATCATAAAAAGTTTTGCACAAATATGTTTAATTTTTACCCCTCTTCACTCTTGACCCTCTGTCTCACTCAAAGAATCTCTCAAAACTCTCTGTCCCACCTCACGATACCGAAAAGGAGTTTAATCACGTGTGGTGGTGGTTATGAATTGATTTTTGTTATCAAAACTTATGTGGCTTACCTTCTGGTGTGTCTCAATCCAAATGTGTGCTCCTAACTCCTCTCTTTAGCTCACCTAACACGATACCACACCGACGATACCAATCGCTGTCTACACATGATACCAGTTCCTGAGCAAGTGTCAAATGAACTAATTTTTTTGGTTTTTATAGTTTCTAATGACTGAAGCCTATCCTACACTAACTTGATAATTTTTTTGAAAATTTTCTTGATGATTTCAACTCAATCCTACTCCACTTCCCTCCTTGACCTAACCCTAACTCTTTCTTCTCTCCTTCACTTCTAACCCTAAACCTAAAAACTCATTACACACACCTCCTGGATGTGAAGTAGCAAGTGCTGAAGTGTTGACTACTTGCCAGTGAATGAATTCACTTCTACAAGTACGATTCCTTCACTCCAGAGCTATAACCATCACGAAGGCACCTTGCTTGAGTTTGCTCCCCACCAACGGCACCAAAAATGTGTGTACCTAAGTCATGAGGTCTTAGGGACTTGTGTCAAAGAGACTAAATCTCGTTTTCCACACAAGTACATATAGTGCTGGATTGACACACGTTTAATTATCAATCCGAAGAACCGACCTAACCAAGTGTATGATGACGTGTGCATACATGATGGAAAATGAAGTGCTTCCACTAAAAGGCATGAGAAAAGACTAAACTACCTCTTTAACTCACTTAATCTTTGAAAATGTCTGTCGCGACACCACTTACAATAGTTTTCAAAAATTCTAATGTTTCTCCTAGCTCCAAACTCCGAATATGGTCAATACGGGTTCATTTCGAAGCTCTCGATGAGACGCATCAATTGGTGGTATTTTCACTCAAATAACCGATTTTCAAGTTATGACCAAAATAGTGAATGGTGGGAAATGTTGGAGAATTCCTCTCCTAATCGCAATGGAAAGTGTAGAAGACCTTCGCAGGATCAAGACTTTTGCCAACAGCTGAACCTTCAAATGAGACCCGGTACCAACTGAAAAATGCAATGAACTTGAAACTTTGGTCACTCAAACTAGACACCTATAGCTTTCAAATGAGCTATCAAACACTCAATTTGAAGTAGATTTGGGTTGAAAACTCTTTGATTCAAAACAAGCTACATGTCCAGTCAATTAGGCTAAAAACTGGACTTCACTAAAAACTCAATAACTCACACACTATAAAGAATTTCATAAAACTGCTCTAGACAACTCAAGATAAGCTTTCCAACGAATGTTTAAACACTAAAATTGGATACATATATTGAGAGATATGACTCTCACAAGTAGACTACCCAAAAATGGGTGTGTGGTTGGACATACTCTATGAGAGTGAACTGAATGAGATGACTCAAACCAAATGAACTAGCTATAAGGGGAGTTCCACGCCTTCTTCCTCTATTCTTGAGTGTCCTCCCTTGCCTTTTTTATAGCCAAGTGACCAAAAACTCTCATGATGAGTTTGAGAGCTCTTGTCCATCATTTCTCCACTACTTTGGATAGCCACTCCTCTTACAGTTCAGCTTTTGGATTTGATTCACTTTTGAATGATTCTCTTTTGGCCTCCACTACTTTCTGAAGTAAATGCTTCTATTTTTCATTTTTGTATTTTCCTTCTACTTGAAGAAAATCCTTTTTGCAAAAATATATACGAGCTTATTTAGTGTGGGATGCACTTGAAGCTTTCTTTTCTTCAAGTACCAAAGCTAGGAAGCATCAACTATGGCTGGATTTCACAACTCTCAAGAAGGCTCCCAAACAAAATGTGACTGATTTTGTCACAAAGCTCAAGGACATAGTGGATCAGTTGGGAAGCATTGGAGAGGTAATAGATGAAGAGCAAATTGTAAGGCAGGTGATCAATGGCTTGAAGGCAGATGACAAGTGGGAAGCATTCACCACAGCTATGGATTTGTACATGGACATGCATGTACCTGATTTCAATACACTCATTGGACAACTACTTACTCAAGAGGCAAAGCTTATCAAAAATGGAGAAAGCTCTAAAGGTAATCAATCTTCAGCTTTATACACGGATAAAAGCAAGTCTAAAGATAACAAAGGAAAGGCAAAGAAAGTGGATGATGAAGCAGGTACATATCAAGCTAACTATGCAGGTAGAGGAAGACATGGCAAAGGTAGAGGAAGAGGAGGTAGACAAGGCAGGGGGAGATCCCAAGACTCCAACTCATGTTCTATTTGTGGATTAACTAATCATACAACTGAAAATTGCTTTAGGAATTCCAGGAATCAAAGAGGCAGAGGATACAATAGAGGAAGTTATGGCTACTCAAGAGGAAGGTTCAACAACTACCATGGCAACTACAACAACTACAATCATTCAAACTATCAAGGAGGCTACAAAGGAAGGAGAGACTACAATAACTACACAGAAGACTCAAACAAAGAGGATTCATTATTGATCATGAACATGGCTATGCCACAAGGTAAATCTGATGAGCATGTTTTCTACATAGATTCAGGTTGTTCAAATCATGTGGCAGGAAATGTGGCACTCCTATCAGATTTAGAAGATCCAAGGAATAAGCATGAGGTACAAACAGGAGATGATACAAAACATCCTGTGGAGAAAATAGGCAATGTCAAAGCACCTTATGGAAACATCAACCTACTCAGTAAGGTACTCTATGTCCCTACCATTACAAAGAATTTGATAAGTGTTGGGCAGATAGTAGAGAAAGGGTTGCAAGTCAGGTTCACAAAAGTAGGAGCATTTGTTGAAGATCCAAGTCAAGGATTCAGAAGAATTGCAAAAGGTGAAAAGACAGGTAGATTGTTCACATTTGAATTACAGGACACTAGAAACATTGCTCTCTTTAATTATGGTAGTCAGACACTCACAGAATTGGAAGTATGGCACAAAAGGTTAGCACATATTGGTGAAAGGTCATTAAAGCAAATCTGTAGGGACCAAAGTGTACTTGGACTTCCTAATTTGTCAAAACAACATATGATTTATAAGTGTAGTGCATGTCAATTATGAAAGTCTCACAGGTTACCATTCATGAAGAAAGTTTATATGCATGGAGATCTCTTGGAGTTGGTTCATACAGATGTATGGGGACCTAGCAAGGAAGCTTCAATATCTGGCTTTATGAAACACAAAGATGAAGTTTTTTCATGTTTCAAAAGATATTTGGCTCTTGTGGAGAATCAAACAGGTAAATCACTAAAAAGGCTAAGGTCAGATGGAGGGGGAGAATACTTCTCCCATGATTTTGATTCTTTTCTTCAAGAAAGAGGAATCAAAAGAGAGGTAACTACAAGGTACACTCCTGAGCAAAATGGAGTGGCAGAAAGGAGGAATAGGACAATTGTTGAAGCTGCAAGGTCTATGTTAAATGAAAAGCATTTACCTAATTATTTATGGGCTGAGGTTGTATCTACAGCCACTTACTTGATTAACAGGTTGCCTTCAAAATCCCTTGATGGGATGACTCCATATGAGGCTTGGAATGGAAGAAGACCAAGCTTAGATCATTGTAAAATTTTTGGATGTATTGCTTTTTCTCATGTTCCTTCACAGGTTAGAGGCAAGATGGATCCAAAGGCAGAAAGGTGTGTATTTATTGGATATGACAACAATCAAAAGGGCTACAGGTTATACAACCCTACCAACAAAGGATTCTTGGTAAGCAGAGATGTAGTTTTTGATGAGAACAATTCATGGTATGAAGATTCATGCAGGAAGGTCAATTTACCATATAATCTTGAAGAAGATTTTCCAAAGCTTGGTAGAGAACAACCGAAGATTGAAGAACAAGACACCTCAGAGGATGATGAAGAATCTCAGATGGAAAAGATCAAAGCATGGAAGTCTAAAGGTAAAGCAAAATTGCAAGAACTTGGACATGAGGCAGAATCATCACATCATGGCCTAAGAAGATCTATGAGGGAAAAGAAAAAACCAGAAAGGTATGGGTTTGACACCTCATTAGTAACTAAACATTCTATCTACATAGCACAGGACATAAACCAAGAGGAGCCATCATCATTCGAAGAGGCCAAAGCAAAAATAGAATGGAAGCATGCAATGAAGGAAGAGATTGAAGCACTTGAGGAAAACAACACTTGGGATTTGGTGCCCAAGACTTCATCCATGAAGGTAATAGGCTCAAGATGGGTCTATAAACTCAAGAAGAATTCTGATGGTTCAATTAACAGGTATAAGGCAAGGCTTGTGGCAAAAGGCTTTGCACAAACTCAGGGAATTGATTATGAGGAGACTTTCTCTCCTGTGGCAAAGATGCCTACTATTAGGGTTTTGCTTAGTATTGCCTCTTCCAAGAATTGGAAGATACTTCAACTAGATGTAAAGAATGCATTCTTGAATGGTTGGATAATAGAAGAGGTATATATGGCACAACCACCTGGTTTTGAGAATCAAGTTTATTCTGATTATGTGTGTAAACTTAACAAAGCATAGTATGGTCTCAAGCAAGCTCCAAGAGCTTGGAATTTTAGGCTTGTTTCATTCTTGCAGGACAAAGGCTTTCAACCAAGCAAGGCAGATCCTTCACTCTTTATTAAAAAGAGTAATTCCGAGGTCATCTACCTATGTGTATATGTAGATGATATTATATTGACAGGAAATGATGCAGATGGTATGAAGAAGATCAAAGATCAGATGAGAGAAGAGTTCAAGATAAGTGATTTGGGTTCACTTACCTACTTCCTAGGTTTGGAAGTTGTCTACAAAGATCATGGTTTGTTTCTCACTCAAAGGAAGTACATTAAGGACATGGCAAAATTCAAGATGCAAGATTGTAAGATTGCAGGTACTCCAATGGAGGTCAATCACAAATTGAGCTCACATGAAGGTGAACTCATAGAGGACATCACATCATATCAAATTCTAGTGGGTAGTCTCAACTATGCCACATTGACAAGAGTAGATATATGTTACAGTGTGAGTGTGCTAAGTCAATTTATGCACACACCAAGGAAACCACATATGGATGCTGCCAAAAGGATTCTCAAGTATCTCAAAGGAACCATAAATGAAGGACTTTATTATCCTTATGTATCTGATTTAGGTTTGAAGCTATTTTCTGATGCAGATTGGGCTGGCTCCAAGGAAGATAGAAGGAGCACTTCAGGTTATCTTACCTTTGCAGGTTCAAAGCTTATTTCATGGTCATCCAAGAAGCAACCCACAGTTGCTCTCTCTTCTACTGAATGTCTTACAACTTCTAATGTGAGGCAACAAAAAATCTGAGATAGATTTGAGGAGATAAGACCTTGCAAGTGCATCCTTGGAGCACCATGTGCTCAATCTTTCTTGCTCTTCTTGTGTTGGTTGACTTTTGTTCCTGAAACTTGGCATAACTTCATCTCCAGCCACATAGCCATATAAAATTCTACCTTGGAGATAGGCTTCCATTCTTAATGACCAAGCTGAGTAGTTACCTCTGTCTAATTTGTCAATTGATGAAGGAAATCCATCTGCCATGTTGTCCAACCTTGCTCTGATACCACAGTGAAGAGATGGATAGGTATGTGCTTGAAGATGAAGAGGTGTTGCAAAATCCTTGATCTACACCAGCCAAATGAACTCAAGGAGTATATGGTGGGCCCTTTTAGCTTGCCAATGGATGTATTAGACACCCTATGTACCTTGGAAGATCACTCTCAAAAAGATAGATCAAAACAGATAAGTTGGAGTTAGCTCAGAGGTGAAAACTTGCTATTCTTGGTTCATACACCTGTCCAGTGTTTTACATAATTCTCTGCGCACAGCAGCAATTAGCTCAATTCCTCTTGGGTAAGTCTAGGAAACTTAAAGAGCTAACTTTCAAGAGTAATTTCATCAAAAATAATGAACCACACACTGAGAATGAGTTTTAACAAGTGATGACATCATCCCGATTTTCATGGGCGGCTACAGAAATAGACTAGTGAGCAGAAAAATCATCATAACTCAAAATGTAGAAATCCAATGATTATGAAAATTTGTATGGTTATACTAGACAGTAAGTTGAATCTAACAAGCGTTAAATCACTGAATTTGAATAAGTAACCACGGAGAAATGGCTCTGACAAGATGAGTGAAAAAGTCGGGTACCTGACAGAGAAGTGAAGATGAACAGACCTTGTTGACTTCAAATGAACATAACTGAAGATTGCAACATCCAAATGACATGAAAATTTGTGAGCATATAGTAGACTTATAGAGCTAACTTTACCAAGTTCAATCACTGAAAATGATGCACCAAGCTCAGAGAAAACATATTTGCAAGCTGACTGAGAAAACTGAGAGTAATGGCAGTGAGTAGTACACTTCACAAGAACATGGAAAGATGAACTCAAATAATCATGAAAATGAAAGTATATTGCTTGTACAATACAATGACTTACTGATACATGTGTGCCTTGTAATCACACCTTGATATGGCATAAAGCTCAGCTCTTGGAGGTCTTCACATAGGTCTCTCTAACCACGACTCAAACTGCCATCTATTTATAGTTGAGTTTGGGAGGCTAACTTCCCTCAATCACTCTCCAATCAATCAATGATTGATTTGATTCTCTACCTACCACAAATCACAAATTCGTGGCTCCTCTTTCCATTCTTGATCAAGTGGACTCAACCACTTAAGATTCTCTTACTTTTACATTAAGTAAACTCTTCAAAAAATTACGAGAGGTAGTTCACAAGTGAACTTTACATAGTCTTCTTTTTAAAGCTTCTTCTAAGACTTTGTGAGACTCAAGCCAATACTTAGGCTTGTCATAGACTTGCTCCAACACACCTCACCCATGCAAGGGGTTTCCATGCCTCCTAGCCCTATGAGGTATGCCTCAATTGGCCGCACTTCTATTCCTGAGTCCTTATAGTGGGACCATCTAATCACACTAGTCACAGCACCTGAGTCAATTAAAGCCCTGAGCTCTTGGCAAGGGTTGCCGTGCTCTAGCCTGACTGTAATGAATGGTCTCCTGTCCACTATGCTAGGATGAGTGGTTGACTTTACTTGACACATGGCCATGGGATATCTGGGTGATGTTTCCAGAGGGTTATAATGTTCTCTCCCTAGTCCTTGTTTTCTTAGCTTCATGCGCTTAATGCGTTCTACTGCTTCTGCCTGAGCCTCCGCTCGTATTCTATTTTCTTCCTCCCTACGCTTCTTTGCCAACATGAGTCGTCTAAGCATATCCTCAGTAAGAGGTTCTTGGTATAACTTGACTCTACAACCACTAATGTAATTAGGCATTATGTCTCCTTCTAATGTGGCTAACTGTACTACTCCACTTGTTGAGAGTCTGTTAATGATCATAGGTCCATAACCTCGCTTTTCTAACTTCCGTGCGTGTTGGTTTAACGTATATACTAGAACTAAATCCCCTTCTTTTAATCCTTTATCTTTCACATGTGCATCAAAATAGGCTTTCTGTCGCTTCTTTGCTGCGTATATGCCTGCTGCAGCTTTCAGCCTGGTTTCCCCTAATCGTTCCAAGTCCATTATTCTCACTGATAATTCATGGCCGGTCCACTGATGTTCTTGTGCAACCTTAAGGGTCGGTATCAAGAAGTCCAAAGGAAGCACAACATTTTGACCAAAAACCATCTGAAAGGGAGTTGCATTGAGTACGGTCTTGTAGGCCACTCGATATGCCCAAACAGCGTGGTGTAACTGTTTGTCCCAATCTGAACGTTTGTTGTTCACGAGTTTCGTCAGTACGTTACAAAGGATCTTATTAGTGCTTTCAGCCTGACCATTGGCCTGAGGATGATATGGTGCGGATTTCTTGTGAATCACCATAAAATCCTGTAACAAGTATTCAATGACTTGGTTTAGAAAGTGAGTTCCGCGATCGCTCACTAACTCTATAGGCAATCCATATCTTGTAAAGACATTTTCAAATAAGAATTTTGCAGTCGTGTGTGCATCATTCTTTTTTGTGGCTTTTGCCTCTACCCATTTGGTTAGATAATCTGTGGCAACAATGATGTATTTCGCATGTGTACCTTTTGCAGGGGGGTTAATGGGTCCTACAAAGTCTATACCCCACTTAGAAAATGCACGTCCTCCCATCATGGGTTTCAATGGCATTTCATCTCTACGAGTAGGAAATTGAGTTCTTTGGCACACATCACATCTCTTAACATAGGTATGAGCATCCATGTGAAGAGTGGGCCACCATAATCCTGTAAAGAGGATGGCTTTGATTATCCTTTCAGGTCCAAAATGACCTCCTGCAACACCTTGGTATGCAGTCTCTAGTATGCTCAGATAATCGCTTTCATGAACACATTGTCTTAGATATCCATCTCGTCCTCTTTTGTATAGATTATCGCCAATAAGTGAATAGTCTTGAGCTTCTTGCTCCAGACTGCGTTGTCGAGCTAAGGTCATTCCTTGAGGGAATGTCTTCGTCCTCAAGTATGTCACTAAAGGTTCACTCCAGTCTGGTGTGAGAGACACGTGATATAATGTAGCATGCTCTATTGGTGGTCTTTCACAACAAATATGGCATTCTTTACACAACTTGTAGACATCTGCTTCCATCGAAGGCCAATATACTCCTAGTCTATGCAGAGTCTGTAATGTTCGACGTTTTGAATGATGTTGCTTTAGTGCACCTATGTGTGCTAATTGCAGCCAATTCGCATTTTCTGATTCATCTACACAACAAGCAAGAATCTTTTGATTATCCTGTTTATATATGCTTCCTGCTAAGATTTGGTATCTCTGAGACTTGGTAATCTCTCCTTCTTTGATCTTTATCCTAGGACTCTTGGGTCCATACGTGAGAATAGGGACTATTGGTTTAGCCCATTCTGGTGCTATCTCCAGGTTAAACAAGTATGCATCTGGTAGATCATCCACTATTCCTTGAGGAGCTTCTCCTGAGGTTAGTCTCGAAAGGTGATCAGCTCTAAGATGTGTCTTTCCTTTCCTGACCACTACTTCAAAATCGTACTCCATGAGTAATAGAAACCAACGTATCAATCGTCCTGTGTTACATGGCTTGTTGACTAAGTACAATAGGGCTTGATGATCTGTAAAGAACTTGAATTTGTTGGCCAACAAGTAGTGCCTAAACTTCTTTACTGCATAGATCATTCCTAATCCTTCTCGTTCCGTAGTGGTGTAATTTCTTTCTGCTGCGTTCAATTGTCTGCTCGCGTAAGCTATGGGGAGATCTATGTTACCTTTATTCGTGGGTTGTGCTAACACACATCCTATGGCATAATTGGATGCATCCACATGCACATGGAATGGCTTACTCCAATCCGGGGTTGTCAATAAAGGTGCTGAGCACAAGCGTCGTTTAAGTTCATTGAATGAATTTTCACATTCATCTGTCCATTCAAAATTGGTTAAAAGAGAGTACAAAGGCTTGGCTATGATTGCATACATGTGTATGAATCTTTGATAATAACCGCAATGGCCCATAAATGCTTGTACCTCTTTGATGTTCGTCGGCCTAGGTAATTCTGCAATTACTTTCACCTTTTCTTCATCCGTAGAGATTCCATTCTTTGACACAATGTGTCCTAGAATTTTGCCTTGTCTGACCATGAAAACGCATTTTTCTAGGTTCAAACAAACCTGATATTCTCGACATTTGTCAAATATTTGTCTTAACTCGGGGATATGCGTCTGCTTGATATTAGAATGAGCACATATGTCATCGACATAAACTTCCAAAATTTTGCGTAGGAACTCCTTAAAAACATGATACATGAGTCGTTGGAAAGTGGCGGGTGCATTTGTTAAGCCAAATGGCATTACACGAAATGCAAATATGCCCCATTCGGTGGCAAATGCCGTCTTGTGTTGGTCCTCTGGAGCAATGGCTACTTGATTATAGCTTGAAAAACCATCAAGGAAGCTATAAACTTCCTTGCCCGCAACTCTTTCCAATAAGTGTTCTGTGATAGGAAGAGGATAACTGTCTCTAATAGTGGCGGTGTGGGCGCAATTTCTGACGACTGGCGGATCAATTCAGTTGCCTCGCTAACTGCGCATGCAGGGTGACTATGCAGGACAGGTACAAGTATAACTTTTCCTAAAGTCCGTAAGGTGAAGCGTTCCTATAAAGTTCAACTGCATCAAAATAAGAAGGTAGGATAATCTTTTCACTAACTATTTGATCTTTTATAGTTTCATTTGTTTCTTCTTGGACATTTTCTACGTTGCTATCTACAGTTGGAGGAAAATTTTCTTCACTAACACTAGGAGGAACAATAGAAAGTAAAGTTATAGTTGTTCTAGGATCGTGCAAAGATTCTTCTACTATTACTTCTTTTATTGATTCTTTATCTTCTATTGGTTTTGGAAACAACAATTCAAAAGTTGATGAAGGTAGAAAGGTGTTACTAGAAGAATTTTCTTTAGACATAAAAGATGATACTAAATTAATAACCAAAGTCCTATACAACCTCAAGGATGATGTTTATAAATGACAGTCTAAAAGATAGCCTATACAAGCTAATAAAAGTTTCAAACTAAGGACAATCTCTGCTTTTCAAACTTCAGGTCACATGTGTATCTCCAGTTCGCCAATAGCTTCAGTTCACCAAGAGGCTGCAATTCTTCATAAATCAAATCTGAAAAAAAAACATGCGAGAAATTAGTATATCGTTATAAAAAATAACACTCATTTAGCATTTTTTTTAAAATAACATTAAAGTAATTATCTTTCTAAAAAACACATATATAATAAGTACATTCTTTTATTAAAATATATACTTTACAATAAACAATTCATTTACATAATTATTTAATATACATTAACATACATTGCTTACTCATAATCATACATTTAACTATCATACATACATGCATACATATTCATACATAAACATACATGCACATACAGACATATGCATAAACATACACTAACACACACATGCATGCACTAACACATACTAACATTTACATGCATGAATATACATGCACATGCATAAACACACACATGCATGAACACTTACTAACACATACAAACATATACATGCATGAACTAACATGGATAAAATTCTAACATGCATTAGCTAAACTAACTAACATGCCTATCACTAACTTCTTTAACATGTACTAACATAAAACATGGGATCAAGTTCTATCACTATCATGGGTTCAAATCCTAATATCTAACATGCACTAACTTGATAATTGGAAAAAGAACTTAAGTGTCTATTAGGCTAAGGGTTGAAGAAGCTTGGGTTAAGCGTAGGGTAAAGAAATGTATAGGTTAAGAATGGTTGGGTTAAGAGAAGGGAAAGGAAAGGATAAAATAAGAATATATAGGGTTGGTGAATGGAAAAAGGAAAGGTAAATTCATATAGGACTAAAGGTAAGACTAAAGGTTCAATGGACCCTCCTTCAGAAAACCTGAAACTCATAAAAGGAAAGTTAGAAATGCAAAACACATATATATAAAATCAAGTTAAATAAATAAACATACATGCATACCCTTTCATACCCTATATTTCTTAATAAATTCATTACTCATTCAAATCATTCATCTCATACTTAATGCATATGCATCTCATAATTTAAATGCAAAAACATTAACACTTAGTACATAAAATAAACTAATTAAAACATACACACAGAAGTACATACTTACACATTAAAACATATATATTCACATACAGATATAAATACTTATACATAAATAATATATATTCATAAATAAATAAATCATTTCATTCATAATATACATTTATAATTCATATTTCTTTCATATATTAGTTATATTAATTTAAGAAAATAAAACATATAAAATATGAATTACTAGAACATAGAATATATAATAAAATCATAAAATAAAAACAATAAAATATATAAAAAAACCCAAAAAACCCTTACCTCTCTTTCTCTCTCTCTCTCTCTATCTCTTTCTTTCTATCACTCTCTATCACTCTCTCTCTCTCTCTCTCTCTCTCTCTCTCTCTCTCTCTCTCTCTCTCTCTCTCTCTCTCTCTCTCTCTCTCTCTCTCTCTCTCTCTCTCTCTACTGCGCCGGCGGACTGCGCCGTCGGCTGTAGTGAGAGGGAAAGAGAGGGAGGGAGGAAAAAAACAAAAGAAGAAGAAATTAAAAAAATAAAAAAATAAAAAATAAAAAACTTCTCTCTCTCACTCTCTCTCTAAATCTCTCTCTTTCTCTCTCTCTCTCTACTGCGCGCGCGGCGCTGCTGCGCCACCGGCAGCAGAGAAAGAGAGGGAGAGGGAAAAATAATTAAAAAAGAAAAAAAAACAAAACAACAACACAAAAAAAAAAAAAAAAAAAACCAAAAAAGAAAGAAAATCTCTCTCTCTCTCTCTACTGTTCTCTCTTTCTCTCTCTCTCTCTCTGCTGCGCGCGCAGCAGAGCTGCGCCGCCGGCAGAGAAAGGGAGGGAGAGGGAGAGAAAAAAATTTATTTAATTTAAAGAAGAGGAGGGGAAAAAGACAGAGGGAAAGAAAAAGAAAGGGGAAAAAAGAATGGAAGAAAAGAAGAAGAAAATATCTGTATTTCAAAAAAATTTGCTTTCCCAAAACTGAAGGACAAGAGAGATGGTCTTCTCTCTCTCCTCTTGTCAGAGAGCTTCCATAGAACTAAGTGCAAACAATTTGACTATAGTCTAGAGCATAGTAAATACCTGAAAAAAAAACATGAACTTGTGAGCACGTACTCCCTTCTTAAATAGATGTGAGTAGCCCACCATAGCCTACTTTTCTCTTTAGATAACTCAACCAATTTACCAAATTTGACTCCACATCACTCAACAACTTTTTAGGCGTGGGATTTTTCCCCAATTGAATTTCCCCAATTTCAACCAACTATTTAAATATCCTATGGACCAAATACTTTAGAATTTAAATAACTTTTCATTTCTTCTTTTCTATTTAATTGACTACTAAACTTTTAGAATAAATACTATAACTTAGACTAAAATTTAATTTAACCCATTTTAATTATTACCTTAGGCTTAGTGGAAATAAATAATCAATATATATTTCTTTTAATTTGCTAAGGTTCCTTAAGATATAATTAACCTATTGACTAATTCATTTATGGACTACAACCCACTTATTTAATTATTTAACCTTAGGTTTACCCTACAACTAACTTTAAACCCCATCAATTAGCTCCAACTAACCCATAAATCTATTCTCTAACCTTCCATAACCCTCTAGGGTGAATATTTAACCCTTATGTTGGCAGTAGCCTTGGTACACCAGGACGTACAAGACATGAAAGTCAAAGAAGGGAGTCAGAGCGAAGGGACAGCACTAGCAAACAGGGCAGTCAAAGAAGATCTGGCAAGTAGGCCAATATTTTTTCAAGACATTAATGCAAATCAAAGGGATGGACATGCAGAGAGGAAGAGCAAGTAGGGAGCTCGAAGATATGTATGGCAGATCACTAGAAGAAATCCCTACAACAACAGTGATTTTTATCACTAACAATCATTGTAAATATCATTTCACCTTTTTGTAGCTCCATTTTGTGCAAGCCAAGGAGTCCTTGAGCTTGAGGAGCCTTAGAAGTAGTTGTGTACCAATTTTTGTATTTTTTAGATCTCGTTTGAGCCCCCAAATAAGCCCTAGAACCTAATTTTTAACTAGGCCGGACACTAGGTCTGGACAGGTCCAAAAGCTAGTCAAAAACTATAAAAAGGGCTAGAGAGCTCATTTTTGAGGTTAGATTGTAATTGAAACGAACTTGTAAGAGCTTGTGAAAGTAATCTAAAGAACTCCATTGCTCCTCACTCTTTGTCTTACCGTGTATGCGCGTGTGTGTGTATGTGTGTGCATGTTGGTGTGCTTCTCACTCACGCACTTGTGCTTCCACTTGCTCGAGGTCTTCATACCATCCTCACGTCTTCCCGGATTGACATTAAAGGAGGTGCTACTCATCACTGAGCTACACCAAATTTTGGCGCCGTTGCCGGGGATCGAGCTTTGAGGACGAGCGTGTGATGGTAAGACGTAGAGTTGACGCGTTGGAGTTGTAGGTATTTTCTTCACTCTCATCGATTTTCTTTTACTTTCTTCACCATCTTCATCACCATCATCATCATCACCATCTCCCACCTCCATCTCCATCATCGCGAAAATTTCTGTTTTTTGATCATATCACCATCTCCACCTCATTTCCCTCATTTCACTTGTGAGAGAGAGCGAGAGAGCGAATTTGCATGTGCTGTTTTTTGCATGTTTTGTGAGTATTCTGCAGGTACAGGCCGCATCATCATCCCCAGCACCCTGCGCAGGTACGGAAATCTGAGTAACTGTCTGTGTGTCGCCGAGCTCTGTCAATCGCGACCGACAGAAAAATTGCTCTAATTGCTAAACAAAGTGCATATCCATGACCTACAGGCCAAGGGCTTCCCAAAAATGTGTTTAGTTTTTTGAAATTCCACAGATTTCTGTCAATCGCGATCGCTCTGTCAATCGCGATCGACAAACCACGACGGACAGACCTGTCAATCGCGATCGACACGTCAATCGCGACCGACAGCCCACGACGGCTCTGTCAATCGCGACCGACAGAGTCAACGACCGATTGACCACGACCGACTGACCATACGCGTGACACGTGTCAATCGCGATCGAGCCATCAATCGCGATCGACTCATCAATCGCGACCGACACAGTCAACGACTGTTTGACCACGACGGACAGACCACGACGGCCCTGTCAATCGCGACCGACACGGTCAACGACTGTTTGACCACGATCGACAGACCCTCGCGACCGACCTGTCAATCGCGATCGACTCATCGATCGCGACCGACAGAGTCAACGACGCTTTGACCACGACTGATTGACTTTTCGTAACCCCTGTCAATCGCGACTGACCAGTCAATCGCGACTGACAGCCACGACGGACCTGTCAATCGCGATCGACACGTCGATCGCGACTGACCTGTCAATCGCGACCGACAGACTTTGCGAACGCATTAGAAGGGCAAATTAGGTCAAATTTTCAAGGCAAAATTATTGGTCTAAATTTTGATTGTGTGTGGGACAAACACTAGGGTGTAGTATTGCATCGCGAGACCATGCCACAAGCTACTCGAGTATTCCTGTTTGACTGATAGCTTGTATTGAATTCTGATTTAACTCCCTAAACCCTGAACAGTCCTAACTTTTTCATACGAAATCCAATTTTTGAGCTCTTGGGCTTGTTGGAAAGCTCGTGGCATATACTACACGCCCTCAACGGTTTTTTATAAAGATAATGCGTTGATTTTCAGAGAGGGTATTTTGAAGTTGACCATACCCAAGGGGATCAAAGTCAGGGGTCTTTAGAATTATGTTCCTAAAAGTCACAATGCAGATGTGTGTTTGTGTCACATGAATGAAAGTGGTTGGTTTTGTTCTTTGAATATAAGCATTGAGCTAACCGTGGGTCCTTTATAGGTCCATTGAGAGCAACTGAGAGCGTACAAAGCAAGGTTTCTTTACAAGCTTGAGAACCGGGTTCTTGAGCACCATAAAGCAAGGGATCAACAAGTAAGGTTGGATTATTCTCAACTCCCTCTGTCATTTCCTAGCTCAAGCTAAGAACGAGTAGAGATAGGAGTAAGTCAGGGCAACGATAGGCAGCTATCAAGTTGAAGACTACCTAAAAACTCAAGTTCAAGTTAAAAACATAATCTCTGTACTGTCGATAACCTAAAGAAAACGAACCTAACGTAGAACGATCAACCTAAAGTACGACGAACAATTAAGTGTTCCTGACGACGTGATATCAGACAAGACCATAAACACAATAATTAACTAAAAAGAATCAAGTGACTGGTACCAATTGACTGGCAACGAGGTTGTACTTTGGAAAAATTGGGATAATCAGTTAGGCATATGAACCTTCGATCAGGACGACATTTAGCAAGGGAAAGACAAAGCCTTAGGTCTTCAGAGGCTAGTGTCAATCACACTGCAAGGTCTTGGGCCCAGCAGTTGAGCCACCACTCTCACTACCCCAGCTCTGATACCAGTGAATCAGGGATGTCTCAAGGCATGGACAGACCTGCGGGAAGTTCAGGAGTGCCTTACCTATACAGGGTAGAAGGCCTTTACAAAACGCAGCTGGAGTACCTTAGGACCAACCGATTAGGTGCTAGCATCTATGAGGACGGCCTAGGAAGATCTGTGGTCCAGATTAAAAACCCTGACCAATCCATAGGACTAGAGCACCCAGCTGTCAAGTTTGAAAACGGTGCATACCTGGACAAGGAAGGAACCATATACGTAGTCACCAGTCATCCAGATAGGACAGATGAATTTGGAAATGTAATTTCAGAAGCGGACTTAGGTGACTTGGAACAAGGAAACATGGGAGTGGAACCTAGAACCCCTCGCGGTAAATCAGTTCTCACTAGGATTATCACGCCTGAGTGGGTCCCCCAAGATAACAAGTGCATAGATTTGCTTCTCAATCGAGAAACGGACGAAGCCTTTTGGAGATATAAACCGGATCACCCAACTGATATAGGAACAATCATGATCTATGAGCTTAAGGATCCGGATAGCCCAGGCAGAGTGACCTACTTAGATCATGCTTCAGAACGGATCTTGGTGGTGACAGAAAGTGATAGGCATGCCTACACTTGGAAGGGCGAATTTATTTTCCCCCAACCAAGATCAAATGTATCCTATGGTCACCCTGGGGCGGGAACTTCCCAAGCTCATGGTACGCAAAGAGACAGAAGTAGAGATAGACCGGAAGTAAGCTTTGCCAACCCTGTAGGCAGAGAAAGAACGAGAACGGAGACGAATAGGGTAGAACCCGAGATGCATAGAGCCCACAGGAACCAAAGAAATGTAGATGGATTCCCTCTGCCGAGACCTAGAGAGCACACAAGAACTTTGAGACCCACCCAGCTAGTTAAGTCCATGAAGAATTACTTTGACGGCACAGGAGATCCCTATGATCATGTGGCAGAGTTCAAGCAAGTCTTGAGAGCTGAACAAGTGGAGGATCTGTTCACGCAGTACAATGCCTTCGGTCTAACCCTTAGGAACACAGCACTTACGTGGTTTCAGCCATTAGATGAACGCCAGTTCAGGAGCATAGATCAACTTCTAGAGGCATTCATTGTAGAGTTCTCTAAGAGCGGCATAAGACACAACACCTCCTCACTGATTCACAGCTTCAAGCAAACCCCTCAAGAGACTGTGAGACTTGCAGGAAGAAGATTTAGACAATATCTTGAAAGGTGCCCTATTTTGGAGCTACCCACATCTGCCAAACAAGTAGCCTTATTTCTTGACGGATTGCTGAGCCCAAAATTGAGATCCTATGTGTATCTGAAAGACCCTAGGACTATAGAAGAATGTGTACGTATGTGCATTGACATTGAAGATAACCTAGGAGAAGAGTTAGAGTTGTCCAAAATTTACAAAGATTCAGATAGTGCATCTAGCCACTCTTCCACGCAGTCCACATCAATTGAGGAACTTGCCGAAAAAGTAGCTCAGAAATTAGGTGTAACTAGCAAACAAATCCCAAGGTTTGCCCCAGTGAAAAGATGCTATACATGCGGTGGTGACCACATGGCGAATGTCTGCCCTATTATGGCTCAACCCCAAGTAAACCCTAGTAGCCAGTACTGCACCATAGAACGGAGATACACCAACCACACCGCACAAGATTGCCCATACAACAAGCAGGCTGTTAGGCAACCCTACCCTCAGCACTACCAACAAGGCAGATACCAGAACCAGTACCCTCCACAACCATATGGCAGGCCACAACAAAATTTCCAACCTCAATATCAAAACCAACAAAGGCCTCAGCCTGTGCTAGCACAACAAACCCCAGCCCCAGCTAATGTGATTCCGGTGAAGTATGCTGTTGCAGAAGAAAACCTGAATAGAGCTATAGTCCCTGTAACATCCTTGATCTCTGAAAATGACCCAAGTGATCATAGCTTTGATTCTACCCATGTGGATAGCCCCCAGGCTTACTACATGCAGTCTCCAGAACATGGTGAGTCCTACTATAGTGAAGAGCCGAACGAACCTAGTTGGGAATCAGATTACACGAACGTCATGTATACAAACCCCAATCCTAGGCCTCAATCTAGGCAAGTCAGACCTCCATTCCCAAGAGGGCCGTGCTACAGATGCCAAGGTGATCACCTCATTCGTGATTGTCCCTTACCTCCGCCTACACAAACTCAGTCCGTGACTATCCAAGGCTTTTGCCAAGACTGCGGAAAAGAGCATCTCTTACGAGATTGCCCTAAGAACCCCAATAGCATGCCAAAAATCACCCCTATCAACGTTGTTGGGTTAGTGGTAGACTCCTCAGGAAGCGTCACTTCCACTGCACCAGTGCAGGTAGTCACTAGAGCTCAGGCATTGCAGCAGAACCAAGAGACAAGCCAGGAAAAGGGCCCAGAGGCTAGTGAAACCGAGAGCGTAACAAAGAAAAGGACTAGAGCATGGAAAGATAGTCGAGAAAGAATGAAACGACAATGGGCCAAAAAGATGAGTGAGCTTGAGGAAAGCATAAGAGAAACCAAAGCAAGGATAACTGAACTCACAGCTCAAACTCCCTCTCACATCACCCCGCCTCCACCACTCCCATCTCCATCCGACTCACCACCTTCCCCACCACCCCCTAGAGCAGGATCAGTTCTAGCAGATCCCACTCCTGAAGACCTAAACATGATGCTTAAAGCATATCAGGCCAGAATCCAAGAAGGGCCAAACGTCACGGATCATGACAAGTGCTATCCTAGAGCTGACCTAGAAATAGAAAGAACCAAACT
The DNA here is from genome assembly GCA_020310875.1 of Ceratopteris richardii. Classification (NCBI taxonomy): domain Eukaryota; kingdom Viridiplantae; phylum Streptophyta; class Polypodiopsida; order Polypodiales; family Pteridaceae; genus Ceratopteris; species Ceratopteris richardii. The sequence continues at coordinate 186,134,083 of CM035421.1, read as the reverse complement.
GTGCGCGAAAATGGTCGCATTGGCTCAGACTATGTTTGAAGCCAGTCGCCTTTTCAATTACTCGGGCTCAGCCAAGACGCAATTACACTTGGATGGATTCCTAGAAAAGTTAGAGAGGATAATTGCCAGATCTGACAAGGAAGAAAAAAATCAGGAGAAAGAAAAAGCAAGCAAAAACCTGAGCCATTCCCCATCGGAAGTTTATGCAGCCAATTCCACTAAACCAGACAACTTCCCCTCCTTAGAAAGATTAGAGAGGCTAGTTGCACAGCCAGAAAAGGAGCCTACCCCTCAAAGAAAGGAAAGGGTAAGAGAACGGAAAAGCCAGCCTCTTCAGGAAGCCCACATGCCTTTTCAAGGAGCCTATCTTCCTCCCCAAAAGTCACAGGAGCCTCCCTCGAAAGCTTACGTACCTCCACAGGTAACCCACATTCCTTCCCAGAGAGTGTCTGAGCCTGCTCGGAAGAGTAATAGAATAAGCAATCCTCCCCAAGAAGCTTGTGCTCCAGCCATTTATGAGAGCAAGGAGAGAGCCAACGGAAGAATAAGCCCTCCTTCCCAGGTTGCTTATGTGCCCAATTCTACGGAGCCGGACACTTCTTCTTCTATGAATCGGTTTGCACCAGACTTCCTACGAGAGATTCAAGAAGACAAATGGGAAAACGAAAGCGAGGTCGCCCCTCCTTTTGAACTTGTGGACGATGCACACGACCAATTCCCACAAGACATCCCATCAATTTACGGGGAACATGAGAGTGCTCAATCCCATGAGAGATTGGACTTTGAGTCTAATTCCATACAGGAGCTACCCCACTTCACAGGCCCATGGGAAGCAAAGTCCACATGTATGAGAGCACCCACAGTCATGGTAAGGAACAACGACTCAGTCATACCGAGGAACACGGAGGTAGTAACGAACACCAAGGTGCAACGCGATCTCACTTTGGAAGAGCTGCCTGAGGAGAGACCAAACACGCGGAAATATGTAGCTAGTCAAGTAACTGAAACTGCAAAACCTCGTTCCCGGGTAGGATCCCATAGGACAGTACCGGAAATTCCCTTGGATAAGATAGGAGATATGTGTGAAGGTGAAGAAGGGAACACCTACCTTCCCATCACCTACCAGGACTACACCACGAAGGCAATTTTGGACTCAGGTGCAGGAGTTGCAATTGCCACTACCTCCTTATGGAAGCGTTGGGGCAAGCCAGCACTCAGGCCAACGAGAATGAAATTGCAAATGGCAGATGGTCACATAGAGAGACCCCTAGGATTGCTAGAAGGAATAACTCTCACCACTTGTGGTGTCGAGTTTGAACATACCTTTGCTATATGTGACTTTAGCAAAAATCATGCCTATGAGATGATTTTGGGACGACCATTCATGCGACAGTTGCAAGTGGTACAGGATTGGGGAACTAATTCCTTGTACCTGCAACACTTAGGTGTTACGACCAAAGTCAATCTCAAGGATTACTCTCATAGAGATGTTCCCCCTATCCAATGGAATCCCATCCATAGAGCCAAAGATGATACAGAATCTGTGCATTCCATAGGATCAGGATCCTCCTGGATGCACGAAGACACTCACTTATGGATGTGCAAAGTAGCAGTGGAGGAAGAGAAGAGAGAAAAGGCTAGAGAAATAGGTGCAAACGAAACCCATAGACCCATTCAAGACCCAGCCTATGCACCTGTAGTTTTTCCAGACGAGGAATTTGAACCCCATGGCTGGGCAGAAATTTTAGCAACAATGGATGTAGCCATCAATGAAGAACAATGGACACCTCACTGTGATGAGGATGGCTATGATATTTCAGTCTTCTCCATAGAGCCAATCATGGGAGAGGCAGTTCTAGAAGAATGCGAACCTAGCCCTGATGCATTTGAGGATGCAAGCGACTCCGATCTAGAGTCAATCATTATGGATCCACCATTTGCATCAGATGAAGAATACTTCCATGAAATAGAATTTCAACCCCAGAGGCATGGAGAGGTTACAAATGATGTAAGATTAGCAACGTATGCGACCCCTAAGGAAGAAGGAAAGAAACGAAAGAAAAGAGAAGCCTTACCAGAAGAGGAAGAATCTTTGTTTGAGGTCCCAGAAAATTTTAAGAAATATGAGATAGATGACAGGAGAGTCATGATAAGAATGCCTAAACGGGAGGCACAATCAGGAGAGGCCTATGATAACAAAGAAACCACCAAGAAAATAGTAGTGGCCATAGAAGAAGGAGAGGAGAGATGCACGTATATAGGTCATGACCTAACAAAAGAAGAAGAGTACGAATTGATAGCCTTGCTAAGAGAATACAGAGATGTATTCGCTTGGAGTTACAAGGATTTGAAAGGTGTTGACCCGGACATATGCTCACACACCATCCCCATGATCTCAGATGCCAAACCCTCTAAGCAAAAGCCTTATACATATAACGATAATTACGCTGCTAAGATCAAAGAAGAGATAGATAGACTGGTTGAAGCTGGATTTATCTATGAAATTGAGCACACTGAATGGGTATCCCCCATCGTAGTGGTGCCCAAGAAGAATGGCAAGCTGCGTGTGTGCATTAACTTGAAAAAGGTTAATGCCGCCACGATTCGAGATAACTATCCGCTTCCCATCACAGAACATCTCTTAGAAAGAGTGGCAGGCAAGGAAGTGTACAGTTTCCTTGATGGATTCTCGGGCTACAATCAAGTAGCCATAGCTCCAGAGGATCAGCATAAGACAGCCTTCGCCACAGAATGGGGCATTTTTGCTTTTAGAGTAATGCCATTTGGGCTTACCAATGCACCAGCCACCTTCCAGAGGCTGATGTGCCATGTGTTTAAGGAGTTCCTAAGGAAGAATTTAGAAGTCTATGTTGATGATCTTTGTGCTCATTCCAATGTTAGACAAACCCATATTCCTGAACTCAGACAAATCTTTGACAAATGTAGAGAATATCAAGTCTGCCTGAACCCAGAAAAGTGTGTTTTCATGGTCAGGCAAGGCAAGATTCTAGGACACATAGTGTCAAAGAATGGCATATCTACCGACGAAGAAAAAGTGAGAGCCATAGCAGAGCTACCTAGGCCAAAGAATGTCAAGGAAGTACAAGCTTTCATGGGGCATTGCGGTTATTATCAACGATTTATACACATGTATGCTGTCATTGCAAAGCCCATGTACGGACTTCTGACTAACTTTGAGTGGACGGATGAATGCGAGAATTCCTTCCAGGAACTTAAACGAAGATTATGTTCAGCACCAATCTTGACCACACCAGATTGGAACAAGCCATTCCATGTTCATGTGGATGCATCCAATTATGCTATTGGATGTGTGCTTGCACAACCTACTGGTGAAGGTAATATGGATCTCCCAATTGCCTATGCCAGCAGACAATTGAATGCGGCTGAACGGAATTACACCACTACAGAGCGCGAAGGATTAGGCATGGTATATGCAGTTAAGAAATTTAGACACTATTTGCTTGCAAATAAGTTTAAATTTTTTACTGATCACCAAGCATTGTTATATCTTGTGAACAAGCCATGCAATACAGGAAGATTAGTAAGATGGTTTCTCTTACTAATGGAATATGATTTTGAGGTCGTGGTAAGGAAAGGTAGGACTCATTTAAGAGCAGATCATCTCTCTAGGCTCACCTCCGGAGAAGCCCCACAAGGAGTATCAGATGATCTTCCTGATGCTTACTTGTTTAATTTGGAAGTTGTGCCGCAGTGGGCTAAGCCATTGGTACCAGTATTGACATACGGGCCTAACCATCCAGTGGTAAACACACGGAATAAAGAGGTTGTAAAAGCCCAAAAGTACCACATCATGGCAGGAAGTATGTACAAGCACACAGATCAAGGGATCTTGGCTTGTTGCGTAGAAGAGGATGAGTACGCTAAATGGTTGCAATTAGCACATGTAGGTGCATTAGAGCAACACTATTCAAAACAACGAACCCTACAGACTCTAAGGAGACTAGGAGTGCATTGGCCAACTATGGAAGCTGACGTCCAAAAGTTGTGCAAGGAATGCCCAATCTGTTGCACTAAACCACCTGTGGAACACGCTACTCTTTATCAAGTATCCATTGTGCCAGATTGGAGCGAACCTCTAGTATCCTTCTTGAGGACAAACACATTCCCTCCAGACATGACTCTGGCTAGGAAAAGGAGTTTGGAACAAGAAGCCCTGGATTACTCACTCATTGGTGATAATCTATACAAACGTGGTAAAGATGGTTACCTGAGACTGTGTGTCCATGAGAGTGAATATCTTAAGATCTTGGAAACTGCTCACCAAGGTGTAGCAGGAGGACATTTTGGACCAGATCGGGTGATCAAGGCAGTATTATTTGCGGGCTTCTGGTGGCCTACCCTCCACATGGATGCCCATACCTATGTGAAACGGTGTGATGTTTGTCAGAGAACTCAGTATCCTATACGAAAAGATGAGATGCCATTGAAACCCATGATGGGTGGACGTGCGTTCTCTAAGTGGGGAATAGACTTCGTAGGTCCTATTAATCCCCCAGCGAAGGGTTCTCATGCAGAATACATCATTGTTGCGACAGACTATCTAACTAAGTGGGTAGAGGTAAAGGCTACGACGAAGAACGATGCTCAAACAACTGCTAAATTCTTGTTTGAGAATGTGTTTACAAGATATGGGCTACCTATAGAGCTGGTAAGTGATAGAGGCACTCACTTCTTGAATGAAGTTATTGAAAATCTGCTCCAAGAATTCTTGGTGATACATAAGAAGTCTGCCCCCTATCACCCTCAAGCTAATGGACAAGCCGAAAGCACCAACAAGATCTTATGCAATGTACTGACAAAATTGGTGAACACTAAACGCTCTGATTGGGACAAACAGCTACACCATGCTGTTTGGGCATACCGAGTCGCCTATAAAACGGTACTCCAAGCCACCCCCTTTCAGATGGTATTTGGCCAAAACGCAGTGCTACCTTTAGACTTTTTGATACCTACATTGAAGGTAGCACAAGAGCACGAATGGACAGGTCATGAGCTCTCCTCTAGGATCTTTGACCTTGAACGATTAGGAGAAACAAGACTGAGAGCAGCTGCAGGAATATATGCGGCAAAGAAACGACAGAAGGCATACTTTGATGCCCATGTGAAGGATAAGGGCTTGAAAGCAGGAGATCTAGTTTTAGTTTACACATTGAAACAACATGCAAGGAAGCTAGAAAAGAGAGGCTACGGACCTATGATCATAAATAGGATCTCAACAAGTGGAGCAGTGCAACTAGCCACATTAGAAGGCGATGTTCTCCCAAACTATATTAGCGGATGCCGGGTTAAGTTGTATCAGGAACCTCTCACAGAGGAAATGCTAAATCGACTCAACACGGCTAAGAAACGCAAAGAAGAAGAAAAGCGAATTCGAGAGGAAGCTCAAGCAGAAGCCCTAGAGCGCATACGAAGAATGAAACTAAGAAGACAAGGTAGAGAGCATCCTAGGCAAGACGCATATGCAGATCAAGGATATGACGTGGCTATGTGTGAAGTTTCATGTGTTAGTTCACATAGAATAACTGACCGACGCCCTTTCATAACCTTAGGTATAGGACAAGGAAAGAGTGCAAGTACTATAAGGGCCTTGATTGACTCAGGCGCAGCCACCAGTGCTGTTAAATCATCTTACTGTCAAGAGTTGCAGTTAACTGTCGATCCTGTGGAAGCATATCTCATAGGATTGGGAGGCGTGGAAACCCCTTGCATGGGCGAGGTGGAACTTCCCCTCTATATTCATGATGAGGCAATGACAGTTAAAGCGCTAGTATGCCAAGACGAGGACCTCACGGAACCCCTTGTCCTGGGTCAAGACTGGATTTATGACCAAGCAGTCAACTTAGACCTAAGAAGTGGACTTCTTCAGGTATGGGTGAATCAGACTAGAATTACAATGGAGTTAAATAATGGAGCACTCAAGGAATTAGGAGAGGCACAGACTCCTGGTCCTTCCAGGGGTGCACATGAAGCTGACCATGCTGTTCTTGTCCAAGGCTATGTGACACAGAAGAATGAAGATCTCAAAAAAGGAGTCAAAACCACAACGGAACTCCCTTCTTTTCCAAAGGCCAGAGGGAGGCAGAAACCAAAGGTGGATCAAAGACAGAAGAAGCAGAGTACTACCTATGTCGGAGATCAAAAATACCTGCGCTGCAAAATGTCCCAGCGAGTGAAACAAGTGTGGGTGCGGAAAGGCGAACACCCGGTTGCACTCAAGCCAACCACACGGGCAAAGCCTCTTATTAGTAACCAACAACACGACACTAATAAGAAATCTTTCAGAAGTTCTTCTGCTAATGTGAAGTCTATTTGGGTGCCCAAGAAGTCGATGAAGGCTAGCCCACAATCAAGACAAATTTGGGTGCCTAAGGCTTGTTTGCGGGCTCAAATAGCTACACCGAGACCAGATCCCATACAGTATGGTCCATTCACTCGCACAGCTGGCGTCCACTCTTTTTCAACAATCAGTAACACACCAAGGCCCATGAGCTCGAATAGAATCACTTGTAAATGGGTCCCTAAAAAGCCTCATTTTCAAGCCGACATGCCTATAACGCTCTCGAGAGTCTCTATGAAACCCAGAGCAAAACCTATCTGCTGCATTTGGCAGCCCAAGACTTGTAACAAACCCCCGGACCCCATTTGTAAATCCATGTCAACCTGCTAACCACATCACTATCACACTACATCACTCCACTTAACTCTTAGGTCTACCGAACGACTAATCACACACACACTTGCACCGAGCACTTACTAACCCATTAATCGCTCCCGACCCGCATGTTAATGTTGTAATGGGGACAACAACGGATTTATTTTGTCCATTACAATGTTAACACTTGGTTCTATATTCTCACAGAACCAATCAGCAAACAGGGCCATGGCAGAAGCAAGTACCAGCTCTCAAGCCGGATCTGGTCCCCAGATCGTGGACATAGAAACACTTCTCCTTGAGCCACGTCTCACAGCAAGACCGCAAGAGCTTCAAGCAGTGCGTGTGCTCCCCATTCAGGATCCTCCTCAAGGGCACACTTCTCAAGTAGGTAAGCATGCGCATTGGTTCAGTGATGTTGCTGGACCACTGGGCGATGGAACCTACTTCTGGGAAGCAGAATTGGAGTTCAATGGCAAATGGGGTCGATACCACTTTTTCGCACGCGAGTTTGAAAGCTACCAAAATGCCGAAGTCATGAGATCAGTTTGGGTCAAAGCAGGTGTGGAAAGTTATTTCAGGACTCACTTACCAAAGCCGGATTTTTTACGATGTTCTTATCTGATCAGTACCATCACACCAAGCAGAGCCAAGGGTGGCGACAGCACCTTTGTACTGCCATCACTGCTGCCGGGTAATGAGCTTAAAAGATTCAAATTAACCCTCAATCTGGTAAGAGAAGCATTGGGTATGTATGGCATGCACATCCCAACAGAAAAGGAAACCATGGTTCCAGGTCGAATGAAGCACAAAGATCTTAATAAGCTGAAGGACATGGTTGCGATGACACCTACCATTGCGCTTCACCTGCGAACCATCATGCAACATTTTGCTTTTCCCGCCCAAGAACGCTTCACAATGCCCCCGAAAAAAATATGGTTCAGTCTATATCTAGCAGAAACCGAAAGCCTGCCCATCAATGTGCCACACTGGATCATAGACCAGATCCACCTAGCGCATCAAAGGTGGAACAAAAAACAGAAGAATGTGCTCCACGGGTGTTGTGCTTTGACCAGAATAATCTATAGATGCTTGGCTTATGACGTGCCTGTTCAGCGGGCACTCGTATGGTCCCGAGTCCAAGAATTTCAAAGAAGACTATCAGCAGCAGGTCCCCCATCAAAGAAGATGAGGGGGGGAGTCCAACTACCCTGTGCTCAACCAAGGGGAGCTACCGCTACACCAGAAATCACTCCTCCCCAGACACGACGAGTTAGGCCATTCACAATCCGGTTACCAAGACCAAGCACAGAGGGGCCTAATCTGGTGTTTCCACCCATTCCATCCGATTTGGAATTTCCGCAGGGATTTACTCTTGAGGACCTCACGGATGAAGAAATTGCCAGATTAATCTATGACTCTAACCTCGAAGCCGAAGCAGCGCAAGCTCAGGAACCGCGACCCCAAACAACATCGGCCCCCACCCAACCACAAACTGTAGAAGTCGATGTAGATGAACAAGAGGCAGGAGGAGATGAAGAAGAAGCCGACGAAGAACAACATCAAGATTATGACGAACTCTCTGAGTTAGCAAGTGCCCCAGCATATTCGGCACAAATCAAGAGACTATATCGAACCATGCGACTGGTTCAGGAACAGCATAAGATGTCTCTAGAACAGGGCAAAAGACTCATGAACGACTTGCTAGCTGAGGAAGGTGTTGATGAGTTGTTCATTGAGTCCATGAACCTTCATGCCGACGCTGTAGGACTGGACGAGGCCATCCATGAGGCAATGGCCTACATTCACAGGTTTGAAAAAAGAGCTCCTACTCGTCCCAGGAGGTCCGGAAAGCAAATTCACATCAATACATCGGCACCAGGCGAGTCAGCGCAAGCAGAAGAATATCACGAAGCACCGTTGTCACCACCATCCCCACCTCACACTACACAATTCACTCCGCCACAGGACACTAGCACTACCACGTCCACTACCACTACCATTGTCATGGGCATCCCACTCTCTCCGGGAATCCAATACGGGGGTGTCACCATGCCCACCTTCACCACCCTGTTCACCGATGTCACATCCACTCCACCAACGATTCCCATCTACACCGTCACTCAAACAGTTGACACGATGGAAACATCACCTGCCACAGCACCGCTCCCTCCCCCCATGCCACCTTCATCACCCATACCCCCTCCACCCACATCTCCACGTACATCCACATCATTCACCTCTCCCATTCCCGCCCCCGTTCCCCCTGCATCTTCACCCCTCCCAGCATTATTTAATGTAAATAACATATTTTTAGCATTAAACCAATGTGTATACCAGCTCCAGAATGAGTACAAAGCTCTGGACAACCGGTACCAGCAACTGGAAACGCACTATCAGAACTTACAAAGACAGTTTCACATTCTACAAACAGAAAACGCAGAACTAAATCAACGCTACACGACGCTTGAGCAGGCTCACCAAACATTATTGACGGCACCCCAACCATCGACAGAATCAGGTGCCAAACAACTAGAAGCTTTGCTCGAGGTATACCAAGCCGATAATCTCAAAGTCCGGCGTAACCTGGCACTTCTCAGAAAACACATGGCGGCCGCCCTTGAGGAAAACAAGAGACTGCAGCAGCAAAATGAAGCAAATCTAGAAGCAGCAATGGAAGGCTCTCCACACGAAATTGATCCAGAGCAGTTTAAAGCTGTGCCCTCAGAGACAATGAAGACCATCTTGGACAGCTATGCAGATCTATTAGAAGCTCAGGATGACTTAGAAAGGGAACGTGATGCGCTGCGCAATCAACTCCAAGAGCAACAGACAGCATCCAAAGTCACGGAAACGACCACGGCTTCAGAGGAAGTCAAGGCATTGAAAGAGCAGGTGGCCGAATTACAGGCAAGATTACTCACACATGAAAGGCAACCCTCTCCAGTTGTCGAACCTGAACCCGAGGATTTGGTACCCATCGAGGTAGATGAGACGTATGAGGAACCTTACGTTCCTATGCCAATGCCAGGTGGTGAGCAAACCGCAGAAGGAATGGATACGTTAGAAATCGAAGTACCTGAGTGGCTCCAAACACTAGAGAAAACGGCATCAACTCATGAAGATCGAGTGGCAGTTCAAATCCAATCTATGGCAAAGATAGAGGACACTATTATTAAATCAGAATACTTCCGCAGCATGTCCCACCATAGATGGATCGGAACCAATGATGATCAATACGTGCCCTATTGCATACTCCTGGCGGACTACAATGCAGAAATCCAACATAGATGTGGCAAACCTCCAACGTTTGCTACACAATTTGGGCCAGATGATATCCCAGAGAGCGCCAAAAAAGGATCCATTCATCAACCCACTTGGAGGATCCGACTCCTCGAAACCTACCCGGAGATGGTTCGCACCTGGACGAATATGCCTCTTTTTATTAAATATAACCCTTGTTATGTTCCTGTACTCCGCAGACGCACATGGCCAGAGTTTACCATTGCAGTCAAGACTATCAAGGGATGCGCCAAATGGTTAAACTACGTCTATCTAGCACCCCCTCAAGGGCCTCCCACCGTCAATTACATGATTTCCACTATACGGCACTGGAGCATCCGATTAAGGAATACCCCTGATGTAATGGCCCAGATGTGCATGAAAATTTTTGAGTTAATGCTTATTACATTCAGGACATTCAAAAATATCAAGGACCCACACTTCTCAAGCGTTGGATTCCTTACAGGAAACCAAGATTTAGTTTATGACATGAGCACCACTCCTTCCATAGAGGTGATATACGCTTGGCACGCCAGAATAAAATACCTCCCAGCCTGCTTTAAACAAACATTCGAAGAGATGTTCATAACAGGGTTCTGGGAATACCACTCAGAAATATTTGTACTCAGACCCTCACATCTCCTCCATTTATTTGCTGTGGAGCGAACCATTCACTCAGAGCAGTTACGGGTGCCACATCCAGATGTCCCAGGGCCAGTCAATTGGGATGCATTGCTGACAGATCTAGCAAAGGGACTCAGGTTAGAAGAACACCACCTCGCCACCGATGTTGTACAATACTACGTCCAAAAAACGGCTAGACAAGGGTCTGTCAGGGGCGACAGACGCGAGAGTGGGGGGGGTGTTGGCAGTAGCCTTGGTACACCAGGACGTACAAGACATGAAAGTCAAAGAAGGGAGTCAGAGCGAAGGGACAGCACTAGCAAACAGGGCAGTCAAAGAAGATCTGGCAAGTAGGCCAATATTTTTTCAAGACATTAATGCAAATCAAAGGGATGGACATGCAGAGAGGAAGAGCAAGTAGGGAGCTCGAAGATATGTATGGCAGATCACTAGAAGAAATCCCTACAACAACAGTGATTTTTATCACTAACAATCATTGTAAATATCATTTCACCTTTTTGTAGCTCCATTTTGTGCAAGCCAAGGAGTCCTTGAGCTTGAGGAGCCTTAGAAGTAGTTGTGTACCAATTTTCGTATTTTTTAGATCTCGTTTGAGCCCCCAAATAAGCCCTAGAACCTAATTTTTAACTAGGCCGGACACTAGGTCTGGACAGGTCCAAAAGCTAGTCAAAAACTATAAAAAGGGCTAGAGAGCTCATTTTTGAGGTTAGATTGTAATTGAAACGAACTTGTAAGAGCTTGTGAAAGTAATCTAAAGAACTCCATTGCTCCTCACTCTTTGTCTTACCGTGTATGCGCGTGTGTGTGTATGTGTGTGCATGTTGGTGTGCTTCTCACTCACGCACTTGTGCTTCCACTTGCTCGAGGTCTTCATACCATCCTCACGTCTTCCCGGATTGACATTAAAGGAGGTGCTACTCATCACTGAGCTACACCTTACTTAATCATACATTTTAACTAGAACCCTAAAGTTCATGCTTAAAACATACATTTAACCCTTAATTACCCATAAATTTTAACTAGAACATGCATATGACCCATAATTACCCTTGCATTTAAGCTAGAACCCTATAATTCATGCCCAAAACGTATATGTAACCCTTAAATACCCTTACATTTACTTTTAAAACATAAACATACCCTTAACTAGCCCTTGTTTTATTATCTAAACCCATAAATAAACTGAAATGAATACTTCCCATCTTGATTTTGGTCAGCAAACTTCTTTTCCTGCAAAATTAAAGTCAAATATTAGTCAAAATTTCATAAATTAACCAAACTAATAACAATCATTTAATCTTTTAATTTTTGTAATATTTTAAGAGTAACAAATTCTTTCCGACATCCGCCCCCACTAAACCTGCACATCGTCCCGATGGGCCAACCTGCAGATTCATAAGGAACATATCAAATTCTTTTGAAATTAAGTTTAAATAATTTCAAAATTTTATTACATCATGCATTCACACTTTAAGCAATTAAAAAGATTTGTACAATTCATTTGAAAAATATCAACATAGAAATAAGTTATAAAATATCATGTCATATTTTTGAATCCACATTTAAACAAATATTTATATGAATAAATCATAAGTCTTATAGTCGTTCAGTTCATGTCACTTGCTAAGAATAAGTAACTTATTCTTCATAATAGCATATACAAAAAGAAAACTTTTTCCCATCAGATAACAGAATTATATGCCTCCTACTTTTATTTCCTATGGTCTGACTCTCTTTTTAATGCTTTTAATCATTTCATTTTCTTACTTCATCCCAACTCAGCTTTTTCTTTAATTTTTAACAAATCGGCCTATACCGAAATTGGGTGCGACTCCTGGACTTGTCCACCCGGCCAAGTTTACCCCACTTGTCTGCCAACCCGGTATAGCGCACGACAAACTATGTCAGCCCTACATGAAATCGACGTCAGCTCGTGGCTCTGATCGCCCAACCAGAGTAACTCCACCCGCCTACCGACCCATGCAGGCGCATGACAACATATACGTTAGGCCTATGATGAAACTAGCTGCAGCTCGTGGCCTTGATCACCCGACCAAGGTTGTTCCACCCGCCTACTAGCTCAACATAGCACACTAACAACAGACACATACATATAAACTAGTTGGGTATGAAGTTTTTAATTAATTTTTATTTTATTTAGAGGTCAGATCTCATAAAAAATAAAAGCAAGATACAAAATCCCATTTACTAATGAATAAAATTTCTTTTAAGCATATACATATATTCAAAATAAGACTACCTTTCCTTTTACAAGTTTCCAATTCCAAAATTTCTATTTAACTTCCTGATTCAGTTCATATAAATACGAGTTATTATGCTTCAATCATAAATATTTCAGATATTTCTATATCTTAATTCTACTTGATTTGTTTAAATAAATTGGAACATATCCTTTTAATCCATGCAATAATGCTTATGCATATACACAAAAAATTAAACAATCTCTAATCAAAACTATTTCACCTGATTTTTAAATAGATTTTGAATCGTCATCTTCATTTTCATCAGCATCATCTTCAGCATCATTTTCTTCAATTTCATATTCTTCATTATTACTCTTTTTAAATAGCTTAACTCTTTTTCCTGCAATCAAATTTTTCAATAAAGAACCATCAAATTCTCTAAGCTTAAATGTTCCATTTTCAAATACAGTCACAACTACATATGGTCCAAACCATCTCTTAATTAATTTTTTCCTAGCATCATACTGAGTATCAAAAGTGCTATCATAAACTAAAACCCAGTCATCTACTTCTATAGTACAAGGTCTAAGTCTATGTTTTTTATCAAAATAGATTTTATTCTTAAGACGTGAATTTTTAATTTTCTGAACAGCTTCTTCAATCATTTTATTACCTATATTTAACTGCATAATCCTAACTGAAATTAGATCTTCACGAGTCATCTCATTATTCCACGGAAGTGTCGTCCATGAAATAATCTGGGACTGGATAGGAAAAATTGGCTTTTGACAATACATTAGTTCTGCAGGCATAAAGCCTGTAGCCCTAGTATACGTCATCCTGTCTGCCCATAGTGCAAAAGGAAGGAATCTAGGCCACTGTCGCGTATCACCATTGCAGGCCTGGACGCGATTTCTGACGACTGGCGGATCAATTCAGTCGCCTCGCTAACGGCGCACGCAGGGTGACTATGCAGGACAGGTACAAGTATAACTTTTCCTAAAGTCCGTAAGGTGAAGCGTTCCTATAAAGTTCAACTGCATCAAAATAAGAAGGTAGGATAATCTTTTCACTAACTATTTGATCTTTTATAGTTTCGTTTGTTTCTTCTTGGACATTTTCTACGTTGCTATCTACAGTTGGAGGAAAATTTTCTTCACTAACACTAGGAGGAACATTAGAAAGTAAAGTTATAGTTGTTCTAGGATCGTGCAAAGATTCTTCTACTATTACTTCTTTTATTGATTCTTTATCTTCTATTGGTTTTGGAAACAACAATTCAAAAGTTGATGAAGGTAGAAAGGTGTTACTAGAAGAATTTTCTTTAGACATAAAAGATGATACTAAATTAATAACCAAAGTCCTATACAACCTCAAGGATGATGTTTATAAATGACAGTCTAAAAGATAGCCTATACAAGCTAATAAAAGTTTCAAACTAAGGACAATCTCTGCTTTTCAAACTTCAGGTCACATGTGTATCTCCAGTTCGCCAATAGCTTCAGTTCACCAAGAGGCTGCAATTCTTCATAAATCAAATCTGAAAAAAAGACATGCGAGAAATTAGTATATCGTTATAAAAAATAACACTCATTTAGCATTTTTTTTTAAATAACATTAAAGTAATTATCTTTCTAAAAAACACATATATAATAAGTACATTCTTTTATTAAAATATATACTTTACAATAAACAATTCATTTACATAATTATTTAATATACATTAACATACATTGCTTACTCATAATCATACATTTAACTATCATACATACATGCATACATATTCATACATAAACATACATGCACATACAAACATATGCATAAACATACACTAACACACACATGCATGCACTAACACATACTAACATTTACATGCATGAATATACATGCACATGCATAAACACACACATGCATGAACACTTACTAACACATACAAACATATACATGCATGAACTAACATGGATAAAATTCTAACATGCATTAGCTAAACTAACTAACATGCCTATCACTAACTTCTTTAACATGTACTAACATAAAACATGGGATCAAGTTCTATCACTATCATGGGTTCATATACTTAAACTAACATGGGTTCAAATCCTAATATCTAACATGCACTAACTTGATAATTGGAAAAAGAACTTAAGTGTCTATTAGGCTAAGGGTTGAAGAAGCTTGGGTTAAGCGTAGGGTAAAGAAATGTATAGGTTAAGAATGGTTGGGTTAAGAGAAGGGAAAGGAAAGGATAAAATAAGAATATATAGGGTTGGTGAATGGAAAAAGGAAAGGTAAATTCATATAGGACTAAAGGTAAGACTAAAGGTTCAATGGACCCTCCTTCAGAAAACCTGAAACTCATAAAAGGAAAGTTAGAAATGCAAAACACATATATATAAAATCAAGTTAAATAAATAAACATACATGCATACCCTTTCATACCCTATATTTCTTAATAAATTCATTACTCATTCAAATCATTCATCTCATACTTAATGCATATGCATCTCATAATTTAAATGCAAAAACATTAACACTTAGTACATAAAATAAACTAATTAAAACATACACACAGAAGTACATACTTACACATTAAAACATATATATTCACATACATATATAAATACTTATACATAAATCATATATATTCATAAATAAATAAATCATTTCATTCATAATATACATTTATAATTCATATTTCTTTCATATATTAGTTATATTAATTTAAGAAAATAAAACATATAAAATATGAATTACTAGAACATAGAATATATAATAAAATCATAAAATAAAAACAATAAAATATATAAAAAAACCCAAAAAACCCTTACCTCTCTTTCTCTCTCTCTCTATCTCTTTCTTTCTATCACTCTCTATCACTCTCTCTCTCTCTCTCTCTCTCTCTCTCTCTCTCTCTCTCTCTCTCTCTCTCTCTCTCTCTCTCTCTCTCTCTCTCTCTCTCTCTCTCTCTCTGTCTCTACTACGCCGGCGGACTGCGCCGTCGGCTGCAGTGAGAGGGAAAGAGAGGGAGGGAGGAAAAAAACAAAAGAAAAAGAAATTAAAAAAATAAAAAAATAAAAAATAAAAAACTTCTCTCTCTCACTCTCTCTCTAAATCTCTCTCTTTCTCTCTCTCTCTCTCTACTGCGCGCGCGGCGCTGCTGCGCCGCCGGCAGCAGAGAAAGAGAGGGAGAGGGAAAAATAATTAAAAAAGAAAAAAAAACAAAACAGCAACACAAAAAAAAAAAAAAACCAAAAAAGAAAGAAAATCTCTCTCTCTACTGTTCTCTCTTTCTCTCTCTCTCTCTCTGCTGCGCGCGCAGCAGAGCTGCGCCGCCGACAGAGAAAGGGAGGGAGAGGGAGAGAAAAAAATTTATTTAATTTAAAGAAGAGGAGGGGAAAAAGACAGAGGGAAAGAAAAAGAAAGGGGAAAAAAGAATGGAAGAAAAGAAGAAGAAAATATCTGTATTTCAAAAAAATTTGCTTTCCCAAAACTGAAGGACAAGAGAGATGGTCTTCTCTCTCTCCTCCTGTCAGAGAGCTTCCATAGAACTAAGTGCAAACAATTTGACTATAGTCTAGAGCATAGTAAATACCTGAAAAAAAAACATGAACTTGTGAGCACGTACTCCCTTCTTAAATAGATGTGAGTAGCCCACCATAGCCTACTTTTCTCTTTAGATAACTCAACCAATTTACCAAATTTGACTCCACATCACTCAACAACTTTTTAGGCGTGGGATTTTTCCCCAATTGAATTTCCCCAATTTCAACCAACTATTTAAATATCCTATGGACCAAATACTTTAGAATTTAAATAACTTTTCATTTCTTCTTTTTTATTTAATTGACTACTAAACTTTTAGAATAAATACTATAACTTAGACTAAAATTTAATTTAACCCATTTTAATTATTACCTTAGGCTTAGTGGAAATAAATAATCAATATATATTTCTTTTAATTTGCTAAGGTTCCTTAAGATATAATTAACCTATTGACTAATTCATTTATGGACTACAACCCACTTATTTAATTATTTAACCTTAGGTTTACCCTACAACTAACTTTAAACCCCATCAATTAGCTCCAACTAACCCATAAATCTATTCTCTAACCTTCCATAACCCTCTAGGGTGAATATTTAACCCTTACTTAATCATACATTTTAACTAGAACCCTAAAGTTCATGCTTAAAACATACATTTAACCCTTAATTACCCATAAATTTTAACTAGAACATGCATATGACCCATAATTACCCTTGCATTTAAGCTAGAACCCTATAATTCATGCCCAAAACGTATATGTAACCCTTAAATACCCTTACATTTACTTTTAAAACATAAACATACCCTTAACTAGCCCTTGTTTTATTATCTAAACCCATAAATAAACTGAAATGAATACTTCCCATCTTGATTTTGGTCAGCAAACTTCTTTTCCTGCAAAATTAAAGTCAAATATTAGTCAAAATTTCATAAATTAACCAAACTAATAACAATCATTTAATCTTTTAATTTTTGTAATATTTTAAGAGTAACAAATTCTTTCCGACATCCGCCCCCACTAAACCTGCACATCGTCCCGATGGGCCAACCTGCAGATTCATAAGGAACATATCAAATTCTTTTGAAATTAAGTTTAAATAATTTCAAAATTTTATTACATCATGCATTCACACTTTAAGAAATTAAAAAGATTTGTACAATTCATTTGAAAAATATCAACATAGAAATAAGTTATAAAATATCATGTCATATTTTTTAATCCACATTTAAACAAATATTTATATGAATAAATCATAAGTCTTATAGTCGTTCTGTTCATGTCACTTGCTAAGAATAAGTAACTTATTCTTCATAATAGCATATACAAAAAGAAAACTTTTTCCCATCAGATAACAGAATTATATGCCTCCTACTTTTATTTCCTATGGTCTGACTCTCTTTTTAATGCTTTTAATCATTTCATTTTCTTACTTCATCCCAACTCAGCTTTTTCTTTAATTTTTAACAAATCGGCTTATACCGAAATTGGGTGCGACTCCTGGACTTGTCCACCCGGCCAAGTTTACCCCACTTGTCTGCCAACCCGGTATAGCGCACGACAAACTATGTCAGCCCTACATGAAATCGACGTCAGCTCGTGGCTCTGATCGCCCAACCGGAGTAACTCCACCCGCCTACCGACCCATGCAGGCGCATGACAACATATAGGTTAGGCCTATAATGAAACTAGCTGCAGCTCGTGGCCTTGATCACCCGACCAAGGTTGTTCCACCCGCCTACTAGCTCAACATAGCACACTAACAACAGACACATACATATAAACTAGTTGGGTATGAAGTTTTTAATTAATTTTTATTTTATTTAGAGGTCAGATCTCATAAAAAATAAAAGCAAGATACAAAATCCCATTTACTAATGAATAAAATTTCTTTTAAGCATATACATATATTCAAAATAAGACTACCTTTCCTTTTACAAGTTTCAAATTCCAAAATTTCTATTTAACTTCCTGATTCAGTTCATATAAATACGAGTTATTATGCTTCAATCATAAATATTTCAGATATTTCTATATCTTAATTCTACTTGATTTGTTTAAATAAATTGGAACATATCCTTTTAATCCATGCAGTAATGCTTATGCATATACACAAAAAATTAAAGAATCTCTAATCAAAACTATTTCACCTGATTTTTAAATAGATTTTGAATCGTCATCTTCATTTTCATCAGCATCATCTTCAGCATCATTTTCTTCAATTTCATATTCTTCATTATTTCTCTTTTTAAATAGCTTAACTCTTTTTCCTGCAATCAAATTTTTCAATAAAGAACCATCAAATTCTCTAAGCTTAAATGTTCCATTTTCAAATACAGTCACAACTACATATGGTCCAAACCATCTCTTAATTAATTTTTTCCTAGCATCATACTGAGTATCAAAAGTGCTATCATAAACTAAAACCCAGTCATCTACTTCTATAGTACAAGGTCTAAGTCTATGTTTTTTATCAAAATAGATTTTATTCTTAAGACGTGAATTTTTAATTTTCTGAACAGCTTCTTCAATCATTTTATTACCTATATTTAACTGCATAATCCTAACTGAAATTAGATCTTCACGAGTCATCTCATTATTCCATGGAAGTGTCGTCCATGAAATAATCTGGGACTGGATAGGAAAAATTGGCTTTTGACAGGACATTAGTTCTGCAGGCATAAATCCTGTAGACCTAGTATACGTCATCCTGTCTGCCCATAGTGCAAAAAGAAGGAATCTAGGCCACTGTCGTGTATCACCATTGCAGGCCTGGGCGCGATTTCTGACGACTGGCAGATCAATTCAGTCGCCTCGCTAACGGCGCACGCAGGGTGACTATGCAGGACAGGTACAAGTATAACTTTTCCTAAAGTCCGTAAGGTGAAGCGTTCCTATAAAGTTCAAGTGCATCAAAATAAGAAGGTAGGATAATCTTTTCACTAACTATTTGATCTTTTATAGTTTCGTTTGTTTCTTCTTGGACATTTTCTACGTTGCTATCTTTGGAGGAAAATTTTCTTCACTAACACTAGGAGGAACATTAGAAAGTAAAGTTATAGTTGTTCTAGGATCGTGCAAAGATTCTTCTACTATTACTTCTTTTATTGATTCTTTATCTTCTATTGGTTTTGGAAACAACAATTCAAAAGTTGATGAAGGTAGAAAGGTGTTACTAGAAGAATTTTCTTTAGACATAAAAGATGATACTAAATTAATAACCAAAGTCCTATACAACCTCAAGGATGATGTTTATAAATGACAGTCTAAAAGATAGCCTATACAAGCTAATAAAAGTTTCAAACTAAGGACAATCTCTGCTTTTCAAACTTCAGGTCACATGTGTATCTCCAGTTCGCCAATAGCTTCAGTTCACCAAGAGGCTGCAATTCTTCATAAATCAAATCTGAAAAAAAGACATGCGAGAAATTAGTATATCGTTATAAAAAATAACACTCATTTAGCATTTTTTTTTTTAAATAACATTAAAGTAATTATCTTTCTAAAAAACACATATATAATAAGTACATTCTTTTATTAAAATATATACTTTACAATAAACAATTCATTTACATAATTATTTAATATACATTAACATACATTGCTTACTCATAATCATACATTTAACTATCATACATACATGCATACATATTCATACATAAACATACATGCACATACAGACATATGCATAAACATACACTAACACACACATGCATGCACTAACACATACTAACATTTACATGCATGAATATACATGCACATGCATAAACACACACATGCATGAACACTTACTAACACATACAAACATATACATGCATGAACTAACATGGATAAAATTCTAACATGCATTAGCTAAACTAACTAACATGCCTATCACTAACTTCTTTAACATGTACTAACATAAAACATGGGATCAAGTTCTATCACTATCATGGGTTCAAATCCTAATATCTAACATGCACTAACTTGATAATTGGAAAAAGAACTTAAGTGTCTATTAGGCTAAGGGTTGAAGAAGCTTGGGTTAAGTGTAGGGTAAAGAAATGTATAGGTTAAGAATGGTTGGGTTAAGAGAAGGGAAAGGAAAGGATAAAATAAGAATATATAGGGTTGGTGAATGGAAAAAGGAAAGGTAAATTCATATAGGACTAAAGGTAAGACTAAAGGTTCAATGGACCCTCCTTCAGAAAACCTGAAACTCATAAAAGGAAAGTTAGAAATGCAAAACACATATATATAAAATCAAGTTAAATAAATAAACATACATGCATACCCTTTCATACCCTATATTTCTTAATAAATTCATTACTCATTCAAATCATTCATCTCATACTTAATGCATATGCATCTCATAATTTAAATGGAAAAACATTAACACTTAGTACATAAAATAAACTAATTAAAACATACACACATAAGTACATACTTACACATTAAAACATATATATTCACATACATATATAAATACTTATACATAAATCATATATATTCATAAATAAATAAATCATTTCATTCATAATATACATTTATAATTCATATTTCTTTCATATATTAGTTATATTAATTTAAGAAAATAAAACATATAAAATATGAATTACTAGAACATAGAATATATAATAAAATCATAAAATAAAAACAATAAAATATATAAAAAAACCCAAAAAACCTTTACCTCTCTTTCTCTCTCTCTCTATCTCTTTCTTTCTATCACTTTCACTCTCTCTCTCTCTCTCTCTCTCTCTCTCTCTCTCTCTCTACTGCGCCGTCGACTGCAGTGAGAGGGAAAGAGAGAGAGGGAGGAAAAAAACAAAAGAAAAAGAAATTAAAACAATAAAAAAATAAAAAAATAAAAAATAAAAAACTTCTCTCTCTCACTCTCTCTCTAAATCTCTCTCTTTCTCTCTCTCTCTCTACTGCGCGCGCGGCGCTGCTGCACCGCCGGCAGCAGAGAAAGAGAGGGAGAGGGAAAAATAATTAAAAAAGAAAAAAAACCAAAACAGCAACACAAAAAAAAAAAAAAACCAAAAAAGAAAGAAAATCTCTCTCTCTCTACTGTTCTCTCTTTCTCTCTCCCTCTCTGCTGCGCGCGCAGCAGAGCTGCACCGCCGGCAGAGAAAGGGAGGGAGAGGGAGAGAAAAAAATTTATTTAATTTAAAGAAGAGGAGGGGAAAAAGACAGAGGGAAAGAAAAAGAAAGGGGAAAAAAGAATGGAAGAAAAGAAGAAGAAAATATCTGTATTTCAAAAAAATTTGCTTTCCCAAAACTGAAGGACAAGAGAGATGGTCTTCTCTCTCTCCTCCTGTCAGAGAGCTTCCATAGAACTAAGTGCAAACAATTTGACTATAGTCTAGAGCATAGTAAATACCTGAAAAAAAGACATGAACTTGTGAGCACGTACTCCCTTCTTAAATAGATGTGAGTAGCCCACCATAGCCTACTTTTCTCTTTAGATAACTCAACCAATTTACCAAATTTGACTCCACATCACTCAACAACTTTTTAGGCGTGGGATTTTTCCCCAATTGAATTTCCCCAATTTCAACCAACTATTTAAATATCCTATGGACCAAATACTTTAGAATTTAAATAACTTTTCATTTCTTCTTCTTTATTTAATTGACTACTAAACTTTTAGAATAAATACTATAACTTAGACTAAAATTTAATTTAACCCATTTTAATTATTACCTTAGGCTTAGTGGAAATAAATAATGAATATATATTTCTTTTAATTTGCTAAGGTTCCTTAAGATATAATTAACCTATTGACTAATTCATTTATGGACTACAACCCACTTATTTAATTATTTAACCTTAGGTTTACCCTACAACTAACTTTAAACCCCATCAATTAGCTCCAACTAACCCATAAATCTATTCTCTAACCTTCCATAACCCTCTAGGGTGAATATTTAACCCTTACTTAATCATACATTTTAACTAGAACCCTAAAGTTCATGCTTAAAACATACATTTAACCCTTAATTACCCATAAATTTTAACTAGAACATGCATATGACCCATAATTACCCTTGCATTTAAGCTAGAACCCTATAATTCATGCCCAAAACGTATATGTAACCCTTAAATACCCTTACATTTACTTTTAAAACATAAACATACCCTTAACTAGCCCTTGTTTTATTATCTAAACCCATAAATAAACTGAAATGAATACTTCCCATCTTGATTTTGGTCAGCAAACTTCTTTTCCTGCAAAATTAAAGTCAAATATTAGTCAAAATTTCATAAATTAACCAAACTAATAACAATCATTTAATCTTTTAATGTTTGTAATATTTTAAGAGTAACAAATTCTTTCCGACAGCGGCATTAACTTTTTTAAGGTTAATACACACACACAATTTTCCATTTTTCTTGGGCACTACCACAATGGGGGATACCAATTCGGTATGCTCAATCTCGTAAATGAATCCTGCTTCTATCAACCGATCTATTTCCTCTTTAATCTTCGCTGCGTAGTTATCATTGTACGTGTACGGTTTCTGTTTCGTCGGTTTTGCATCTGGAGTCATAGGGATTCTATGAGAACATATGTCTGGATCTACTCCTTTCAAATCTTTCTAACTCCATGCAAAAACATCTCTATATTCGCGCAATAGGGCAACTAACTCTTCTTCTTCTTCCTTTGTCAAATCATGCCCTATGTATGTACATTTTTCTTCTTCTCCTTCTATAGCAACTATTATTTTCTTGGTTTTCTCTCGGTTATCATATACTTGTCCGTCATTTGCCTTTCTATTAGGCATTCGTACCATGATTCTTCTATCTTCGATTTCATATTTCTTGAAGTTCTCGGGTACTTCAAACAAAGATTCTTCTTTTTTTACAATGTTTCTTTCTTCTTTCTTTTCTTCCCTTCACTTTTATCAGTCACTTGTGTGGTTAACCTCACATCATTCGTAATTTCTTCGTGTCTCTGAAGGTGAGTCCCTACTTCGTAAAAATATTCTTCCTCTGATGCAAAGGGTGGGTCCATGATAATTGATTCTAAATCAAAATCGCTTGCATCCTCAAATGCATCAGTGCTAGGTTCACATTCTTCTAAAATTGCATCGCACATGATTGGCTCTATCGTGAAAACTGAAATGTCATAGCCATCCTCATCACAGTGGGGTGTCCATTGTTCTTCATTGATGGCTACATCCATGGTTGCTAGGATTTATGCCCAACCATGGGGTTCAAACTCTTCGTCTGGGAATACTATAGGTGCGTAAGCTCGGTCTTGAAGAGCTCGTGGATGTTGTTCTGCACCTAAGGTCCTGCCTTCTAATCGTTCTTCCTCTTGTTTTGCTACCTTACACATCCATAAATGAGTGTCCTCATGCAACCAAGAAGGATCTAATTCTAATGAGTGCACGGATTCCGTCTCTACCTGAGTCTTATGGATGGTATTCCATTGTATTGGGGGTACATCTCAATGTGAATAGTCTTTAAGGTTGACTTTGGTAGTCACTCCTAAATGTTGCAAGTACAAAGAATTAGTTCCCCAATCCTGTACAATTTTCAACTGACGCATGAATGGTCGTCCCAATATCATCTCATAAGCATGATTTTTTGCAAAGTCACAAATGGCGAAAGTATGCTCAAATTCTACACCACAAGTGGTGAGAGATATTCCTTCTAGTAAGCCTAATGGTTTTTCTATGTGTTCGTCAGCCATTTGTAGCTTCATCCTATTGGGTCTTAATGCTGGCTTACCCCAACTTTTCCATAAAGCGGTGGTAGCTATGGCTACTCCGGCTCCTGAATCTAAGATGGCTTTCGTGGTGTAGCGCTGATGGGTTATCGGAAGATAAGTGTTACCTTCCTCTCCTTCGCTTACATCTCCAATCTTTTCTACGGGTATCTCTGGTACCTTATTTTGTGATCCTATTTGTGAGGGAGTAGTAGCAAGCTCGGGGAATTGATTTGCTACATGTTTCCACAATTCTGGTTTTACCTTTAACAACTCCTCTAGGGTGAGATTACACTGTACTTTAGTGTTCTTGATCACTTCCGTGTTTCTAGGGATCACTGATTCTTCATTCCTCACTATTATCGTGGGTGCTCTCATACTAATAGACTTTGCTTCCCAAGGTCCTGTGAACTGAGGTAATTCTTGTAAAGAATTAGATTCAAAACGTGTGTGTTCACTCAGTTGTTCTTCCTCTACATCATCGTAAATAGAGGGGATATCTTGGGGAAATTGCTCCTGCAAGTCATCTATTTCTTGAATAGGAGGATGAGTTCCTTGTTCTTTTCTCCATTTCTCTTCTTGGATTTCCCTCAAAAATTCATGTGAGTACCTATGTAGGGAAGACAAATTATCTTGACTTTCTATATTGGGTACTTGAGACAAGGATGGTGCATTCCTTTCCTGTGTCTCTGGGACACTAGGGTTCCTGTGCTGATCCTTTTTCTCTTTGCTTTCTATCAAGTGTTCTAGCCTCTCCATTAGTCCTTGAAAATTTAATTCTGGTTTTGCCATGTTATTCCAATTAAGATATCTAGAGGCTTCGAACAAAGCTTGTGCTAATTCTACCATCTTCATGCAAAGTTTAGTTCTCTCAATTTCTAGATCAGCTCGAGGGTAGTTTTTGCTCATTTCAGCTACCTGAGGTCCCTCTTTTAATCTAGCCTGATATGCACGAAACATCATGTCTAGATTTTCTGGTATGGGTTCCGCTAAAACTGATCTTGATTTCTGAGCTGGATTCTCTTGATTCAATTCCTGTGAAGTCAATTCTAGGATTTTGGCTCTCGACTCTTTTAAACTTCCTTCCAACTCAGTTATCTTTTTACTCC
This sequence comes from Ceratopteris richardii, assembly GCA_020310875.1. Taxonomy (NCBI): domain Eukaryota; kingdom Viridiplantae; phylum Streptophyta; class Polypodiopsida; order Polypodiales; family Pteridaceae; genus Ceratopteris; species Ceratopteris richardii. The sequence goes on along the minus strand of CM035421.1, from coordinate 186,108,906 downwards.
ATTTTCTCTTAATTCTTTCTCTAGAATCTTTCCAAGATTTTGTCTTTTTACTTCTAGATTTTCCAACTTCACTATTTCAGCTGCTTTCTCTTGATTAAGTTGTTGGTTCTGTAGGAGCGCCTGGGCTCTTGTGATAGCTTGGATAGGCACGTAGGTAGGGTTGGATCCATCTGCGTTGTTTACAATACCTATCACGTTGATTGGTGTCACACTTGAAGCATTAACAGGGTTCTTAGGACAATCTTTGATTATGTGCTCTTTACCACAATCGGCACAAAAGCCTTGGATGTTATAGTGCTGTGATTGCCCAGCTATCGGGGGATGTGGACAATCCTTTATGAAATGATCTCCTTGGCACCTAAAGCATGGTCCTCTAGGACCCTGTGGTCTTTGATGTCGTACTTGGGGCCGTGGATTTGGGTTTGTGTACATCACATTAGCATAGTCTGGCTCCCAACTAGGTTCCACTGGTGGACTATCGTAATGATATGTCTCCACATGTTCTGGTGACTCCGTGTAATATGCGGGTGGACTATCTACATGAGTGGAGTCAAAACTGTTTGAGTTCGGGTCACTCTCTGTGATCAAAGGTGAAGAAGGCACTAAGGCCCTACTTAGGTTCTCTTCTGCAGCAGCATATTTGACTGAGATGACATTCGCGGGTGGGGGTGGCTGCTGAGCTAAGACGGGTTGAGGTCTCTGTTGAGCCTGGTATGGGTAGTTCTAAGGAGGCCTATAGTAATAAGGCTGAGCATTGTATTGGCCTTGATACCTACTGTAATAAAGTAAGTCTATGATCTAGGGATCCGATGGCTTCAGACAGATCTGAAATCGGATACCGTTTGGTCACTCGTCTGTAGGACCAAAGATCTCAAGCTAGACTCAAGCATGAGTCATGTGCTCTCATATTCAAGTAATCTACTTAGCCTAGTGGTTAAGTCTCATGGTTGTGAAGGAAGAGGTCTTGGGTTCAACTCCCATGGGGAGCATGGGAAGAGAGTTTTGCCCAAAGAGCTCTAGAGCCTTCTAACTCAAGTTAACGTGAGTTAACTTGAGACCAGTGGACTTAACTCAAGAGGTGAGTACAACAACCACTAGTGGACTCCAGTGGAAGGTACTAAAGTAGTGGTCGAGATCACTCCAGCCACTAATAGACTCTAGTGGTGGATATGAAAGGAGTGGAGGAGATTGCACATGCACTTGTGGACTCTAGTTACATTTGTGGTCCTCATTAGTTCAAGCAGCTATATATACAGGCATAAGGTTGGGAGGAGAGTCATTCATTCATGAGCATTTGCAGTCGTTACGTTGTTGCATTGGTATCAGAGCATAATTCTCTCCATAGCTCTCTCATTCATCATCTTGCGCATATGAGTCCTTGCGTGTGCATAAGCTCTTGTACGACGTAGCAGGCTGCTCGCGGTTGATCAGAGAAGTTTGCCGAGTTCCTCGCGTTGATTAAGCTTAGGAGAAGCATAGCACAAAAATTGAAGACATCTCTACTGTGAGGAAGAGGGGATTCGAACCCCCGTCCCCCCATTTAAGGCGCGCTCGCTTATCCAAAGCGCCCACGGCGGGATCACGCTCAGAATGTGCACCGATTTCTCTTGTTTTCAAGTCTGCGCTGGAGAAGATCCAATCAGGAGATCAAAAAGGAAATAAAATCATATTCCTCACGTTGCTCCGTCCGGATTCGAACTCAGACGGCCAGCTTGAATGCACATCGAGATAGCCAAGGCGCTCAACGGCTTTCTTTGTTTTGTATGCACAGAAAACTCTCGTAAAGCAGTGATCAAAGCTGAAGTGCAAGCCAAACTCTTATCCATCCAAGGAGCCAAATCAGTTGTTGCAGGCCAAACCCGAGAAGTATTCTGCTTTTAGCCAAAGAAACAATCAAAGATTGAGCAAAGTTTGAAGGAAGAGGCGCCGTGGAGTGAAGATCTGGAGGCCTAACTTCGTCATAATTCTAGCACTCTCGGCTAGAATCAAGTCGACCTCAACGGACCAAATCATCAGGGACTATTTCTTGTGATATTCTTGCATAGCTCTTTTGATTTTGTTGCACACACCACTTGCGTTAGGAATACTTAGTAAGTTTAATAACGCTTTGTGTGCGATGGAGGGGACTTCTAGCCACGTCTCGCTTACGAGTACTACTAGTACGTCAGTGTTTGTTTCTGTTCCTATTTTAGTAACATCCTCATTCATGCCTAGACCACCAATAGCTGCATGTGCATTGCATCCATCTGCACCTATGGTTTCAAATACAAGTCATGCGTCTGATGCATTTAATAGAGAAGCGACGATTATAGCATTAGACGTTGAGGATTCTGCGAAAAAAGGGGAAACAATCACTACTCTAAACGAGGGGAAAGATATAGAGAGTAGGATGTTGCTAGTTGAGCAAAAGCTTGGACGGTTGTCCAGTATTCCGGATGAGGTTGCAGTCCTCCGTCAATCTATTGATGGAATCCAGGATCACCTTAAGGCCATTCTGAACTTACTTCAGACGCCTAGGGATATCAGTAAGACTATTTTAGGTAGTCACACAGATACGATCGCAACTTCACCAATGTCTGTTAGGATGGAAAAGGATAAGGGATTATCCTCTCCCCATACAGATATGTTTCCTTTAGCGGGAAGTATGAGCCGTCTTAGCCTAGTGTCTTCTACTCCCTTGTGTGTTGCTTCGGTAGGGATGTTAGAAAGCCATAACCGCCCCGTGGATCTTTCCTTGGGAAAAGAGATCCGTCCTCCTTATTTCTCTGGAGAGGATAAGGATAGGAATAAGGATGCGGTTTTGACTTTCTTAGAGAAATGGCAAGATGTCCATGAACTCAAACATACCCCCGATCATGTGAGGGTAGTAGAAGCCAGTTTGTCACTAGGACCGAAAGCTTATACATGGTGGATGAGTCTCTCTGAGACTCACAAGAAACCTACCACTTGGAATGAATTTTCCCACCTTTTCAAGAAAGAGTTTCTCCCCGAGAATGAGGAGGAACGCAATTGGGAAGCTTGGGATAAAATTCAGCAGAAGGGTAGACCGCTATTAGTGTATATTTCAGAATACAGAGATGTAATTCTGAAGTTAAAGAATTTAGAGATTCTGATAATATAAATCAAGTTTCTTATGTCTCGTCCTTTATTCCTCGAGAAGTCCATGTTAAATTTAACAAATTAATGAAGGAATTTAAAGATGTGTTCCCTAAGGAACTCCCCTACGGCTTGCCACCCTCTCGTGGAAACATCGATCACAGTATAGATCTGTTTCCGGGTACCAAGCCAAAATCTCAAAACCCATACCGCCTCCCCTATGTCCAGAATCAAGAAGTAGAAAATCAAATCCAAGAGTATTTGGATAAAGGATTTATCCGCCCAAGCCAGTCTCCATGGGCAGCACCCATCCTTCTAGTGAAAAAGAAAGATGGAACCATGAGGCTGTGCGTAGATTATAGGGCGTTAAACAATCTTACGATAAAGAACAAGTATCCCATGCCACTAGTCGAAGATCTTTTCGATAGTTTAAAGGGGGCTACAGTCTTTTCTAAGATTGATTTACGCCAAGGTTATCATCAGATCAGGATCAAAGATGATGATATTCCTAAAACAGCCTTTCGAACAAAGTTTGGTCACTACGAGTTTTTAGTGATGCCGTTTGGGTTGACAAATGCACCCGCAACATTTATGACTTTGATGAATCAAGTGCTTAAACCGTATTTGGGAAAATTTGTTGTAGATTTTCTCGATGATATTCTGATCTATAGTAAAGATCATGAAAATCACTTAGAGCACTTGAAAAAAGTTTTTCAACTTCTTCGCGATAATAAACTTTATGGTAAAGAGTCAAAATGTGAATTCTTTACCCCAGAGGTAAAGTATTTAGGTCATATTATTTCCGCGGAAGGAATCAAAGTTGACCCTGAAAAGGTCCAAGTGATTCTTGAATGGCCTGAGCCCAAGACAGTTCGAGAACTACAAAGTTTTCTCGGATTGGCAGGATATTATCGGAAGTTTGTGGCAGGATATGCCAAGATTGCAGTACCTTTGACAGATCAACTCAAAGGGAAGCATCAAAAATTAAATTGGAAAGAAGATCAAGCAAAGAGTTTTCAAGATCTTAAACTTGCTTTAGCATCGGCCCCGGTTCTACAGATTATAGATCCGAACAAGCCTTTCCAATTAGAGACAGATGCAAGTTCATCTGCAGTAGGAGCAGTACTAAGCCAAGATGGTCGACCGATAGCTTTTGAGAGTAGAAAGCTAAGTCCTGCTCAGCAAAATTACTCTACCTATGAGCGAGAGATGTTCGCTATTATAAATGCTCTGAAGAAATGGCGCCATTATCTATATGGATCAAAGTTGACCATAGTTTTTGATCAAGAGAGCATAAAGTGGTTTGCAAACCAACCTGATCTAAGAGGTAGAAAAGCAAGGTGGGCCGAGCAGTTGCAAGAGTTCGATTATGAACTCAGGTATAGAAAAGGAAAGTTCAACGCAGTGGCAGACGCCTTAAGTCGGATGCCTATGCTGAACAATCTAAGTTTTGTACAAATTCAAAGTGAATTTATTTCAACTTTGAAAGGAAGCTGCAAAGAGGATCCAAGCTTCAGTCAAGCATGGAAAGCAGCTGAACAAGATGAACAAAATGAAGCAAGTACTTCTGAAAGAAAGTTTAAACACTATTCTCTCCAAGATGAATATTTGCTTTATAAAGGTAAGGTTTGTGTTCCAAGTACCTCGGACATACGAAAACAAGTACTTTTCGAATGCCATGATGCTCCAAGTGTAGGACATCCTGGTATTAACCGAACCTATGAGTTTGTGAAAAGACATTTTTATTGGCCTAGTTTGCATCGAGATGTGCAAAACTATGTATCTAAGTGCCATAAATGTCAATTAAATAAGTTTGAACGACTTAAAGTTGGAGGATTGCTGCATCCTTTGGAAATTCCCAAAGGAAAGTGGGAAAGCATTTCCATGGATTTCATTTCTGGATTACCCCGCACTCAGAAGGGCTTTGATTCAGTCTGGGTTGTAGTTGATCGATTGACTAAACTTGCTCAGTTTATACCAGTCAAGACTACCTATAAGACTCTAGAACTTGCAAAAATATTTGTAAATCAACTTTATAGACTCTATGGTCTTCCAGTAGACATAGTTTCTGATAGAGATGCTCGATTTACGAGTCATTTTTGGCGAGCAGTCTTTAGTAGACTTGAAACTAAACTAAGTTTAAGTATAGCTGAACATCCCCAGACGGATGGACAGACAGAGAAAGTCAATCAAATTTTGGAAGACATACTTAGAGCTTATGTTACTTCCAAACAGACTGACTGGGAAGATTATCTTCCATTAGCTGAGTTTGCCTATAACAGTGCCAAGAATTCATCAACTGAATTTAGTCCATTCATGTTGATGTATGGTCTCCAGCCTAGGTCTCCTTATGCAGTAGGATTACAAAATGAACGAGTTCAAGCAGCTCAAGAGTTCCTTCAAGATATGAACTTTAAGCTCAAGTTAGCTAAAGAAAACCTAAAGAAAGCTCAAGATCGTGCAAAGGCTTATGCCGATCCGAAGCGAAGAAATGTTACTTTTCAGGTTGGCGATCAAGTTTATCTTCGTATTCCTGAAAGATCGGAAAAGTTCAAGACTGGTCAATGCGCCAAGTTGTCGCCTAGATATTGCGGTCCTTTTCCAATCACCAAGAAAGTTGGTTTGTGGGCTTATGAACTACAACTACCAGACGATAGTTGGATTCATCCAGTGTTCCATGTTAGTCGGCTTAGGAAGAGTCTAACAGATTCAGATAATCTAGTTGGACAACAGGTTATACTTCCTATTCCCGTACATGAAACAGTTCCTCATGAACCTGAAAGGATACTTCGCACCCGAGATAAACGTACAAGAAGCCACTTGTATGAAGAGTGCTTAGTAAAATGGAAGGATGGAACTGAAGAAAATTCAACATGGGAAAAAGTTTCCACAATCCAACAACGTTTTCCAGCTTTCAAGTTTTACGTTGGTCCCAAATAAAGAAGGTTTTTTATTTTCAAGTTTCTAAGTAAATAACCTAATTGAATGAATGCATGTTCTTCAAGTTTTTAGAACATGAGGCTCGGGGGTTGCCTACAGTTATATATATAGCTTTATTTTCGAGGACGAAAATCTTTCCCAAGGGGGGAAGAATGTAATAAAGTAAGTCTATGATCTAGGGATCCGATGGCTTCAGACAGATCTGAAATCGGATACCGTTTGGTCACTCGTCTGTAGGACCAAAGATCTCAAGACTAGACTCAAGCATAAGTCATGTGCTCTCATATTCAAGTAATCTACTTAGCCTAGTGGTTAAGTCTCATGGTTGTGAAGGAAGAGGTCTTGGGTTCAACTCCCATGGGGAGCATGGGAAGAGAGTTTTGCCCAAAGAGCTCTAGAGCCTTCTAACTCAAGTTAACGTGAGTTAACTTGAGACCAGTGGACTTAACTCAAGAGGTGAGTACAACAACCACTAGTGGACTCCAGTGGAAGGTACTAAAGTAGTGGTCGAGATCACTCCAGCCACTAATAGACTCTAGTGGTGAATATGAAAGGAGTGGAGGAGATTGCACATGCACTTGTGGACTCTAGTTACATTTGTGGTCCTCATTAGTTCAAGCAGCTATATATACAGGCATAAGGTTGGGAGGAGAGTCATTCATTCATGAGCATTTGCAGTCGTTACGCTATTGCACCTACCTGGCTGTACGCATGCTTGTGGGTAGTTCTGTCTCACAGTCTGTTTGTTGTATGGGCAGTCCTGAGCCGTATGATTCGTGTATCTTCTCTCAATTGTACAGTATTGGCCACTAGGGTTGGCTTGAGGTTGTGGTGCATTGGGACACACATTTTCCATATGATCACCACCACAGGTGTAACAACGCTTGTTTGTTAGTACTCTAGGTTTACTAGAAACTCCTAGTTTCTGGGCCACTTTTTCTGCTAGGTCTTCTATCGAGTTAGACAATTTTGTGGATGCTAGAGATGAACAGTCTGAGTCCTTATAGACCTTTGAGAGTTCCAACTCGTCTCCTAAGTTGTCCTCAATGTCTATACATATTCTTACACATTGCTCTAGCGTTCTGGGTTCTTTTAGGTACACATAGGAGCGTAGTTTAGAGCTCAACAAGCCATCTAGAAACAATGACACTTGCTTGGCCTGTGAGGGTAGCTCTTGCATTGGACATCGTTCAACATATTGTCTAAACCTACGTCCTGCCAGTCTGACTGTTTCCTGAGGGGTTTGTTTGAAGCTATGAATCAACGAAGACGTGTCATGTCTGATTCCACTTTTAGAAAATTCAGTGATGAATGACTCTAGAAAGTGATGGATGTCTCTAAATTGCCTCTGTTGCAAAGGTTGGAACCAAGTTAAAGCGGTATTCTTTAATGTTAGTCCAAATGCATTGTATTGCATGAACATGTCTTCAACTTGTTCGGCTCTTAGTACTTGCTTGAATTCTGCGACATGGTCATAGGGATCTCCTGTCCCATCAAAGTCATTTTTCATGGACTTCACTAACTGAGTGGGTCTCATTATTCTTGCGTGTTCACGTGGTCTAGGTAGAGGAAAGTCATCTCTACCACCTGGTATTCCATGATCTCTTTGTCTATCCGCTCTATTAGTGTCCGTGGTTGTTCTATCTCTCCCTATGGGATGAGTGAAGCTTACTTCGGGTCTTTCTTTATTATTTTCTCTTTGCATGCCATGGGCTGAGGATGTTCCTGCCCCTTGTTGGTTTGCGTTTACGTTTGTTCGTCATGGAGGGAATACCAATTCACCTCTCCATGTGTATGTGTTTCTAGCGTGGTCACGCACCACAAAGACTCTTTCTGAAGTCTCATCCAGGTATACAACCTTTCCAGGTGTATCCGGGTCCTTGAACTCGTATATCATGATGATACCTACCTCACTAAGTAGTTCGGTCTTGTATCTCCAAAAGGCTTCATCAATTTCTTTATTTACAAACAACTCTATGCTTCTGTTGTCCTGAGGGATCCATTCTGGGATTATTACTCGTGTCAGTACAGATTTTCCTCTAGGTGTTCTAGGCTCTTCTAATGGTTCTTTTCCTTGAGATTTTGCTTTTGTCTCTATCTGAATCACGCCAAACTCATTCGTATTGTTTGGTTGCGTACTTAAGATGTACATCGTTCCTTCCTTGTCTATGTACGCGTCTCTCTCGAATTTCACCACTGGATGTTCCAATCCAATGGGTTGATCGGGGTTGTGCATTTGCACCACTTGCCTTCGCAAACCATCCTCATAGATGCGAGCACCTAATCGGTTGGTTCGGAGAAACTCCAGTTGCGTTCTATAGGGTCCTTCTGGTTTTTCTAAATAGGCTACATTCGACCCTCCTTCTGGTCTTTCTGTGCTAAATGCCATTTCTGATTCGCTAGTATCTGAGCTCTCGTAGGGATAACTAGTGTTTAATTGTTGAGCCCACGATCGTGCAGTAGTTCTTACACTTGCCTCTGATGATCTAAGGCTTCGTCGGTCTGACTTACCTATATGTTTGCCCGATCTAAGGTTCATTAATTTTCTTCCTTGCACACTCAGTACACGCTCAGATCGTCAATGATTCTTTGTTATTACTTTCTTGATTCTTTTTAAATTTCTCTAGATTCTTGTCTTAATGTATGCGTCAGGAATTCGACTTTCTGTGGTACTTTGAGTTCTCGACTGTCAGACTTATGTTCTTTCCTTTAGGTTTTCGTGTCACACACCTTTACTTTAGTCTTGAACTTGAAAGATTTAATTCTCTTGAACTTGAGGCGTTCCTATCGTCTTTAATCCACAATGCTAACGTTTATCCTAAGCTAAGAATTGACTGAGGGGGTTGAGTAATTTTCCAACCTCGAGTCAGCTTTTCTGGTTGCTCTGATGCCCAAGAAGCCGCGCTTCCCAAACTTTATTCCCTTCACTGGCTTGCTTTGGTTGCCTTTGATTGCCCTTGCTAGCAATGGAAAAATCCAATATTAGACCAATTCACAGTTGGATGATCAAGCACTTGAGTATATGCACCTTTTAAGTCCCTTCCCTTTTGCCCAACTTTTCAATGTTTGCCCCCTGGCTTTCTAGTCCCAAACTAGGTCAACCTCAAAATAGCTGATCTAAAAATAGACGTATTCTTTAAGAAAAAACTGTTGAGTTCATGTAGTACTCGTAAAGAGCTTTCTAACGAGCTATTAAGCTCAAAAAATGGACTTCGGATGAAAAAGTTATGACCGTTCAGGCCCTCGGGGGTACAAACTGACAAACAAGTTTTTCTCCAAATATGAGCTAAGGGGTCTCCTATGAGTCTAATCACCCAAAAATTTCCCAAAAATAGCCCCAAAATTGGCCAAAAAATGAAACCCTAAAATTTGCGATGGGGGTGCACAATCGCGATGGCGTGAGACAATCGCCATGGTCTGGGACCGTCGCGATGGCGTGAAGGTGAGCAATCGCGATGGTCTGAAGTGCACGGTCGCGATGGTCCAAATGTGAGCAATCGCGATAGCTCGATCAGGCGGACAATCGCGATGGCGTCAGTCAACAGTCAACGTGAACAATCGCGATGGTCCAAAGTGAACCGTCGTGATGGTCACAGATGCGATGGCGTGAGCCAATCGCGATGGTCCAAGTGCGATGGTCAGGGCGCGATGGCGTGAGCCAATCACGATGGTCCAAAATTCGAGTTGTCGTGATGGTCTGAATGTGTCGTCGCGATGGCGTGATGTGCGAACCGTCACGATGGTCTAGCTTGCCACGTGGCAGCGTCGGCGCGATGGTGTGAGCCAATCGCGATGGCATGGGGTCGACGGGATCGTCGCGATGGTCCGCGAACCATCGCGATGGTCCGCGAACCATCGCGATGGTTCAAGTGAACCATCGCGATGGCGTGAGACCGTCGTGATGGTCCGGCCGAGCCGTCGCGATGGCATGAGCCAATTGCGATGGTGTGACACAATCGCGATGGTCTGAGCCAATCACGATGGTCCACCAAAATGTGATTTTTTGCAATGCAAGTATGGATTCCTAGAGGCGCAAGTGTGCTCTACACGCTGGTGTGGTCGCCTTCTTCAAATTCCGAGCTTTGCAGACCATCGCGATGGTCTGACACAGTCGGAAATTTCTGATAGAAACTAAAAATTTTACCTTTTCCAAGCTTTCCTGATGCACTGGAGCTCTGTACCTGCAAGAAAACTCAAGAAAACAAAAGTACACACAAGCACAAAAGCTCTCTCTTACTCTCTCGCATGCACAAATGAGGGGAAATGAGGAGAATGGGTGGATATGGTGAATTTTCTGATTTTTTTGGAGATGAAGATGATGATGCGATGATGAAGATGGACTATGGGGGAGGTGAAAAACACTAAAAACTAAGTAAAAACAACAACAAAAACTGAAATTTTTACCTTCCAATGCCACTTCTTGCTATACTCTTACCATCACACATTCGTCCTAGACTCGATCCCCGACAACGGCGCCAAATTTGGTGTTGCTCTAGCACAATGGCAAGTACCACGTTAAGAAGCTTCACCTCCTTAATTGTCAATCCGCGGAAGAGGTAGGAGTGATATGAAGATCGTGAACGTGAGATGAAGTGAGAGTGAAGGTGAGAAGCATAGAAATGCACACACACATACACACACACTACGAAGAGACAAGCCAGACACAATGGAAGGTGAGAAATCCACTCTATTGCTCAAGAACACTATTACAAGCTCAAAATAACTCTAATCTCACACTGTCCAACCTCAAAAATGAGCTCTCTAGCTCTTTTTAAAGTTTCTAGACTAGTTTTGACCGGTTTCACATCTAGTGACCGGCATAGTTAAAAATAGGTCCTAGATGCTATTTGGAAGGGTAAACGGTGTCTAAAAATAACGAAAATTGGTATGCGCATTCTACCTAAGCTCCTCAAGCTCGAGGACTCCTCAGCTTGCACAAAATGGAGCTATGGATTACAAAATGGGGTTTTCTATGTTACATATGTTACAATGAGTGATAAAAATCACTGTTGAGTGTTTTGAGAACATATTTGTTTGAAAACTTGATCTGACTGACTCCCTGCTCCGTCGTTACATGCTTCCGCGTCTTCTATGCCTCTGGCTGCTTCCAACATAAGATCATAATTCCTAGATTCAATTTTAATTTAGACTTTCACTCTAGGATAAGCTCATAAACCGAGTTTCTCTTTCTTTGCTCGCCCTCAGTGGAGTGTGTGAGTGAGTTAGAGCTGGTTTTATTTGTCTTGTACTTCTTTAGAAACACATTAGGATCCTAGAAAGACATAGGGTCAATCAAGTGGAACCTATCCTCTTACGTGTGACATTCGGTTGAATTGTCATGGTGAGAGGGTCGTGCAGACCACCGTTGACCAGTAGAATGTTTAGCCTGACGTTTCATAACATTCATGTATATGTATATCATAACATTATCTTCTAATTCACGTCTCTTGTCTCTTTTCTCTTAGTCTCTTATATGTTTTTACATGTCACCTTTTATCTCTTTCTATGTGTGAGAAGGCTCCGCAAGATTGCGTTGAACCAGTGAGGATGATACATTAAGGTTGAGAGAATAATTTTCTACTCATTCATAAATCGTGATCCACGTACATTCATACGACCCACAAACACCCATGCATATGTTTTAGTTTCGAAAGTGTATAAGAAGCTGCATTCTTGGACCATTCTTCCTTTCGAGACTGATTCATGTGTGTGGTTTTAGTTTTCTTCTCATCATGCATTCATTTCATCCAAAAGAACCTATGAATATGAATTAGATTTGTAAAGTGTTTAAAAAGCTCCATGTTTTTGGACCATTCTTCCTTTCCGAATTGATTCATGTAAATGGTTTCTTTTGTCCTCATCATTCATGTTCATGCCTTTATTTTGCGTTCATATGTTTCCCTTTCTCTAATCATATGTTTATTTTACTGCTACATGTTATCAGGAAGTAGTTACACTTTCTTCCACCCCAAAAAAGTGATCGTAACCATATAGCCGTTGAATCATCATCAAAAAAATAAAAAAAAAAGAGCAAGCCAAAGGAAGCTAAGGAGACATAGTAGAATAAATGAGGGGCTATATAGGCAGATTTATGCATTAGTGGAGCTTAGCTAGATTTCGTTGCATGTTATTAGAGAAAGAGCATATTCATATTTATGTAGGAAAGAGGGTGATCTAAAATAAGCTAAAGATGAAAGATGTCTCTTGAAAATCCTAAATCTTTGTTTATAATCGTACTTAAGGTAGATTTCTTTATGAAAAAGGTACAATATTTTCTTCAAGATGAGAGGAATTGATGCCTAAAACAACTCAATACATCCACTTCCACTTCATATTGATGCTTGTTTGTTTTCTTTCTTTACATGTTGTCAATGTTTCCTATTCATTTGCATATATGTTGCTTATTTATATTCATGTTGCCTGTTTTAATTCTTTCTTTCATGCAAGTTTTGCTTCATGTCATAGTGCCTACTCATTTATTCATATGATCAATTTTTTCTTCCATATGTTGCCTATAAAAGAATTTGATGCCTATAAACTGTTTTTCAGAGATACTAGAGTGGCGCTTCCGGAGGAATCACAAGTTCAATGGGGGCGAATGTCATCGAGATTTTCTCTCCTCTCTCATTCATGAAGGCCTACAAGAAACACATTCAGTGAAGGTAGTCTGAATTCCCCGAGAAGTCCAAGATGCATCAAGGATGTCAAAGGGAGTTCACATGCAAGCTTTGGAAGAAATCAAGAAAATCTAGGGTAGCGGTCAAAGCTAGTCAAATTTTGGAAATTAGGGAAAAAATTTCAATGTCTCCAAATCACACGTAAATTCATATACTTTTAAAGCCTATCAAAGGCAGTCTATGACCTGAATTTCACATGTAAATGGATTTTCTAGCACATTGATATGCCATGTGCATTTTGAAAAAATGTAATTTTTTCACTTTGACCCTACAAAATCTTGTATAGGAATTGTTGTTAGCCATATGGTTTGGCATGTATAAAGATAATATGTGGCTACATATTTGTATACAAATTTTCAAGGCTATCAGTGCTTCCTAGACACCTTGCAAGCTTCCAACTGTAGTCAAACTTGTACAAGGGAGATTCATATGGGAGTTTTTTCTCCATGTTCCTAAAGGAGACCTTTCAAAAGATAACCCTAAAAATTTTCATCTTCATCAAACGATATTTGAAGGGTCAAAGAGCACAAAATCTAGTTTTCAAGGTCATCGCAGTTTCATAGAATAGGAAAATTAAAGGCTTGAAGGGCTACCACATGGCGCACAATGATTGAACCATGTTGTACGGTTAGGATGAGCTCACATTCAAGGGTGGAGATGCAATAAAGATTAAAGCAAGGAGGATCCATGAGTTGTTTTCATTGGATAAGCCTTTTTCGATGGTCAAATATCAATAATGCAAAGTTCATCAAAAAATAGTACCTTATCCTATCCAAATTGATATCAGCATTGATTAGACGGTCTGATCAGACCCAAATCCAATGGTGGAGAATGGATGCATCTAATTTTCATCCCTTTGCCCTACATATCATATAAAGAACCAACCTTAGCCATTTATTTGATAAAGCCAATGGTTGTAATCAAAAGCAGTTGATCCTAGGACTAAGAGTTGATTTCTTTAGATCCAAGGGCCCAAATTCATTCAAAAAGCTATATAAACCCCCCTCCAAGCTCCTAGAGCATCATTGTTAGGCATCCATAGGGCCCTTGCTAGCACATGGTTTCTTTGAGATGATCACCCTCAGTTGAGCGTGTGAGGATTCAAGGTGGGATAGTAAGAGAATAGTTCCTAGATTTAGTTTTAGATTAGACTTCCACTCAAGGATAGGTTCATAAACCCAGTTTCTCTTTCTTTGCTCACCATCAGTGGAGTGTGTGAGTGAGTTAGAGCTGGTTTTATGTTGATATATTTAGGTAGTGATCTGTGTGAACACAGTAGGACTGTCGGGGCACTTTTTTCCCTCTTTCGGAGTTTTTTTTCCCCTAGCTTGTATATATGCCTATTGCCCTAATGGGCTACTCATCTTTGTACATTCTCTAGTAATACATTCAATATTGTGTGTTTGTGCTCCAAGCTTCTTCTTCTTCCTTGTGTTGTTCGCGTGCTTCCACGGACGTCTAACTCCAACAACTGGTATCAAAGCAGGTCGTCGCTTCATCTAGGGCACCATCGACACTCCTCCGTTTTCAGTCTCAGATTCGCATGAAATTTGGTGAGCATGCTCGTTTCGGCCTCCGAATGCATTATCACAGCGGTTGTGTAGGCTATTTCGTCTTTTTGTGCCAAAGGTATATAGCAGTTTTTGTTCGCTAGTATAAGCGTCTCAAAGTTTGCTATAGGTCTAGCAGAATTCGTCGGGGCAATTCTATTCAACTTTTTGAGATACAGTCAATTTTCTGCATCAAGGTATTTTAGTCACCGACCATGGCTGAAAGCAGTGATGTATTCCGTATGTTGGCTGTTGAGGATAAGTTGGATGGTACCAACTACCCATTATGGGCTTATATGATGTGACATGTATTGGTTGCAAAAGGATTGTGGAACATTGTGTAGGGTGTTGAAAGACGTCTTGTTACACCTCTGACTATAGGTACTGTAAATACAGGTGCTGGAGCTGATGAAGATGGTGTCGAAGATGATAGTCTGTAGAAACCTGTTCGTGCTCCTGTTTCTGTTGCACCTACTGCACAACAGATTCGTTGGGATGGTAGAGATGCCTAGGCACATGCATTGATAACTTTGTCTGTCAAACGTGCCATTATTCCTCACATTCGCTCTTGCAGAACACCTAAGGATGCTTGGGATACACTTACCACATTGTACCAAGATAGGAATGAGGCTCGTGTTGCTTACCTCCGAAAACAGTTGGAGAGTGAGCACATGAATGAAGGTGATTCTATGGACAGTTTCCTAACAAAGATCAAAGACTTGAAGGAACAATTGATTTTTGCTGATGAGGTTATACCAGATAGCTCACTTGTGCAGACCGTTCTGAATGATCTTCCTGATTCATATCAGAGTTTTGCTTCTACTCTTCGGTTGATGATGAAAGGGAATCCAAATGCCTTGTCATTTGAGGAGTTAGTCTCTGTTCTGTTGTAGGAAGATCAGTCCAGGCAGAACAAGTCCATTATGCGTGTTGCAGATCAAGCTTTCCTAGCTAGTCAGAAGGGCAAAGGAAAGTGGAGCTCTTCTACTAGTAAGCAGAAATCTACAAATGCTGCACATTCAAAGAACCAAGACAAAGATGAGAAAAAATCAGAAAAGCAGAAATTGTTTTGTAAGTACTGTAAAGGGAATGATCACATCATAAACTGGCTGCAAAAGAGGCAAATAAGAAAGAGGCTGGAATGGTTGTTGCAGAAGCCTCTACACCAAAAATGGAGTCTGCTAATCTTGTGCAGGAAGAAGAATGGGCATTTACTACTTTTTGCATTTTTGACCCATCTTCTCATGATCAATGCATGTCTGCAGTAGACTCAAATGTTTGGTATTTTGACTGGCTGCAAAAGAGGCAAATAAGAAAGAGGCTGGAATGGTTGTTGCAGAAGCCTCTACACCAAAAATGGAGTCTGCTAATCTTATGCAAGAAGAAGAATGCGCGTTTACTACTGTTTGCATTTTTGACCCATCTTCTCATGATCAATGCATGTCTGCAGTAGACTCAAATGTTTGTGAGTATTTTGACAGTGGGGCAACCAAACATATTACCTCGTAGCGCAATTTCTTCTCTTCACTCGAGCCTGCCCCTATAGGGAATATTGTTACATGCGCCAACAACTCCTCTTATCCTGTTATGGGAGTTTGTAAAATCATTTTGACTACTGCTGATGGTAGTTCTTTCACTTTGTCAGATGCTTTATTTGTGCCAGGGATCAAGAAGAACCTGTTATCAGTTTGTGCATTAGCCATAATTGGCTTGGTTGTGAAATTTGTTGATGACAGGTGTACAGTTCATGATCTGTCAAATGTCGATGTGATTATTGCTTCTAGAATTTTATGTTGTGGGCTGTATAAGCTCATAGACTATGAAAGATCTATAAATGATTTGGCATGTGCAATAAATGATTCTCAAGCTATGTTAGATGCAAAGCTTTGGCATGCACGCTTTGGTCATCTGAATTTTGCTAATTTGCTACGCCTGCAGAAATCTGCAATGGTGTCCTCTTTGCCCAAACTTGAGGCACCTGGAAAACATGTTTGTGAAGGCTGTATTTTGGGCAAAATGCAGCATTCGTCCTTTCCAAAAGATGGTTCAGTTCGGGCTACTCAAAAATTGCAGCTTGTACGTAGTGATGTCTGTGGTCCTATGCAAACACCTTCTTTTGGAAATTATCTTTACTTCGTGACTTTCATTGATGATTTTTCCACGCATGCATGGGTATATCCATTGAAGGCAAAGTCCGAAGTGTTCATGTGCTTCAAATAATTTTTGGTTTTGGCTGAAAATCTGTCAGCATGTAAAATGGGCACCCTCCGTTCTGATCGAGGGGGGGAATATATGTCTTCTAATTTTAATGCATTTCTGGCTGAACGTGGGATAAAACGCCAATGTAGAGTGTCGTATACACCTCAACAGAATGGAGTTGCTGAACGGAAGAACATGTCTCTCATGGAGATGGCGAGGTGTATGGTCAAGAGTCAGACTTTACCTCATAGTTTCTAGCTTAAGGCTGTCATGTGTGCAACATATGTACTGAACAGGTGTCCCACTAAAGCGCTGCAGTCTATCACTCCATATGAGGCTTGGCATGATCGCAAGCCATCTGTTGCTCATCTGCGTGTTTTTTATTGTTTGGCATATGCATTAGTGCGTGAACAACATCGCAGAAAATTGGATGATAAAGAAATAAAATGTATTTTTGTTGGATATAGTTCTGAAAGTAAAGACTATCGTCTGTATAATCCACATACTAAACGCATTCTGGTTAGCCGTGATGTTGTATTTGTGGAAGATTCTATTCAGCCATTGCTTTCATGTACTAAGGAGACATTTGTTAGCTCCAAAGACATGTATGATACTTTGATGCCTCTTTTTATAGGGGGACAGTCTAGTGCTTGTCCTAATGAGGCAAGTTCACAGCCTTTGCAGGTTTCATATGATGATGCAAATCATTCCATTTGTATTGCAGATTTACATGATGCACTTGTTGATGAGAGAGTTGATATTGAGGAGGCAAAAACTATGCCAAAATGGCTGGTGTAGACTTTGCATGACAACAAATTAGATGCACCTTTGTCATATCGTATTCGTTCAGGCTCTCATAGTGCCTCCTTTGCATCAGATTGCTATGCTATGGCTGCGTCTAGTCTCTGTGATGAGAGTGAGCCTGTTTCTTTTGATGAAGCACAGAATTCAGAAAATTGGATGGCTGCTATGCAATCTGAATATGATGCTATAATGAAGAATGGTACATGGTCTTTATGTGACTTGCCTCCTGGCAAGAAGGCCATTGGCACTAAGTGGGTATACAAGCTGAAGCGTAAACCTGATGGTACAGTTGACAGGTATAAGGCTAGGCTTGTTGCAAAGGGTTATGCACATGAAAGAGGCATTGATTTTGATGAGACCTTTGCACCTTCATGTCGTATGACTACTGTTCGGAGCATTTATGCACTTGCAGCCCATCATGGTTGGAATGTACATCAATTGGACATTAAAACAACATTTTTGAATGGTGGCTTTCATGAAGAAGTCTATGTTTTTCAGCCCCGTGGCTTTGTGCAAAAACAACATGAAAACGAGGTGTGCAAGTTAAAGAAGGCATTTTATGGTTTAAAGCAAGCACCACATGCTTGGTATGAGAAGATACATGCCTATCTAGTTGCACATGGTTTTGAGAACAGTCCAACTGAAAGCACCTTATATGTTAAGCGTGCTAATGATGTGCTTCTGATCATTGTTGTCTATGTTGACGACATGCTGCTCACTGGTCCTATTGAGAAGCATATTGCTGATTTCAAGGCTGATTTGCATGCCTCATTTGAGATGTCTGATTTGGGGCATTTGCATCACTATTTGGGCATTTAGCTTATGCAAGTTGATGGTGGAATGGCTTTGTGTAAAACGAAATATATTGACACATTATTGCAGTGTTTTGGCCTTGAAGACTGTAAGCCTATTGCCACTCCTATGGAGATAGGTTTACGATTGAGTCTTCATGATGCTAGAGATGCATTTGATGCTGTTCTCTATCAGCAGGCTATTGGATGCTTGATTTACTTATGCATTACTCGGCCAGATATTTAGTTTGCTATCTCACAAAGGAGCAGAGTTATGCATTGCCCAGGAGTCAAGCATTGGTAGGCGGTTAAGCGCATCTTTCGCTACTTGAGTGGTACTCGACTACTAGGGTTGTTTTATCCCAAGGGGGGATCACTACCGCCAAATTTGCATGCTTTTTCTGACTTTGATTGGGCTGGTTGATATGACACTCGTATGTCCACTAGTGGCTTTTGCTTCATGCTTGGTAGTTCATGTATATCTTGGTTGAGCAAGAAGCAGCCTACTGTGGCCACTTCCAGTTGTGAGGCTGAGTATAGGGTAGCTTTCACAGCTACTGTTGAGTGTGTGTGGCTCAGACGCCTTATGGTTGATTTGGGTGTTGGTCAATCTTCTGCCACCACCATCTTCACTGACAGTCAGAGCGCATTGGCATTTGTGAGGAACCCTGTGTTCCATGCTCGCACTAAGCACATTGAGGTGCATTATCACTATGTTAGGGAGAGGTTCTCTGCTGGGGAGATCAGCTTGGCATATGTGCCCACACAGGAGAACATTGCAGACCTTTTCACGAAGGCTCTGCCTAGGGAGAAGTTTGAAGCTTTCTGCAAAGCTTTGGGCTTACTTCCTTTTGTGGAGTGATTTCCACATAGCTTGTCACTTCCTTATGTGTCTTAGACTTCTTTAGAAACACATTACGATCCTAGAAAGACATAGGCTCAATGAAGTGGAACCTATCCTCTTACGTGTGATATTCACCATAATAAAAAAATCAATGAACTTGAAAAAAAAAATTGATGCACACTTCCTTGAGGGATTTCATCCCGATTCCTGACACCACTGAAGAAAATCTGAATAGAGACTTAGTGTCAGTATCATCATTGCTTTAAGAAAGTGACTCAAATGATCATAGTTTTGACTCAACTCATATCGATAGTCCACATGCTTACTATATGCAATCATCTGAGCATGACAAGTCGTAATATTATGAGAACCCTAGTGAACCTAGTTGAGAGCTAGAGTATGCTAATGTCATGTATGCAAATCCTAATTCTAGGCCCCACCTAGATAGATGAGACCCCAAGCACCTAGAGGAACATTTTATAAATGCCAGGGAGATCACTTCATATGTGATTGCCCTATTCTTGCACCTACACAAAGCCAATCAATAACAATTCAAGGTTTTTGTCAAGATTGTGGGAAAGAGCACCACTTACATGACTCTCCAAAGAACCCAAGCAATGCACCAAAGATCGCTCCTATCAACATTATTGGGTTAGTAGTAGATTCTAATGGAAGTCTGAGTTTCATTGCCCTAGTGCAACTAGTCACGAGAGCTCAGGCATTGTAGCAGAACCAAGGCTCATGTCAAGAGCAGAATTTAGAGGGTAGTGAGATCAATAGTCAAACAAAGAAAAGGACAAGGGCATGAAAAGAAAGCCATGATTGAACAAAGAGACAATGGGCTAAGAAGATGAGAGAACTTGAGAAAAGCTTTAGAGAAACAAAAGCAAAGATAATTGAAATCACATCTCAAACACAATCTCACACATCACCACCACTGCCATCACCATCACCATTCAATCAACCTCATGTAATCCCACCACCACCACCCAGAGTAGGATCAGCCTTAGCAGATCCCACTCTTGAGGACCTACACATGATGCTTAAAGCATATCAAGCCAAAATCCAAGAAGGGCCGAATGTAACATATCGTGAAAAATGTTACCGTAGAGCTAACCAAGAGCTTGAACGAACCAAGCTTTGAGCTAAAATGGTAGAATTGGCTCAAAACGATGTTTGAAGCCATTTGTCTCTTCAATTAGTCTAGTTCAGCGAAGACCCAGTTGCATTTTGATGGAATATTATAAAGACTGGAGAGTTTAATTGCAAAATTTGGAAAGGAATCCCCCTCCTAGATTAAGGACAAGGCAAGTGAAAGAATAAGCATTCCTACCAAGGAAGCTTATGTGCCTAATTCCACTGAACCAGAAACTTCTTTTTCTATGAATCGTATTCCTAGGAATTTCTAAGAGAAATGGGCGAAAGAACATGAGAGTCCTCCTCCCATTAAACTTGTGGATGACGTACATGATCAATTCCCACAAGATGTTCCCTCTATTTATGGAGAGCAAGATGATGCCCAGTCGAGTGAACAATAAGACTTCGAGTCTAATTCCCTACAAGAACTACCACATTTCACGGGCACCCACATTCATGATAAGAAACGAAGACTCAATCATACCTAGGAATACGGAGGTAGTGAAGCAGATTCTACTTGTATGAGAGCACCCACATTCATGATAAGAAACGAAGACTCAGTCATACCTAGGAATACAGAGGTAGTGAAGAACACTAAAGTGGAGTGCAGTCTCACTTTAGAAGAGCTACTTAAAGTTAAACTAGAATTGTGGAAACACGTGGACAACCAAGTACCAAAAGTAGAAAAAACTCACTCCCACGTAGGATCTCATAGAATAGTGTGAGAGATACCCTTGGATAAGATAGGAGAAATGAGTGAAGGAGAAGAAGGAAACACATATCTTCCCATCACTCATCAGGGTTACACAACAAAGGCAATTTTGGACTCACATGTAGGAGTTCGAATTTCTACAACTTTGCTATGGAAGCATTGGGGCAAACGAGCACTCAGGCCAACGAGAATGAAGTTATTGATGGCCGATGGTCATATAGAAAGACCCTTAGGATTATTGGAAGGGATAAATCTCACTACTTGTAGTGTAGAATTTGAGCACACTTTTGCCATATGTGACTTTAGAAAAAACCAGGCCTGTAAGATAATTTTGGGAAGAATATTCTTGAGACAGTTGCAAGTAGTGTAGGATTGAGGAACCAATTGCTTGTATTTGCAACACCCAGGTGTTACGAATAAATTGAATCTTAAAGATTATTCTCATAGAGATATGCCCCCATTCAATGGAATCCCATCCATAGAGCCACAAATGATACAAAATTAGTGCATTCCATGGTATCGGGATCCTCATGGATGCATGAGGACACTGACTTATGGATGTGTAAAGTGGTAGAAGAAGAAGAGAAAAGAGAAAAGGTGATGGAGAGTGTTAATCTCCAAAAGAACAACCTACTCTTGTGATTAGAGCACCTCTATACCAAGAGCAAGTCAAAATCTTCACCAAATTAGAAGTCCAATCTCCAAATTATCAAAGGTTGAAAAATTCTGTGAAGAAGATAAAACACAGAAAGTCTGCTGCACAATTTCTTCTCATTAACCTATCAAACATGTAAAGTCTTCTATGAAATTTTGTATGGAGTGTCACCTAGACGTTGTGCACCTCCTCCAAGTTAAATTTCTTCAAAAGGTTTAGTATAACTTGAGAAATCAACTTCACAAGTTACCTATTTCTAAATCTGCACTTCTGAGAAGTCGATTTTGACACCCCTAACTTCTTAACTTCAATTCTCTCAGTATAAAACCCGTTTAAGCAAATGCTTCTAGCCACGAGTAGCTTACCTTCCAACTTAAAGATTAAGTGCTTGCTTGCACAAAACTTTAAACTGTGGAGTGAGAACAGACCAAAAGATCAAGATCAAAATTTGCGCCTGTTTCAGAGAACTGTGAACACTCAACACATATGAATGTTCCTATTAACAATTCTCCTAGCCTATTTACAATTAGACTTTGAAACTCAAGTCATAGACTCATTAACTATGAACTTAGATATCCTCAAAAGGATTTCACAAATGATCTAACACAGACGGAGCAGTCACAGAAAGATCGGGCGCAATATTTTCTTGATTACTCAGGAAATTACAGTTGAGTGATGAGAGAAAAACTCAACTAACATTTCACATGTCTCATAACATCTAACTTCTTCTTTCTTGACTTCTATACTCACTCATCTATTCTTTCATATGCTCTCATATCACGCCTCGACATTTTCAAGGTATTTATAGAGAAATTTGTACAAGTCTATGACTAATCAAAGATCTAAGTGAACTATGACTATACTAATGTACATATGTGTACATTCCTCACATCCTCTGAATGTATCCTTCTTCCAAGCTTCATGAATTGAATCTTCCTTCATTCTTTAATCTTCCAAACATTCAATTGGTGATTGGTCTGCACCAACAACTCCCCCTCAATCATCAATTGAGGTTTCTCTTATCTTCTTTATGCCTGCCATGTCTTTAAACTTCTGTAGCTTTGGTCCATCCAAGCTCTTTGTAAGCATATCAGCTATCTGATCTTTAGTTGAAGTATGTATGACTTCAATCTCCTTATCCATCACCTTCTCTCTTAGAAAGTGATACTGAATCTCAATGTGTTTGGTCCTGGCATGGAAAACAGGATTAGCAGCTAAATAAAATGAACTCATGTTATCTCCATATATAATTGGTATCCCATGCACAATATCAAAACTCTTCATCAAGGTCTTGAGCCAAATCACTTCCTTTGCAGCTTCAACCATGCCTTTATATTCAGCTTTTGTAGAAGACAAAGCAACTGTATGTTGCTTCTTGGAACACCATGAGATAAGTTTATCTCCCACATAACACATGTATCCATAAGTTGACCTTCTATCATCTGGATTACCTGCCCAATCTGCATCACTGTAAATTTTGATATTTGTATCTGATGTAAATCCATAATACAAACCTTCTTTGAGTGTACCCTTAATGTACCTCAACACTCTTTGTCCTGCAATCCAATGCTCTTTCCTAGGACAATGCATAAATTGAGACAAAACTCCAACTGCATATGATAAATCAGGTCTAGTTAAAGTAGCATAGATAAGACTACCAACCAAACTCTGATATTGTCTCATGTCCTTGAATTCTTCACCTCCAAATTTACTCAATTTGTGATTCACCTCCATTGGTGTAGGTGCTACCCTGCAATCATCCATTTTAAACTTGATTAACAAGTTCTTCAAATACCTTTCTTGGGTCACAAATACTCCATGTTGAGTATATGTAATCTCCATGCCCAAGAAGTATGACAAGTCTCCCAAGTCACTAATTTTGAATTCCTTTTCCATCTGCTTCTTTAATCTTTGTATTCCTTCTTCATCTGTACCTGTAAGGATTATATCATCAACATATATGCACATGTATATGAAACCATTATCACTTGCTTTGACAAGCAAGCTACTATCAGCTTTAGACACCTGAAATCCAAGTTCTTTCAAGAACTTTACAAGTCTATAATTCCATGCCCTTGGGGCCTGCTTCAAGCCATACAAAGCTCTCTTGAGCTTGCACACATGATCTGGATACCTTTTATCTCCGAACCCTTGAGGTTTGCTCCATGAATACATCATCTGAAATATAACCATTCAAAAAAGCATTTTTTACATCAAGTTGACATAACTTCCAACCTTTACATGCAGCAATAGCTATAAGTGTCCTGATAGTTGTCATCTTTGCCACAGGACTATAAGTCTCATCATAGTCAACACCATATGTCTGAGCAAACCCTTTGACAACAAGTCTAGCTTTGTATCTAGATACACTTCCATCTGCAAACCTCTTGGTCTTGTAAACCCACTTGCATCCAATGATCTTCTGACTATTTGGTTTAGGAACCAAATCCCAAGTTTGATTCTCAAACAATGCATCATATTCTTCCTGCATAGCTTTCTCCCAATTTTCTTTACCTTTTGCCTCTTCATATGTAGAAGGGTCATCATCTGTTTTCACCATATACGCATAATCTTTTGTGGCCAAAAAAGAAGTATCATAACTATACCTTGTAGGTTGCCACCTATTTCTTGATGATCTTCTGAGTTCTCCACTCCTTGAAGTCTCTGGTTCTTCATACTCAGGATCAAAACTTGGTGTTTCTTCCACTTCAACCTGCACTTCATTATTCTCTTGCTCATCAATTATCTGAACCTTTGATTTACCTTTCCTTTGACTCACTTCTTCTTCATCACCTGTATTGATATTAATTGTACCTGCATACCAAGTACTTTGCTCATCAAATGTAACATCTTTAGAAACCATGAATTGTTTTGTAGATGGACTCCACAATCTATAGCCCATCTGCTTATCATCATAACCAATGAAAACACATTTTTCAGCTTTAGGTTCCAATTTGTGTCTTAATTGTGATGGCACATATGCATATGCCACACATCCAAAAACTCTGCAATGATCCAAGGTAGGTCTCTTACCCCACCAAGCCTCATATGGTGTCATACCCTGCAAGGCTTTACATGGTAACCTATTGACCAAATAAGTAGCTGTATTTATAGCCTCAGCCCACAAATAATTAGGGCAATTTTTCTCCTTCATCATGGATCTTGCAAACTCAATTAGAGTTCTATTTCTCCTTTCTGCTACACCATTTTGTTGAGGAGAGTACCTGCAAGTAACTTCCCTTTTTATACCTGCATTCCACAAGTAATCACTGAATTCATTAAAGAAATACTCTCCCCCTCCATCTGACCTTAATCTCTTCAACTTATGTCTTGTAATTCTTTCTGCATATGCATGATAGTGTTTAAATGTATTAAACACTTCTGACTTATCTTTGATCACATAAATAGTGATCCATCTAGTAGCATCATCAACATAAATCACATAATACCTTGACCCATTTATACTGAAATCCTTTGATGGCCCCCACACATCTGTGTGTACCAACTCAAGCTTCTCTGAGTACATAAAACCATGCTTGGAATAGGAATGCTTATGAGCTTTACCTAATTGACATGCCTCACATTTGTATGTCATATGTTGACCTGCAACATTAGGCAATCCAAGCACTGAACCATTGTTAATCATGTCTTTAATACCTCTTTCATTGAAATGTCCAAGCCTCTTGTGCCAAAGATCTAACTCAGAGATCTTATGTCCTCCATATGTGAACATAGCATGACCAATATTGCCTTGAATCTTCAATGTAAATAATCTTCCTTCTTTCTTCCCTGAAACAATTTGTTTATACCCATTGCTAGGGTCTTCCACAAACACTCCTTCATTAGTGAACCTTACTTCATAACCTTTTTTCACAATTTGTCCTACACTTATCAAATTCTTAGGAATTGTAGGAACATACAAGACCTTACTCAATAAGGTGCTACCATCCTTGGCCTTCACTGATCCAATTGACTTCACATTGTGCTTTGTGTTGTCACCTGTTTGAACAACATGATTAGATACCTTATTTTCCAAATCAGTCAGCAAGGCTATATTACCACTCAGGTGATTGCTACACCCTGAATCAATGTAGAAGACTCTTTGATCTTCACTCTGCCTTTCACAAGTTGCATTCATTATCAATGTTGAATCCTCCTTTTGATCTGAAGCATAATTGTAGTAGGTGTTGTTATATTGTTGACTTTGGAAACCTCTACCTGCATTTCTTCCAAAGTAACCCCTACTACCTCTGCCTCTGAAATTACCTCTTTGATTTCTGCCACCTCTTCCTCTTGAGTTATAGTTCTGATTATATCCATTATTACTCTGAGTATTGTGCCAACAATCATTAGCTAAGTGATTTGTCTTACCACAAATCCAGCAAGCTTTGCCTCCATCTTTGTTGTTCCTGCCTCTTCCTCTACCTTTGCCACCTCCTCTTCCTCTTAGGAAGTTGGCTTGACTAGTTGTTCCTTCATCTTCATTTGCTTGTTGCTTTCCTTTGCTATTCTTCTTCTTATCCTTTGAGTACATTGCATGACCTGCACTCTTGTCACCATCTCCTTTAACATCCTGCTCAAATGTTAGCATATGACCTAGCAACTGATTTAAATCAGGAGTGAAATGATCAAGTGATAACTCTGTTGACAAAATGAATGGCTTCCATTTGTCATCACCAACTTGTAAGAATTTTTCTTACCAATTTATCCTCCTCAATGTCTTCATCAACAGCTCCTAAAGCATCTGCAATATCTTTCATTCTTGTCACATAGTCTGAAATGGATTGAGAGGCCTTCTTCTTGAAGGTTGTAAACTCTGCCCATAGGGATGCCTTCCTTGACTTTGTAGTGTTTTGGAAATGCTCCTCCAAAGCATTCCATATCTCACTTGCACTTTCAAGACCTCGAATATGAGGTAACAAGTAATCATTGACTGCCATATATATAATGCTCCTAGCTTGAGCATCTTTCTTCATCCAATTCTTCAAATCTGCTAACTCTTCCCTAGTTGGAACACTAGGATCTCTGAACTGTGGCTTCTCTTCTTCTCCTGTGATGTAGGCTATTAAATCTTTGCTCATAAGATGAGCTTCCATCCTCATTGACCATGCAGGATAGTTTTCCCTATCCAATTTCTCTATCTGAAGAGAATCTCCCATCTTTCTTCTACCTGTGTATTGAAATCTTCAAGCTTTATAAATGATATATGTACCTTTGCTTCGAATTAAACTCCTTTTGTCTTTCTTGATGTCGTATGGTCTCCTCCTTAAGCTTTGCCTTCAAGCTTTCACCTTTTAGTTCTTCAATTGTTGAATTTCTTGAATCTGTAGCAGTCGGGATCCTCCTTTCCTTGATTTTGATGTCTCCTGCTCTGATACCACTGATGGAGAGTGTTAATCTCCAAAAGAACAACCTACTCTTGTGATTAGAGCACCTCTATACCAAGAGTAAGTCAAAATCTTCACCAAATTAGAAGTCCAATCTCCAAATTATCAAAGGTTGAAAAATTTTGTGAAGAAGATAAAACACAGAAAGTCTGCTGCACAATTTCTTCTCATTAACCTATCAAACATGTAAAGTTTTCTATGAAATTTTGTATGGAGTGTCATCTAGACGTTACGCACCTCCTCCAAGTTTAATTTCTTCAAAAGGTTTAGTATAACTTGAGAAATCAACTTCACAAGTTACCTATGTCTAAATCTGCACTTCTGAGAAGTCGATTTTGACACCCCTAACTTCTTAACTTCAATTCTCTCAGTATAAAACCCGTTTAAGCAAATGCTTCTAGCCACGAGTAGCTTACCTTCCAACTTAAAGATTAAGTGCTTGCTTGCACAAAACTTTAAATTGTGGAGTGAGAACAGACCAAAAGTTCAAGATCGAAATTTGCGTCTGTTTCAGAGAACTGTGAACACTCAACACATATGAATGTTCCTATTAACAATTCTCCTAGCCTATTTACAATTAGACTCTGAAACTCAAGTCATAGAATCATTAACTATGAACTTAGATATCCTCAAAAGGATTTCACAAATGATCTAACACAGACGGAGCAGTCACAGAAAGATCGGGCGCAATATTTTCTTGATTACTAAGGAAATTACAGTTGAGTGATGAGAGAAAAACTCAACTAACATTTCACATGTCTCATAACATCTAACTTCTTCTTTCTTGACTTCTATACTCACTCATCTATTCTTTCATATGCTCTCATATCACGCCTCGACATTTTCAAGGTATTTATAGAGAAATTTGTACAAGTCTATGACTAATCAAAGATCTAAGTGAACTATGACTATACTAATGTACATATGTGTACATTCCTCACATCCTCTGAATGTATCCTTCTTCCAAGCTTCATGAATTGAATCTTCCTTCATTCTTTAATCTTCCAAACATTCAATTGGTGATTGGTATGCACCAACAAAAGGCTAGAGAAATAGGTGCAAAGGAAACTCATAGATTTCTAGACGAAGAGTTTGAACCTCATGGTTGGGCAGAAATCTTAGTGAGAAATGGATGTAGCCATCAATGAAGAACAATGGACCACACACGGTGATGAAGATGGCTATGAAATTTTAGTTTTCACGATAGAACCAATCATGTGTGATTCGGTTCTTGAAGAATGTGATCCTGGCATTGGCGTACTTGAGGAAGCAAGTGACTCCAAGCTAGAGTCAATCATTATGGATCCTTTTGTGGATCAAAAGAAGAATTGCTACGTGAAGTAGAAGCTAACCCTCAAGGACAAGGAGAGCATTCAAAGGACTTGAGATTAGCCACACAGGTAACCAACAAGAATGAAGCAAAGAAAAGAAGGAAGAGAGAAGCCTCACCAGAAGATGAAGAATCTTTGTTTGAGGTCCCTGAAAACTTTAAAATGTATGACATTGAAGATAGGAAAGTAATGATAAGAATGCCTACAAGAGAAGGACTAATAGGAGAGGCCTATGATAACAAAGAGAAAACTAAGAAAATCATTGTGACCATAGAAGAAGGTGAAGAGCAATGTACATACATAGGACATGATTTGATAGAAGTTGAGGAGCAAGAGTTGATAGCCTTGCTAAGAGAATATAGAGATGTGTTCACATGGAGCTACAAAGACCTGAAGGGTGTAGACCCTAACATATGCTCACATATGATTCCCATGACCTCAAAGGCTAGACCCTCTAAGCGAAAGCCGTACACATATAATGATAATTATGCTGCTAAAATCAAGGAGGAGATAGATTCGTTGGTGGAAGAAGGATTTATGTATGAAATTGAGCACACTGAATGGGTTTCCCCCATTGTAGTGGTGCCCAAGAAGAATGGCAAGTTACATGTTTCCATTAACTTCCAGAAAGTTAACACAACCACCAGTAGAGATAGTTATCCGCTTTCTATCATTGAACATCTATTAGAAAGAGTTGCAAGCAAAGAAGTATAAAAATTCCTTGATGGATTCTCTGGCTACAATCAAGTGGCCATTGCCCCAGAAGACGAGCATAAGATGGCTTTTGCTACAAAATGGGGCATATTTTCTTTTCAAGTAATGCCAACTTGACTCTGAACAAATAGCATACTCAATTGTTCATCAAATTTATTATTCTCAAGTATTTTTTGTTTCCACATCTTTTGAAATGAATTTGTTCTAGTTTTGGTCTCCTCAAAATATTCCTTCATTCCACCTTTTCCTACATCCAAATGTAAAGGGGATTGATCTTGAAGCTTACAAATTTTACCTTCATGTTCACTTACTAGTTTATGTTTGCATGCACTTTCATATGACAGACAATCCCAAAACATATGTCCATACTGATCGCACCAGAAACATCGCATAGGTCTCTCCTCAGCCCAATGTGATTTTCTAGGTATCACTCTAGGCGTGGATCTTCTAGGATCAAATGGTTGTTTATGTACAGATAGACCTTGGATCTTTACCTCATGTTCATGGTCACACTTCAATATTTGTAGATCCTTTACATGATTAGTCAACAAGTCAACCTTATGTTTCAATTCTAAAATCTCAGAATCCACTACCTATTTTACGTCTTTAATGTTTATATAGCCCATTAGTTGAATAGTATCAGATATTGCATTTATAGTTTGCATTATGGTCATAACAATACCAAACTTTGATTTTATAGATTCACTCATGTTAATTTCTATTTCCTTAAATTGCTAATTGTATTTCCTAAATTGCTCTTCAATCATCTCGTTAATTTTAATTTTCTTATTTATATGATGTAAGCTATGAACGAAGTAGATTCCTATCCAAGGGATAATGGAAAAGTGCACACCCCTATGATCTAAACTAATGAAAAAAGTGGATGATCAAATTCAGGCACTAAAAAGCAATCTTTCTATTTAGTGTGTGGAACAATGCAAAAATTCAAAGAACTTAAAATGCTAGTACCTTGAAATCTCTGTCTGATGTCAAGGTTCATGTTTCTCTTTTGAAGGAGTGGGTGGTGTGTAAGGGATCATCAGGGAAAATGCTTTGCTTCATGTCAAGTTCAGTTGTCAGGAAGATGAGGTCTAAGTGGGAGAGCGGTGCGGGGTTCGATCAGGCCCTACTGGGTGTGCATTGTCCCCTATTTCGATGAGCAGTAATTGCACACTAGGAACCTTGCCCCTAGGGGTTGGGTTAGGTTTTGATTAGGTAAAGCTCATGTTTTCAAGAGGTTTCAAGGGTCATACCTAGGGTTTCAAGGGTTTAGAGTTAGGTTAATGATGTTGGAGTTAGACGTCTGAGGAAGCACACAAATAGCACAAGGAAGAAGAAGAAGCTTGGAGCACAACACAAAATACTGAGTATATTTCCACTAGAATGTACAAAGATATATGATCCGTTAGGGCAATAGGTGCATATAAAATCTTGGGGAAAAAACCTCCTAAAGAGGGAAAATAGTGCCCCGGTGGTCCTAGTGTGTTGACACATATCACTAAATAAATATATCAACAAATCCACCCTGGGAGTGATGCGGTGAACAAGGAGGTGGCACTCATGTATAAGGAAGTCCCAAGCTATGTGGAAATCACTCCACAAAAGGAAGTAAGCCCAAAGCTTTGTGGAAAGCTTTAAACTTCTCCCTAGGCAGAGCTTTTGTGAAAAGGTCTGCAATGTTCTCCTCTATGGGCACATATGCCAAGCTAATCTCTCGAGTAGAGGACCTCTCCCTGACATAATGATAATGCACCTCAATGTGCTTAGTGCGAGCATGGAACACAAAGTTGCTCGCAACTGCCAATGCGCTCTGACTTTCAGTGAAGATGGTGGTCTGAGAAGACTGACCAACACCTCAATTAGCCATAAGGCGTCTGAGACACACACACTCAACAATCGCTGTGAAAGCTGCCCTATGCTCAACCTCACAACTGGAAGTAGCCAGAGTAAGCTACTTCCACCCTAGCCAAGATATGCATGAGCTACCAAGCATGAAGAAAAAACCACTAGTGGACACACGAGTGTCATAGCAATGAGCCCAACGAGAGTCATAAAAAGCATGCAAATTTGGCAGTAGTGATCCCCCCTTGGGAAAAAACAACCCAAGAAGCCGGGTATCACTCAAGTAGCGAAAGATGTGCTTAATGCCTGCCAATGCTTGTAGCTCAAGAGTAAGCACCACCTCCTTTACTTGTCAATCCGCGGAGAGGTGAGGACCGGTATGAAGACCACGAGCAAGTGAAAGCACAAGTGTGTGAGTAAAAGCACACCAACATGCACACATACACACACACACACACAAGGCAAGATCAAAGAGAGGAACAATGGGAAGCTTCGATTGCAAAAGAGTTCTCTTACAAAAGCTCTATTCTCTAACAAGCTAACCTCAAGAATGAGCTCTCTAGCTCTTTTTATAGTTTTTTGACTAGTTTTGGCCCTGTCCAGACCTAGTGTCTGGCCTAGTTAAAAATTAGGTTCCAGGGCTTATTTGAGGGCTCAAACGGAGTCTAAAAATTATGAAAATTGGTAGGATGATAGTTCTAATACTCCTCAAGCTCAAGGACTCCTCGGCTTGAGCAAAATGGAGTTATAAAAATAGATAATGGTATTTACAATGGTTTTTAGTGATGAAAACCACTATTTTTGTAGGGGATTCTTCTGAAAATTTGACATACACTTCTTGGAGCTCCCTACTTGCTCCCTTTCCTTGTGTGTCCACCTTTTGATGTGCTTCCATGCTTTGTCCTTGACTTTGAGCTTCAACACTCCCCCCCCTCTCGAGTCTGTCGTCCCTGACAAACCTTAGTTGTAGTGGTTGTTCCAAGTAGTGCCTTGAGAGGGAGTGTCCCTTCTGTATGAACAAAAGTCGGTTGACTTCCAGATGTGTCTGGTTCTTCATCTATCACTGCGAGTCTTTGCAAGTTGTAGTCTCTTGGTATGTGCTTCTTCCTTGGATTCCAGCATGACTGTGTCGTTGTGAGTCTCCGTTGATGTTTTCTAGATCTTCCACAGTTGATGTTCATAGTAGTCATGCCAAGTACTCATAACCCATATTGAGTGATGGGTAAGTGTGTTCGTGCATGGGTTGAGGAAAATATGTGCCTTGTGCACGGCCTTGTAATGTAGCCCTATGAATGCTTACTTGGAAAATGCATTGGAAGAGCAAAAATTGGGGGTCTTGAGCTAAGTGCTCAGGGGTATGCCAACGAAGAGGTTTCCTAAGCTATCATGGTTATGATGTTTCGAAGGTAAAGATACTTACCATGGAGAAGGTCGATCGATGTTCATCTCTTCGTGTTGTACACTCGGCCTTTGGGATGGAACATTTTTTATGAAAGTCCATGTTGATGGTCCACTTATGAGATCCTATGAGTGGCTGATCCTGTCTCCTCTTTTCAAAGCATCATTTGTCAAATACAGAGAATTGAATTTCTTTATATTCCTTGAAAAACAACATTCGAGAACTACACCAAGCTTAGTTTCACATATTCTCTCTAGCTCACCATAAGCAGGAGTCTTCTCATCCAGTATACATACAAAGATTTGCAGGGTACCAGAGCTACCCCGTGCATATATCTCCCTGGATGCTCTCGTACATTATGCCAAGTTCTTGACATCTACCAGATAAGGCAGCAACTCTATCATCTACTAGCCGAGACCCACTTCTATCCAAACTGATAAATGCTCAGTAATCAACAGTTCCACCTGCCACTAAGCATGACTCATTCATGTTTCATGAGCCAAAACTAGGAACAAGTGCTTCCTCTCTCTCTTCTTCCCTTTTTTTTTTTGGAAAAAGATATCACAAAACAAGAACACAAAAGTTAGTATCCATAGAAATATTTGACATGTCACTGTGCTCTTGTGCTTGGGATTCTCAAGTGTGTCTATGCCCAGCCGTGTAATGTGGCCTTATATTAATCCATACTTTGGAAATGCATGACCTGAATGGTGCAAAAGACAGGGTTGTGCAAGGAGCACATGGTTGTCGCTCGTTCGAGGCTTTTGATGTTATTTGCGAAGGTTGATGCCGACCTTGGTGGAGGTATCCATTGAGTCTCGAACTGATGTAATCCTCCTTATTGGAGTCCATTTTAGAACATCATTTGGCACTGTAGAGGTCACTTCAGGTGTCTTCCTCTTTGGATGCTTTCTGAACTGTGGTATCCAGTATGGTTGGCACTTTGGTTCGGTGGAGGCTACTTGTACTTTTGGCTTCCAAACCCATATCCTTTTTGCATGTCCTCCTACTAATGTTGAAGAGCTGATTTGATCTTCCTTTGGTCTCTATACGTGGTTTTTACCCTTTTCTCTTTTTGGCTTCTTTGTTGAGACCTTTCGCATGTGGGAGAACATAGGTTGTTGTGGATGTAAGAGATTCTTAGGTACCCACATCTGTAATTGCCCTTGTTGAGCTACAGCTAACTTCTTAGGCACCCAAACTTGTTGGATACCTTGTGATTGAGCTTGTCCGAGCTGCTTCCTTCGTCTTCTGGTCTGGTTTGCTCGCCTGGATGGGATTTGTGGGGGCAAGACTGGTGGTTGCTCTCCTTTGCGTACCCAGATCTGCTTCATGCTCGGAACTGCTTTCCTATCGAATGGTGTCTTTCTATTTGATGTAGCAGTTGTCGTGAACGGTTGTGTTTGCTTGTATGGTGGACTCACTACTGTGGCTACTTGATTCTTTGGAGAAGAAAAAAGATCCACCCGCCTTCGAACCTGTTCTTCCACGATTGACTCCTTCTGCATCATAGAGCTTTTGACACATACAACATCTTCTTCCATATGATTAGTCTTAGAAGAACTACAAGATGTGACATCTGGATTTGTGAGCATGCCATTTTCTCGTTCTAATGTAAAGCATTGTCCCTGGACCCAAACTTGAAGAAGTTGACTTCTTAGGTTTAAGTTGACTGCATTGTCATAAATCCAATCTTGTCCTAAGACAAGTGGTTCTGTAAGATGTTCCCGCTGCTGACTCCTGTTGTTGTGTTCCTTCCTTTGTTAACGAGGGCTGGGATACCGGAATAGGCTCTGGGAAGACTGGTGGTTCTGCTGTGGTCCATTGACTAGCCGTGTTGTACATTCTGTGTTGTTCACGTATCCCTGGTTCATTTCTGCTGCCAGCTGTAGTTGTTTACCGGATCGGGTCTGGACTGCAACAGCCTGTGTTTCCACCGGTGTGATTTGTACCATGTTGGCCATTGGATTTTGGCGTTCCTTCTTCCTTTGATCATAGTCAGCTGCATCCTTACAAAATCTCCTAATATGTCCAAATTCACCACAAAAATGGCAGCGTGGTGGTGGTAAATTGGGATTTTTTGGTGGCGGGCTGGTTTGCCAGCGATTTGCATTATAGTTGTTATTTCTCTGTCCTCTGTAGTTTTGATATCCTTGTTGCTGATTCTTTCTCAATTGCAGAGGCACATAATGATTGGCTGGTTGTCCTGGTTCCTGTATAATAGCATTGACGGTTGCGGTTCCCTGTACTTTGGCATTGTATGCGCAGTTTTCGGTGGTGTGTCCGGCCGTGTTACAGATAGCACATAATAACTGATTAAGTGCACAAGTGGCACTCGTATGGCCTGAATTTTTGCATGTGATGCAGTACACTTGTCTGGTCACATCTTCTACGATATTTCTGTTTGTTTTCAACCACTCCAGATCTTCTGTAAATCCTCCAACCTTGTTTTCCAGCTGTAGAGCCATTGCAATTACTGCATCTAGTGTCATTGCTCCTACACAGCATATGATCATAATCTGTTTCAGTTGTGGAGTCAAGCCATTGATAAACCATTGAGTAATAACGTCGTCCAGTAGGTTGGCATGTGCTGGCGGTAACTGCCTTAGATGCGTCCTGAATAGGGTAGCGTACTCCTGTACAGTTTGATTTACCTTCTGTCTGTTGTTTTGCAGATAATCAAAGATTTCGGCTGGATTCTTCTTTAGTCTGAATTGTTGCAAAAAGGCATCTCGTACCGCTTCATAGGTGCCGAAGTGATTAATATCATATTCTGTAAGCCATCTGGCTGCTTCATTGACCAATGTAGATTGAAAGACAATAGCTTTATACGCCGGATCTGGTGGATGGTTAAGAACTGCGTAGCTTATCTCGAAGGTGCGTACGTGAACATCCGGATCATCTCCTGGGAATCCACCAAATTTAGTGTACGTCACTCCTGTCGGCGGCGGCCTTGGTGGGCATATTTGTTGTTGCTGCTGCTATTGTTGTTGTTGCCCGTTCATGATAAATGTATTGTGATTATCTTCTGTATCTCGGGGCTGAATATCTGAACTATGGGAATCTGTATCGTCTGATGGTGCACTTTCCGGTGCGATGATCTTGCTCAGTATGCTTCGAATCTCTGTTTCGAACAACTTGCCTTCCTTTTGGATGTCCAGTGTAGGGGAACTTACTTCAAAAAGTGGTAGTTGGGCTGAAGATTCACCAAAAAATGGTAAACCGTCGCCGAAAAACTGTGCTTCTGCTACCGAAATATCACCGGAATGTACCGAAATTTTGCCAGAATAAGGTGTTTTTTCGCTTTCACCGATATCTTTGGCTAAAGTATTTCTAATTGTAAACACATTCGAATCCTTATCCAAGATTGTTAAACTAACTTCAGACTGCGTTCTGGTAGATCCTGGAGTTACTATATCTCCGACAGACTGTGCCGAAATAGTACGGGAATGTACCAGAGGCGTAACACGTTCCACCAGAATATGACCGGAATCAGTTCTAACGTTCTTGACTTCCTTGACAACTGGGTCAGACCTAGTTGTACTTCTACCTCCCAGAGTTGTCTTTAGTACATTAAGTACTCCAGACTGATGGTTCTTGGGATACGTTTCATCGGATCAAGTAACCGGCATGTATCATCTTTTGTACTAGTCACGTAGTATTATTATCGATAAAATTTTATAATCACGTTTCCTCAGCAAGTTTGCAACAATCTAGTTCTGTTGCTACTTCCGTCAACGAATGGTAATCTTGATGTTTGATCTTGACCGACGAATGATGATCTTGATGCCACTTTCCCACAGACGGCGCCAAGTGTTAGGATGTTGGTTGTTAACTGCTTCGTTCTACTATCAGAAGAGCGTTTAACCGACCTCAGTGGGTTCTTGGGAGTGGAAGGGGTCTGTAAAAATAGAGGCCCTATACTTAGTTCCCAAAAATAACTAACATATAATGCCCTTAAACAGTGTCTTAGCTCAGTATACGGTAGCAGCTAAACTATACCGAACTTCTTGGTAATTTGGTACCGAACTACATCAACGAACCTCTATTGTAATCACGGTAACACATTCTTCAGCAAGGTCATGCTCACAGTCCCGCAATCGAATCACGGACGGTATCTACTGATTTACTTCCAGTATGAGGACTATCACATACTGACATTACCCGCAATCCTAGGTAATTTCTCACCGCACAAGTGCAGATTGAGGTTAACACTACTTCTGCACAGTACTCTAAGGGAGATCACTATAGTCACACAGACTTAGCGGTTCAACAGGGAAAGAACATTACGTTGTACAACTTAACATAACAACTCCACCGTAACTCTTCCAGACAACAATTCACTGTCTTACTGAATGGATTCCATCCACCACTTAATCACGATTGACAGATAATACACCGAATACCACAGAGTATGCAGAACTAAGCAAGACCCACTACAGTAACACTTAAGATTAACTGCGCAAACTCGATCACGAAGAATGACACAGTTACATACCACGACCCAGAGCACTCAGGAACTAACAGCACACACAGACGCAACAGTCCGAGAGACAACCAGACAAACAGTCTGGTGATAACACAAGAATTAAACCCGAAACTCCCGCATTCTCCACGCTCTGGAGCACCTCTTTTCATTGCTTTATAAAGATTTACAAATATGCACGTAATTGTTTTTCACGCGTGTCTTACCAGGATTTCCGTTACAACTGTCCTATACCGTCGGCCAACTAATAGCACATAAATCATCCACATATACTTCTAAGCTCTTTCGCAGGAACTCTTTAAAGACATGACACATGAGCCGTTGGAATGTTGCAGGTGCATTTGTGAGCCTAAATGGCATCACACGAAATGCAAAGATTCCCCAATCTGTAGCGAAAGCTGTTTTGTGTTGATCTTTTGGGGCAATGGCTACTTGATTGTAACCTAAAAACCCATCAAGGAAGCTATAAACTTCCTTGCCTGCAACACGCTCCAAAAGGTGTTCCGTGATTGGAAGTGGATAACTATCTCTGATAGTACCGGCATTAACTTTTTTAAGGTTAATACACACTCGCAACTTTCCGTTCTTCTTGGGCACCACTACAATGGGGGACACCCATTCAGCATGCTCAATCTCATAGATGAATCCAGCTTCAATCAACCTATCAATTTCTTCTTTTATTTTGGCTGCATAGGTATCATTATATGTGTAGGGCTTCTGTTTGGTGGGCTTGGCATCAACAGTCATGGGGATAGTATGAGAGCAAATTCTTGGATCTACCCCTTTCAAGTCTCGATAGTGCCATGCAAACACATCCCTATATTCCCTTAATAGAGATACAAGCTCCATTTCTTCTCTTGCACTTAGGTCATCTCCTATATATGTGCATCTCTCTTCGTTCTCTTCGATGGTCACTACAATCTTCTTGGTATTTTCTTTATTATCATATGATTCTCCTATGATGGCCTCTCTCTTAGGCATGTGTACCAAAATTTTGCGGTCGTCAACTTCATATTTCTTGAAGTTTTCTGGTACTTCAAACAATGATTCCTCCTCTTCTTGTTTCACTGCTTTTCTTTTCTTTTTCTTTTGACTGCTCTCACTCCCATCCTTTGAATTTACCGTTTTAATACTTGTGAGAGGTTCTTCTTCTTTCTAGGTGAACACTCCTATATCTTCTAGATAGTGCTGCTCTGAGTTAAAGCAACTATCCATCACAATGGACTCTATATCATCGTCATTCTCTTCTTCTTCTATGACATCACTAGGGTCACATTCTTCTAGCAAGGACTGACACATGAACACTGAGATATCATAACCCTCCTCATCACAATGAGGTGTCCATTGTTCTTCATTGATAGCAATGTCCATGGTGGCTAAGATTTCTGGCCAGCCATGAGGCTCAAATTCCTCATCTGGAAAGATCATTGGTGTATAGGCTGGGTCTTTAATTGGTCTATCTCTTGGCGAAGTTCCTTCTTCTCTTGCCTTTAAATGTTTTTCCTCTTCCTCTGCGACCTTGCACATCCACAAATAAGTATCTTCATGCAGCCATGATGGATCAGGTGAACTTTCAGAATGCACAGAGATTGAATCTTCTTTTGCTTTGTGGATAGGATTCCACTGTAGGGGTGGTACATCTCTGAAGGAGTAATTCTTCAAATTGACCTTGGTGGCGACCCCTAAGTGTTGTAAGTACAAGGAGTTGGTTCCCCAATCTTGTACTATTTGCAATTGTCATAGAAAGGGTATTCCTAGGATCATCTCATAGACATTATTTTTCTCAAAGTCACATATAGCAAATGTGTGCTCAAACTCTACACCACAAGTGGTTAGAGTTATCCTTTCTAGCAATCCTAGAGGTCTTTCAAAATGACCATCAGCCATTTGAAGCTTCATTCTAGTTGGTCTTAATGTGGGTTTGCCCCATTGCTTCCACAAGGAGGTGGTTGCAATAGCAACACCAGCACCTGAATCTATGATTGCTTTGGTTGTGTAACCTTGGTAGGTGATTGGAAGATAAGTATTACCTTCTTCACCCTCACACATGTCCCCTATTTTGTCTAGAGGTATCTCTGGTACCTTTTGCTTAGAGCCTGCTTTTGGCATGTTGGAATCAAGTTCTGGAACCTGATCCTTCACATGATTCCATAGCTCAGGTTTTGCTTTGAGAAGCTCTTCTACAGTGATATGACATTGAACCTTAGTGCTCTTCACAACATCAGTGTTCCTTGGGACCACTGAGTCTTCATGTCTGACCAGTATTGTGGGAGCTCTGATCTGAAGAGATTCAGATTCCCATGGGCCTGGAAATTGAGGCAGTTCCTCTAAGGTATTAGATTCAAAATCTAACCTTTCATCTTCTTGTTGTTCTGCTTCATCTCCGTAAATAGATGGAATGTCTTGGGGAAATTGATCATGAAGATCATCAATCTCACGAATAGGAGGGAAATTACTGTTCTCCTTGGCCCATTTCTCCTCTTGTATTTCCCGCAAGAACTCTTGAGAGTGCTCCTGAATTGAATGAGGTATTCCAGCATCCGTGGAATTAGGAACATAAGCTCCCGTTGGTGGGGAGCTTCTTATCTCGATAACTGGTTGAGCCTGTGGAGGTAAAGAAACTTGTGGTTTGTTTACCAATTGCTCTAATCTTTCTAGTAAGCCCTGGAAATGCAAATCCAGTTTGACAGAGTTTGTCTGATTGAACTTTTGACTAGTCTCCAGTATAGCTTGAGCTTGTTCTACGATTTTCATGCACATTTTCATCCATTCAATCTCTAAGTCCGCTCTAGGGTAAACATCATGTCCAAGCCTTCTGGGGTTGGATCTGCAAGAACAGACCCTGGTTGCGGTCTATTTACAATGGGTGGTGGGGTGGGATGAGGTGATGTGGATGGAGTTTCGGCATGCGAGGGTCTTTGAGTTGCAATGTCATCTATTTTTATCTTTGCTTCTTTCAAGCTTTCTTCTAGTTCTGATAGCTTTTTATTCCACTTGCGATTGGCCTTCTCTCTGGTATCTTTCCATGTTCTTGTTTTCCTCTTACTAGGTTCTCCCGATTCACTTGACTCCGATTGTTCTACTGTTTTATCTTGTTTTAATGCTTGTGCCCTAGTAACTGCCTGTATAGGAGCCACATTACTGCTACTAGCACTTGAATCCACCACTAAGCCTACCACATTAATGGGTGTAATCTTGGGTGCACTAGAGGGGTTTCTTGGACAATCTCTAGGGAGATGGTCTTTGCCACAATCAGGACAAAAAGCTTGTATTGTGATAGCCTGCCCTTGACTTGGAGATGGTGGGTGAGGACAATTGCGAAGGAAATGGTTGCCCTGACATCTAAAACATGGTCCTCTAGGAGCTTGTGGTCTTACTTGTCTCAGTTGGGGCCTAGGGTTAGCATTTGCATACATGATATTGGAGTATTCAGGCTCCCAATTTTTCTCCATAGGTGGTGCCTCATATTGATACGAGTAAATCTCACTATGTTCAGGTGACTCTGTGTAATAAGCATGTGGACTACTTTCATGGGAGTAGTCTGAACTATGAGCATGAGAGTCATTATCTGGTATCAATGGGGTTAGTGGCACCAATGCTCTATTTGGATTTTCCTCTCCCACAGCATACTTGACTGGAATCACGTTGGCATGAGCTAGTGGTTGGTTTCCCAAGACTGGTTGTGGCCTATATTGTGCCTGATATTGTTGTTGTGGTCTATAATATGGCTGTTGGTATTGGTTTTGATACCTACCTGGTTGGTAAGGTTGTTGATAAGTTTGCCTAACAGCCTGCCTATTGTAGGGACAATCTTGAGCCGTGTGGTTTGTGTATTTTCTCTCAATAGTGCAATATGGAGCATTCCTTTCTCTAATGTTTTGGTTTTGCATTGGGCATACGTTAGCCATGTGGTCACCTCCGCAAGTATAACACCGATTCAATGGGGTGACTCTCTGTGTTTGTCTATTTTGAACTCCTAGCTTCTTGGCAACTTGCTCAGCTATCTCATTTATTTCCGTGGAGATTTTCGAAGTATGACTAGTAGAACTATCAGAATCCTTATAGAGTTTGGACAATCCTAACTCCTCACCCAAGTTATCTTCTATGTCAATGCACGTCCGCACACACTCTTCTATGGATCTAGGCTCTTTCAAGTACACATATGATCTTAACTTAGTGCTTAGTAAGCCATCTAAAAACAAAGCCACTTGTTTGGCTGGTGTGGGTAACTCTGGAGCAGGGCATCTCTCTAGATACTGTCTGAACCTTCTACCTGCTAGCTGCACTGTTTCTTGGGGTGTCTGCTTGAAGCTGTGGATCAAAGATGATGTGTTATGCCTGATACCACTCTTGGAAAATTCTACAATGAATTCGTCTAGCAATTGACCTATATCGCGATAATTGCGACTACTCAGTGGTTGAAACCAAGCTAAAGCAGTGCCCTTAAGAGTCAAACCAAATGCCTCGTACTAGGTGAACAAATCCTCAACCTGTTCAGCTCTTAACACTTGTTTGAACTCGGCCACATGATCATAAGGATCTCCTGACCCATCAAAATAATTCTTCATTGCCTTGATCACTTGAGTGGGTCTAAGGGTTCTTGGGTGCTCTCGGGGTCTAGGCAATGGAAAATCCTGTTCATCTCTTTGTTGCCTATGTGCTTGATGTCTCTCTCTTTCAGGTCTTTCATTTTCAAATCCTGACCTATTCCTGCCTACGGTGTGTGCAAAACTTACCTCAGGTTTCTCTCTAGTTCTTTCTCTTTGGGCTTCATGAGCGTGGGATGATCCTATTCCTTGGAGGCCATGGGAAACATTGGATCTTGGTGGAGGGAAAATCAATTCACTCTTCCAAGTATATGTATGTCTATCATGTTCTGTTACCAAGAAAATTTTCTCTGATGTGTTATCCAGGTAGACCACTTTGCCTGGTGTCTCTGGACCCTTGAACTCGTAGATGATGACTATGCCCAATTGGCTAGGTTGATCTGGCTTGAATCTCCAAAAGGCTTCCTCTGTTTCTCTATTCAAAAATAGCTCTATGCTTCTGTTGTCTTGAGGGATCCAGTCTGGAGTGATCACTCTGGTCAAAATTGACTTGCCTCTAGGAGTTTGGGGTCCTTGTCCTACATTTCCTTGTTCTAGGTCTCCTATCTCATTCTCGTGAATGATATTTCCAAAATCATCGGTCCTATCTGGTTGGTTGGTAACCACATACATGGTTCCTTCCTTATCAATGTATGCACCCTCTTCGAACTTGACCACCGGGTGTTCAAGTCCAAAGGATTGATCTGGATTTTTGAGTTGGACCACTGATCGCCTCAGGCCATCCTCGTAGATGCGAGCACCTAA
The DNA here is from genome assembly GCA_020310875.1 of Ceratopteris richardii. NCBI lineage: Eukaryota > Viridiplantae > Streptophyta > Polypodiopsida > Polypodiales > Pteridaceae > Ceratopteris > Ceratopteris richardii. The sequence goes on along the minus strand of CM035421.1, from coordinate 186,066,991 downwards.
TCGGTTGGTCCGAATATATTCCAACTGTGTCTTATAGGGACCTTCTGGTGTTTGTAGATGGGCAGTCCTTGAGCCACCTACAGGTTTCCCCATGCTAAAAGAAATTTCTGAGTCACTTGTGTCTGAACTTAGTCCGTAAGGATGACCACTTAGTTGTTGTGCCCAAGACTTAGCTGTATGGTTGACACTGGACTGAGAAGATCTAATGCTTTGTCTATCCTTGCCTAGGTGTCTACCAGATCTCAAGTTCATAAGCTTTGGCTATGAGTCCAAAATTTCCCCTTGCTATGGTTCAAAAATCCTTTGGAGTCCCCTTCGGTTCCAGGTCCCACTTGAAGGTCAACTTCAAATTATCCTATCTGAAAATCAATGCGTTATTCTTAAAAAAAATAGTTGAGGCCATGTAGGATTCGAAACAAGCTTTCCAACGAGCTATAGAGCTCAAAAAATGGACTTTGGATGAAAAAGTTATGTCAAATCAGGCTCCTAGGGGTCAAAACAGGCAAACAAGACCTTTTGGAAAGAATCACAATTTTGTGAAATCAAGAGAATCGCGATTTTGAGCACAGAATCGTGTTTTTGAAAATCGCGATGTTGAGCAGAGAATCGTGTTTTTGAAAATCGCGATGTTGAGCACAGAATCGTGTTTTTTGAAAATTGCGATGTTGAGCACAGAATCGTGTTTTTGAAAATCGCGATGTTGAGCACAAAATCGTATTTTTGAAAATCGCGATGTTGAGCACAGAATCGTGTTTTTGAAAATCACGATTTTGAGCAAAAAATCGTGTTTTCACAGAATCGCCTTTTTCACAAAATCGTGTTTTTACTGAAAATCGTGATTGGTGAGAATCGCGATTTTGAGCAAAAATTCGTGTTTTCACAAAATCGTGGTTCTCAAACTCGTGTTTTCACAAAATCGTGTTTTGAAAATCGCGATTTTGAGCATAGAATCGTGTTTTTTGAAAATCGCGATTTCGAGCAAAAAATCGTGTTTTCACAGAATCGCCTTTTTCACAAAATCGTGTTTTTACTGAAAAATCATGATTGGTGAGAATCGCGATTTTGAGTAGAAAATCGTGTTTTTGAAAATCGTGTTTTAGAGAATCGTGTTCTAGAGAATCGCGATTTTGTCTCAGAGAATGGTGATTCACAAAATCGCGTTTTTCACAAAATCCTAGTTCTCAGAATCGTGTTTTTTGACGTGAAATCATGATTTTGAGCAGAGAATCGTGTTTTCACAAAATCGTGTTTTTGGCTGAAAATCGTGATTTGTGAGAATCGCGATTTTGAGCACAACCACAGAATCACGATTCTGAGAATGACCACAGAATCGTGATTCTTTCAGCAAGCTTTTAGGCGGGAAATAGAAAATTGTGGTTTTCAAAAAAAATTGAATTTTCACAAAATCGTGATTTTCATCACAGAATCGCGTTTTTTGCGGGAAATTCAAATTTCTGAGCGCGGGCAATGGCGAGCTCCGTATGAACAGAAAATCATGAAAAAACACAGCGCTTGCTCTCCCTTGCACCTCCTAACTCCTTCCCACACAATAATGCATGAAAAATGGTATGAAAATGGTGAAAATGCACAAAAAAACAAGAAATCTCTATGAAGAAGAAGATGGAAGATGGTGGAGATGATGATGATGAAGAAGATGAAGAAGAAAAAATAGAAAATGAACAAAAATGACAGTTTTTTTACCTTCCAACGTCGCAAATCTACGATCTTACCATCACAACGCTCGTCCTCGAAGCTCTCTCCCCAGCAACGACGCCAAAATTTGGTGTAGCTCAAGAGTAAGCACCACCTCCTTTACTTGTCAATCCGCGGAGACGTGAGGACCGATATGAAGACCACGAGCAAGTGAAAGCACAAGTGTGTGAGTGAAAGCACACCAACATGCACACATATACACACACACGCACACAAGGCAAGATCAAAGAGAGGAACAATGGAAAGCTTCGATTGCAAAAGATTTCTCTTACAAAAGCTCTATTCTCTAACAAGCTAACCTCAAAAATGAGCTCTCTAGCTCTTTTTATAGTTTTTTGACTAGTTTTGGCCCTGTCCAGACCTAGTGTCCGGCCTAGTTAAAAATTAGGTTCGAGGGCTTATTTGAGGGCTCAAACGGAGTCTAAAAATTATGAAAATTGGTAGGATGATAGTTCTAATACTCCTCAAGCTCAAGGACTCCTCGGATTGAACAAAATGGAGTTATAAAAATAGATAATGGTATTTACAATGGTTTTTAGTGATGAAAACCACTATTTTTGTAGGGGATTCTTCTGAAAATTTGACATACACTTCTTGGAGCTCCCTACTTGCTCCCTTTCCTTGTGTGTCCACCTTTTGATGTGCTTCCATGCTTTGTCCTTGACTTTGAGCTTCAACAATGCTTGACACTTGGGAAATGCATAAACCTGCTCATCTGTGAGATAGCAAACGGAATACCTGGTCGAGTAATGCATAAGTAAATCAAGCATCCAATAGCATACTGATAGAGAACAACATCAAAAGCATCTCCAACATCATGAAGACTCAATCGTAAACCTATCTCCATAGGGGTGGCAATAGCTTTACATTCTTCAAGGCCAAAACACTCCAATAATGCGTCATAAATTTCTTTTGACACAAAGCCATTCTACCATCAACGTGCATAAACTGAATGCCCAAATAGTGATGCAAATGCCCCAAATCAGACATCTCAAATGAGGCATGCAAATCACACTTAAAATCAGTAATATGCCTCTCTTGAGGACCAATGAGCATCATGTCATCAACATAAACCACAATGATCAGAAGCACATTAGCACGCTTAACATATAAGATGCTTTCAGTTGGACCGTTCTCAAAACCATGTGCAATTAGATAGGCATGTATTTGTTCATACCAAGCATGTGGTGCTTGTTTCAAACCATATAAAGCCTTTCTTAACGTGCACACCTGGTTCTCATGCCCTTTCTGCACAAAGCGACAAGGCTGGAAAACATACACTTTCTTCATGCAAGTCAGCATTCAAAAATGTAGTTTTAATGTCCAACTGATGTACATTCATCACATCTCTTGACCTACTTGATACAGAGTAAACACCCCCCGTGTAGTCACCTAGTGAGGCCATAGAAAATTTAGTTCTCATCTGCCTGATGGTCTTCATTCACACCCCTCCATAACGGTTGACACCAATCCCACCAAACAAAAACCCTATACATATAATGACATTTATGCAACCAAAAAATAGAAGAAATTGATAGATTGATTGAAGCTAGATTTATTTATGAGATTGAGCATATTGAATGGGTGTCCCCCATTGTAGTGGTGCCTAGGAAGAATGGAAAGTTGTGAGTGTGTATTTGTTGGAGTTAGATGTCTGTGGAATCCCACGAATAGCACAAGGAAGAAGAAGAAGAAGAAGAAGAAGCTTGGAGCACAACACACAATACTGAATGTATTACTAAAGAATGTACAAAGATAAGTAGCCCATTAGGGCAATAGGCTTATATACAAGCCGAGGTAAAAAAACCTCCTAAAGAGGGAAAAAGTGCCCCGACGGTCCTAGAGTGTTAACACACATCACTACCTAAATATATCAACAAATCCCCCCCTGGGAGTGATGTAGTGAACAAGGAGCTGGCACTCATGTATAAGGAAGTGCCAAGCTATGTGGAAATCACTCCACAAAAGGAAGTAAGCCGAAAGCTTTGCAGAAAGCTTCAAACTTCTCCCTACACAGAGCCTTCGTGAAAAGGTCTGCAGTGTTCTCTTGGGTGGGCACATATGCCAAGCTGTTCTCCCCAACAGAGAACCTCTCCCTGACATAATGATAATCCACCTCAATGTGCTTAGTGTCAGCATGGAACACAAGGTTCCTCGCAACTGCCAATGCGTTCTCACTGTCAGTGAAGATGGTGGTGACAGAAGACTGACCAATGCCCAAATCAGCCATAAGGCGTCTGAGCCACACACACTCAATAGTCGCTGTGAAAGCTACCCTATACTCAACCTCACAACTACAAGTGGCCACAGTAGGCTGTTTCCTGCTAAACCAAGATATACATGAGCTACCAAGCATGAAGCAAAAGCCACTAGTGGACACACGAGTGTCATAGCAACCAGCCCAATTAGAGTCAGAAAAACATGCAAATCTGGCGGGAGTGATCCATCCTTGGGATAAAACAACCCAAGTAGCCGAGTACCACTTAAGTAGCGAAAGATGCGCTTAACCACCTGCCAATGCTTGACTCCTGCGCAATGCATAAACCTGCTCATCTGTGAGACAAAAAACTGAATATCTAGCCGAGTAATGCATAAGTAAATCAAGCATCCAAGAACCAACTGATAGAGAACAACATCAAATGCATCTCCAGCATCATGAAGACTCAAGCATAAACCTGTCTCCATAGGAGTGGCAATAGGCTTACAGTCTTCAAGGCCAAAACGTTGCAATAATGTGTCAATATATTTTGTTTGACACAAAGCCATTCCACCACCAACTTCCATAAATTGAATGCCCAAATAGTGATGCAAATGCCCCAAAGCAGACATCTCAAATGAGGCATGCAAATCAGCCTTAAAATCAGCAATATGCTTCTCAATAGGACCAGTGAGCAGCATGTCCTCAACATAGACAACAATGATTAGAAGCATATCATTAGCATGCTTAACATATAAGGTGCTTTCAGTTGGACTGTTCCCAAAACCATGTGCAATTAGATAGGCATGTATCTTTTCATACCAAGCACGTGGTGCTTCCGTTAAACCATATAACGCCTTCTTTAACCTGCACACCTGGTTTTCATGCCCTTTCTGCACAAAGGCACGGGGCGGAAAAACATACACTTCTTCATGCAAGCCACCATTCAAAAATACAGTTTTAATGTCCAACTGATGTACATTCCAACCATGATGGGCTGCAAGTGCACATATGCTCCGAATAGTAGTCATACGACATGTAGGTGCAAAGGTCTCATCAAAATCAATGCCTTTTTCCTGTGCATAACCCTTTGCAACAAGCCTAGCCTTATACCTGTCAACTGTTCCATCAGACTTACGCTTCAGCTTGTAAACCCACGTAGTGCCAATGGCCTTCTTTCGAGGAGGCAAGTCACATAAAGATCAAGTACCATTCTTCATTATAGCATCATATTCAGATTGCATAGCAGCCATCCAACTTTTTGAATGTTTTGCTTCATCAAATGAAAGAGGCTCATTCTCATCACAGAGACTAGATGCAGCCTGATCAAGTACGATATGACAGAGGTGCATCTAATTTGCTGTCATCCAAAGTCTGCACTAGCCATTTTGGCATAGTTTTTGCCTCCTCAATGTCAACTCTCTCATCAACAAGTGCATCATGTAAATCTGCATCAGAAATGGGATTATTGGCATCAGAAATGGAATGATCTACATCATCACATGAAACCTGCAAAGGCTGAGAAGTTGCCTCATTAGGACCAACACTAGATTTTCCACTTGTAAAAAGAGGCAGCAAAGTATCACACATGTCTTTGGAGTTAATAGATGTCTCCTTAGTACATGAAAGCAATGGCTGAATAACATCTTCCACAAAAACAACATCACGGCTAACCAGAATGCGTTTAGTCTGTGGATGATATAGACGATAGCCTTTACTTTCAGAACTGTATCCAATAAAAATACATTTTACTACTTTATCATCCAATTTTCTGCGATGTTCTTCAGGCACTAATGCATACGCCAAACAACCAAAAACATGCACATGAGCAACAGATGGCTTGTGATCATGCCAAGCCTCATATGGAGTGATAGACTGCAGCGCTTTAGTGGGATACCTGTTCAGTACATATGCTGCGCACATGGCAGCTTCAAGCCAAAAACTATGTGGTAAAGCCTGACTCTTAACCATACACCTCGCCATCTCCATGAGTGACCTGTTCTTTTGTTCAACAAATCCATTCTGTTGAGGTGTATATGGTAGTGTACATTGGTGTTTTATCCCATGTTCAGCCAAAAATGCATTAAAATCAGAAGACATATATTCCCCCCTCGATCAGAAGAGAGGATGCCCATTTTACATGTTGATAGATTTTAAGCCAAAACCAAAATTTGTTTGAAGCACATGAACACCTTGTACTTTACCTTCAATGGATATACCCATGCATGCCTGGAAAAATCATCGATGAACGTCACGAAGTAAAGATAATTTCCAAAAGAAGGTGTTTGCATAGGACCATAGACATCACTATGTACAAGCTGCAATTTCTGAGTAGCCCAAGCTGAACCATCTTTTGGAAAGGAGGAACACTGCATTTTTCCCAAAATAGAGCCTTCACAATTATGTTTTCTAGGTGCCTCAAGTTTGGGCAAAGAGGACACCATTTCAGATTTCTGCAGGAATAGCAAACTAGCGAAATTCAGATGACCAAAGCGTGCATGCCAAAGCTTTGCATCTGACATAGCCTGAGAATGACGTACTACACATGCCGAATCATTTATAGATCTTTCATAGTCTATGAGCTTATACAACCCACGACATAAAATGCTAGAAGCAATAATCACGTCGCCATTTGACAGATCATGAACTGTACATTTGTCATCAACAAATTTCAGAACCAAGCCAATCTTTGCTAATGTAGAAACTGATCACAGATTTTTCTTGATCCGTGGCACAAACAAAGCATCTGACAAAGTGAAAGAACTACCATCAACAGTAGTTAAAATGATCTTACCAACTCCCATAATAGGATAAGAGGAGTTGTTGGCGCATGTTGTTACCGTTAGTGTCCATGTGAAAGGCCAAATGGCCACCGGACACTTCTTTGTATATGTTATTTAATAAAACATATAGTGGCCTAGTCAGCCATGGACTAGATGTTCGACCGCATCTGTAAGACCTAAGAGGTCTCTGTCTTCATGCTCCCTATGTACTGTGTTTTCTGCATATTCTGCAATCTCTATGCGGAGTACTGTATGCGGCCTTAGGAGGTCCATTTTCTCCTCCGAGGATATCATCGTGGAGCTCTCGACAAGGAGAGTGCACTATGGTGCATCTCCATCGAATTACTTCACTGGTATCAGAGCAGTTCGATGGAAAAAGCTTTGTTCCTTTTGTGCGAGAGAAGCAAGCACCCCCCCCTAAGGCTTACGACTAAGTCAACGACCTAGGCATAGACCGTGTCATACCTTGTCATCCGAGTCACCGAAGTCACTGTTGGCTGTGCGCGAGGGAGGACCTCAACGATCAAGGAATATAGAGGTTCCCGGTACTTCTGGGAGGTCACCCATCCTAGTATTGTTCCCCCCAGAGCTCACTTAACCATGGCAATCTCTTGCCACTAAGCTACACTCTTGTGGTGTCTGAAGAAGGGGAAAGACTAAGGTTGACATTACCTTAAACATGTTTTGGTCCCTTAAAGCTTCATCCTTTGCTTTCAAAGCCTATTTTGGAAGCATTTTTGGGGTGTCTTTTGGAGCCATTTTGGAGTACTTCCGCACATAGTTCTCTTCACACAGGTCCAAGAACATCAAGAAGAGTGTTCTTTGTACTTCTCCGACAATAAATATCAACCTTTGGGGCTGTTTTCAGCCACACTCATAAAACTACAGGTTTCTTGAAAGGTTTTAGTTTTGGTGGGAGCAGTTGTTACAAAATTTATGTAGGTTTTTTGAGCCTAAAACATCAAAGTTGACAGACACTTGCAGGTGTTATTGGCTAGATTTTTTTTTGGTCTGTGTATTCAGTCTTTTAGTGTCATTTTATTGCATATATTGAGCACATACACACCATGTACGCTTCTGTGGATACCGCTTATGTACGTCCATGTGGTCATTGATATAGTGGTTACGTTCTTTGCGTAAAGCCTTTTACGTTTGATAAAGAGGGTCGTGGTGAGGTTTTCTTAATTGGGAGACACTCAAATGTCGGGGTCTCTTCGGTGATGCAGGTGGAAGACTTACCCAGCCTCGCCATAGGAGATGTATGATAGTTGTTCATAGGTGCTCGATAAGCCTAGTTGGCTTTTGTTGGGTAACTGGTTATATGCAGTGGAGTGAGTGATTCACTATGCAAGAAAACATGTCAGTACTTGCAGTTTTATGATATTTTGACACTAGTCATATGCTCATTTTGTAGAGGATACTCTGGTAAAATTTTTCTAGATTTTGGTTTAGTCAACTATATAGTGGTCAATTTACTCCTTGATACACTTATTCGTTGGTTTTTGGACTCTTCTAGCTCCATTATCATTCTATTCAGCTCTCTACCATCATGGCATCAGAATTCTCAAGCACATCCGGTGGATCAGGGTCTAGTGCTAGTGTTCCGAGGAGGAGCTATAACTTGCAGGGCAAAGACCATTTTGATGGCACAAATTTTGCTCTATGGAAGAATCAAATTAAAGATGTGCTTATTCAAAGGAGCCAATGGAAGCCAGTAAATGGGATTTCAAAGAAGCATGCTGACATGGATGAAGATGATTGGGATGAGTTAGATGAAATGGCTTGGTCTACCATTCGCTTGCACCTGGCAGATAATGTTTACTTTACAGTATTAGATTGTGAAAGTGCAGAGGAGCTTTGGAAGAAGTTATGCAATACATATGAAAAAGAGATGGCATCAAATAAAGTGTATTTGATGAGAAAATTATATGATCTTCGCATGAAGGACATAGATAGTGTCACTGCTCATCTAAATGAGTTTGATGCTATATTCTCCCAATTACAGGCTTAGAAAATGGATATGGATAATGAGACAAAAGTACTATTGTTGTTGTGCACCCTGCCATCATCATGGGATACGTTCTGCACAGCTATTAGCAATAGTGCACCTGGTGGTAAACTCCTCTATGATGACATATGTGGAGCACTCTTGAGTGAGGAGATTCGTAGAAAATCTATGGTTGGCACCCAGAGTGGAGATGCATATAATGTTTGTGATTCTTACCAAGGAAAGAATCAGCAACGTGGAAGGAGCAAGAACAACGAAAAGAATGGTCAATGGAATAAGAGTAGAAGTAAATCAAGGAAGAGGGATATGGAATGCCATTATCATCATAAGAAAGGCCATATGAAGAAAGACTGTTATGCATTAAAGAATGCTAAAGGTAAAGGTCAGAATGTTGATGGGCATGTGAAACAGGTACCTACACCATCTACTTTGACTATGAATATTGAAGAAATTAATGCTATTTTTGATGATGCTGATGTGCTGACACTTGATAGTACTGTGCCAACTGAGGCACTTATGGCTGATTCTCTTTCCCAGACCTGGCTTCTAGATTCTGGTGCTTCTTTCCATGTGACACCACACAGAGAATGGTTCTCTAATTATGCAGCAAAGTCTCTTGGTACCATGAGACTTGGTGATTCTTACCAGTGTGATGTTGTGGGGATTGGAGATGTGGTTGTGCAGTTCATTGATGGTTCAAAATTTACTATGCATAATGTATGCCATGTACCTTAGATATCACGTAGTTTGATGTCAGTTGGTCAACTTGATGACCTTGGTTACAAGGTAGTCTTCTATGCTCAGTCCTTTCGTATATCAAAGGGCAATATGGTTATTGCAAAAGGAAGCAAAGTTGGCTCACTTTATCCTTTATTTGTATCACAAAAACACTTGTTATTTGTTACTGAACAACTTATGGCTTGTATTTGGCATGGCCATTTGGGCCATATATCTTGTAGTGGAATGGAAAATCTTTCTCGTTCTGGCTAGTTACTTGTGTTATCTTTCTCTGATTTTTCATTTTGTGAACATTGCCAATATGGAAAGCAAACCAGAAATGTGCATAGAACACACATTGACTCCTCAATTCAGCCTTTAGGTCTCGTCCATACAGATGTGTGTGGTCCTATGCCTACTAGGTCCTTAGGTGGTTCTCTTTACTTTGTCACTTTCATAGATGATGCTAGTAGAAAAGTCTAGGTATATCCTATCAAATAGAAGGATGAGGTATTCCCTACTTTCAGAAAATGGCTTGCTTCAGTTGAGACTGAAAAAGGAGCTAAGCTTAAGGCTTTACGTTTAGATAATGGGGGTGAGTATACCTCACATGAATTCAGCCTTTTCTGTTAGTCTAGAGGGATTCATAGAGAGTTTACAGGTCCTTATACTCCAGTATAGAATGGTGTTGCTGAAAGGATGAATAGAACTATTCAAGATAGAGTAGTTTCTATGTTGCATCATGCAAACCTCTCACAAGGCTTTTGGGTAGAAGCAGTATTCACTGCAGTTCTTGTGATTAATCTTTCACCTAGTACTGCAAAAGGTCTAAAAGTGGCATAAGAGTTATGGACAGGGAAGCCACCATATTATGATAATCTTCGAGTTTTTGGGTGTGAAGCATATGTTCATATACCCAAGAGTCTTAGACAAAAGTTGGACCATAAGTCTAAGAAATGCATTTTTCCTGGATATGGTCAAGAATGACAATTTGGATATCGCTTATGGGATCTTGAAAAATGGCTAGTGATCAGAAGTAGTGATGTCATTTTCAATGAGTCTAAGATGCATAAACAACCCATTAATGAGGTTGAAGTGAGAAGAGTGGTGTTTGAGGATACTAGTCCTCTAGCTAGCATGCATAAAAATGCTGCACATAGCGATGTTCAAGAGAATGTCCAATCAGATCAGTCTGCACATGTTCCTGTTGAGCAACCATTGAGACACTCTACACATGTCTCACATCCACTTGATAGATATGTTCCAGGTTTAGATTTTGTTATGCTAACAGGTGTTGGTGAGCCTTCTTGCTACAAAGAGGCTATGCAGACAGAGGATCATGTCAAGTGGGAGCGGGCCATGAAGAGTGAGTTGGATTCTATTCATAAGAATGGTACTTGGGATTTAGTACCCTTGCCAAATGGTAGGAAAGCTTTACCATGTAAATGGGTATATAAGCTGAAATTCACATCAAATAGTGCTTCTCCAAAGTATAAAGCACGACTTGTTGCAAAGAGTTTTAAGCAACAACATGGTGTTGATTTCGAGGAAATCTTCTCTCTAGTGGTCAAGATTGTAGAGAGTACGCACGCGGAAGCAAAATGAAAAGTAAAGTACTCTCACAAAACAAAGAATGTGTGAGTCACAAAATGAGTAGAACATGAAATGGGTAAACTCATGTGGATTAGAAATGAGCTTGCCAAGAGCATGGGGTAGGCTCCTCAAGCTTTTCACCAAGTACAAATGAGGGGAGAGGCCCTCCTTATATAGATTTGGGAGGGGCTCTCAAAAGTACATCATATTTGGGATAAGTCTCCTGAAAGGAGAATGAATACAACTGGTAGAAGCACATGGCAAGGTACCCAAATACAAAGGAAGTAGAATATAAATTGGAAATAGACTAGAAATGGAGTGTCTCCTGGATACAAAATGGAGATGCACTCATGCGAATACAAATGTAGATGAAGTAGGAGCAATCATGTTGTCAACACCCCCTCTGCAGCTCCATTTTGGAGTGGCTGAATGCTGTAGAGGTCCACCAAACACTGAAGCAGAATCAGAGGTAGAGTCTTCGTGAACATGTCCACCAGGTTCTCTTGAGAGGTACACTGCTCCAGAGTAATCTCCTGAGATATGAGCTTCTCGCGGATGAAGTGATAATGGATCTCGATGTGCTTCGTCAGAGTGTGGAACACTGGATTCTTGGCGATGGCCAAGGCTGACTTGCTGTCCGTGCGAAGACATATCGGAGTATCCTACAAAACACCAATGTCAGATAATAAACGTCAAAGCTAGATGGCCTCACATGCTGCAAAGCTGGATGCTTGGTACTCAGCCTCTATGGATGATAGAGCAACTATAGGCTACTTCTTACTTGCCCAAGAGATAGGTCCTGATCCAAGCAAGAATATATACCCAGAAGTAGACCGTCGAGAATCAGGATCACCAGCCCAATCAGAATCTGAATATCTGATGAGTTCGATGCCCCCTCTATACCAAAGACCATGATGTCGAGTGAGGGCAAGGTATCGAAGTAGTCTCTGAGCAGCATCCTAATGAGTTTGACGAGGTTGATGTGCAAACTGGCTGAGTATACCAACTGCATAAGCAATATCTGCTCTAGTGTTGGCAAGATAGAGTAATGAGCCAACAAGCTGTCGATAGGTATGCAAATCCACAAGTGATGATGAGTCCTCAGTGTAAGCTTGATGTTTGGATCAAGTGGTGTAGAAATTGAGCGACACTAGTCCATATCTAGAAATTAGATCAAAGAAGTACTTTTTTGTGATAGAAATATACCTTCTTTTGTTTGCCAAACTTCCATACCCAAGAAGTAGTGTAGTAATCCAAGATTTATCATAGAGTACTCAATATGAAGCTGTGTGATGATAAACTGGATGCATTCTTTGTCTGAGTCTGTCAAGATCAAGTTATCTACATAGAGAATGATGATGGCTACTAAAGACTCCTTTTAATAGATATAGAGATTAGCATCAGCATTGCTTCGGTGAGATCCTTTGTCTTCAAAGAACTTGTGAATCTTTTCATACCAGGCTTTGGGAGCTTGCTTGAGTCCATAAAGTGCTTTGTGAAGCTTGTAGACTTCATCTTCTTTTCCTTTGATCTTGAAGCCTTCAGGTGTTCAACATATACTTCTTCTTGAAGATCTCCATTGAGGAATGCACTTTTGATGCCCAGCTGATAAATGGGCCACTTAAAGTGAGCACTTAGTGCTAAGATGATTCTTATGGTTGTGAATCTTGCAGTATGAGCAAAGGTTTCTTCATAGTCAATGCCATGTTGTTGCTTGTATCCCTTAGAGAATAATCGTGCTCTGTACTTGTCTAATGTGCTATCTGACTTGTACTTAACTTTATAAAGCACATTAACTCCAATGACTTGATGATTTGTGGGCTTAGGTACAAGAGTCCAAGTTTTGTTCTTCTTGATTGCATCCATTTCTACTTGGATAGCTTCTTCCCACTTAGGTTGTCCTTGAGCTTCTTTGTAATTAGATGGTTCTAGGATTTGTTCAATCTAATGCATTAAGGCATAATTGACATAATGACTTTATTCTCGCTGTCTCTTGTCAATAAGTCTTTGAGATCTGCTCGGATGACTTGAAGTACTTGCTTCTGAGTTGGAATTTGGAAATATTGATTCCCCCTCTGTAGTGTAGATAGGTGGATTAAGGCTTGTACTTGAATCTTTTGTTCAGTATGAGGAAGCTTCATTGAAAATCACATCCTTCGAAATGGTGATGGAGTGGTTTTCCATATCATATAGACAGTATGCCTTTGATTGATCACTATACCCTATGAATATGTGTTTCTTGGACTCTGATGGTAACTTGTTTCTATCTTCTTTTGGTACGTGGACAAAAGCTTCACTACCAGACTCGAAAGTAATTCACATTTGGTTTTCTTCCATAGTATGCTTCGACGGGTGTTTTGTTTTGTAATGCACTTGTAAATCCTCGATTAAGAATGTGAACGGTAGTATGCACAACTTCTGCCCAGAACTTGTAGGGTAGATCCTTGTGATGAAGCATTGTTCGTGCCATTTCCATCACACTACACATCTTTCTTTCAGCTACTTCATTCTGGGATGGAGTATGAGGGTGAATGACTTGTCTTTTGATCCCTTTCTGGTTGAGAAAGTTAACAAAGTCATGATTGATAAACTCACCACCTCCATTTGATCTGATGGTTTTAACTTTAGTTGAAGCTTCATTCTCAACTTCCTTGATCCAAGCTTGAAACGTAGAGAATGTGTGTGCCTTTGACTTTAAAAAGTACACCCAAATATAGCGAGAGTGGTCATCTACTAGAAGATAAAAGTAGATGGATCCACTCAGGGATGGGGTATTCATAGGTCCACATAAGTCCATGTGGATAAGGGCTAGTGGGTTCATTGCTCGTGTTGAAGCTTCCTTGGGAACTGGGGCCCTGTGTTGCTTGCCTTAGGTGCAAGCTTGGCAGACATTAGTAAGTTGCCCGATCTTTGGCAATCCCTTCACAAGTTGGGATGAAGAGATTTTTGATAAGTAAGAAGTGTGGCCGAATCTTTGATGCCACAAACTTGAGGTTGATTCTTTGGATATAAACCAAGATAGCTTGTAGAGGCCCTTTTCCATACTTGTTTGTCCTGATCTGTAATGGCCTTAACAGTAAGGAGATTCATACATAAGTTTGGAACAAAAAGAACATTTGATAAAGACTTGCATTCCCCCTGATGGTTGGAAATTTGAACTTTCCCTTTTCCTTCGATGGGTAAAGCTTTGTTGTTGCCGAGATAGACTTCTCCCGTGTGCTCTTTGAGTTCTTGAAAGGAGTCCTTGTCTTTGCACATATGGGAGGTAGCTCCACTATCAAAGATCCACTCATGGGGGGAGCTAGAAGTAACTAGGGCATTGGCTTTTGTGGAGATGAAGAGTTCCTCACTCAAGCAGTAGGATCTATGTTGGGGTCCTTTGGATGCTTGCCTAGACGTAGAAGCCTTTGATGATTGTTTCTTTTTATAGCAAAACTTTTCTAAGTGTCCTGATTTTCCACAGAAATTACAAGTGAACTTCTTTGATGAATTATGTGATCCTTGCTTAGATCCATTGCTAGCCTGATGACTTGTGGTTTTGCGTTTATTGAATGGGCCTTTGGCCTTCATGGCAGATTCCTGGGAGGAAATCGATTTGGCTCGTGAGTCGTGGAGGAGCAATAGTCGACAAACTTCTTCCCAAGATAAGACTTGGCCGTGATTATACAAAGTTGTGATAAATGTCTCGTATGACTTACGTAACTTGTTAAGAAGTCTAATGCCCATGTCTCCACTAGAGATTTGCCTACCACATAGTGCTAATTTACGCTGGTAATCCTCAAATTGGGCTATGACCTTAGTAATTGTGTCGTGTGGTTTAATTGTCAAATTATGAAACTCGGCCTCTAATGCATATATTTTTGAAGGGGTTTTGTCTTCATACAAAGTGGCTAATGTATCCCAAGCATCCTTGGACGTCTTGCAGGCCATGATATGTCCTTTCATCAGTTCGTCGCAGGCAAGTAATAGCTGACCTAAAGCTCTTTTGTCCTTGACATTCCACACATGCCAATTGTCTAAGTTGGTATCCCTATTGGGTTCGGGGTCTGACCCATCTACTACCTCATGAAGGAGATTCATGTAGAGATAGGTGCGCATGACATCTTTCCATAGATTGTAATTTTGTCCATTGAGGTGTTCATCCTTATGCATAAAAATAGGGGTGAAAGAGGGTAAGAAGTTAGCCATAGATAATGAGCTACCTTCACTTTTGGTCATTACAAAGCTTTGAGGATAAAGTGTTTAGAAACACTATCAAAGGTACTTGCCAAAAATAGTGCTTCAAAATAATTGTAAAGTTGGAAAGGAACAATTTTGACACCACACTGAAAAATCCTTGAGGGGGGGGGGGAGTGAGAGTAGCCTTGCACTTGCACACTATGAGTTGACGCGAGAGGAGAGGGCTTAGATGAGCCTGTTGCACACCAAGGGAGTCTTAGAGTAGGATGGACAAAGGAACCACTTTGTGGGTGAGCTTAGAGTAGCATCCAACCCACAAATGCACACATACACACACACACACACTATCTTCTTCTTTTTTTTTATATGCTTGATGGTTCAAATAGGGGCACTTAGTCCCAACGTGGTGTGTCAAGGTGATAGTGCAAATCCTTGAGAAAATAGGGATGAACCCTTGGAAAGAATACAAACCAATTCTTAGAGGGGTGCCAAATTGAATGCAAAATTGGAGGGCTAAAGAACTTGGAAAATATGAGATGACTCCTTTGAAGAGTGCTAAAGTGAGTCTCAAGAATGTTGCCACAATGATGTAAATGAATCTTAAGAGAAGTGAACTTTTAGTGTCAATACAAAGATGAGTCCTTAAGTGAATGAGTTGGTACGTAGCACAAAACTATTTGCCCAAAGGCAGCTACTTCAAATGTCAGATTGTAGCCTTTAATAAAACTACGACCACAGAAAAGAATATCACGAATTGTGTGGTCTCTTAACGAAGTTGATGGACTAATTCAACCGCGAAGTATGTGCATCCGTTTAGAATGAAGGGATCTCGTGAGTTTCAGAGAAATTCAAAATAACCATCCATCTTTTGTGACATCATCGATAATGTCAGATCGAACCTATGAATCTAAATCTTGACGCTGAATCTTATCTTTTGCAAACCAATCACATAGTAAATTCACCCAATTTCTGATCCTATTGCGCCGCGAATGGAACCAAGCAATACTCATCGACGTTGGTACATATGAATTGTGCTCAGTAAGGAGATCTGTTGAGAGATGAATCTCTTTCTGTCCCTCTCTCTCTCTCTCTCTCTCTCTCTCTCTCTCTCTCTCTGTGTCGAGAGACTTCAGTGCAGATCAGACGACGCAGTAGCAATGACAAAGAATTGCTGCACAGCTGGTCGTACATGCTTGGTTCTGCCATAGCAGCTTTGCACACTTCCCTTGCCCCATTCTTGCTATGCAGTGGGTGTTTTGTGACACTGATCGCCTTGACGGGCCCGCGAGAATAGGTTCAGAATCCTATTCATGCAAGAACCGGGAAGCGATGGCAGAGATGGTAGTAGCGAGGTCAACGAAAATATGGTTGGGATCCTTCACTGAATATGGAGGTTTCTGCAGACCAACGACCGGCCAGATTCGTTCTCTGTCCCCCTCTCTGGGTAGCGCTGACCCGATGTGAGTTTACACGGTCTGCTGCACCCTCGCACCCTCGCTTTGCTTGTCACAATATCCCTGTTGCGAGCATTGCTTATACAGTAGTCATTGCTCAGACATGGTCGTACATGTATCCCATATACTCGACAATAGCTTGTATGCACATCAGAAGCAGCATGCGTGTTCGAACAACTCACTTGAGCAAGTGATGTGATTATGCTCGCTGGTCTATGTGCAGCAGAAGATTCTATTCGATGTGCTACAGAGGTATGAAGCAATGGATACAATGAAACACAGAGTAAATGATCACAGCCCCGGTTCACAAAATGCAACCTTCAGTTTCTAAACACCTGGTTCCTTTACAAAATGTATCGTTACTAAGTGACCAGATACAATAGATCCAAGTGTGTGTAAACACCTTAACATCGATAGATATGCACTTGGCAGAATAACATGACCATGAAAGTCTCCACACAAAGATTATATAAGTAAGTAACTACTTAACAATGTTCAAAAGAGAGTGGGAGGGAGGGAAAATGGGGTAAAAGGGGAACAAATCAATTAAGAAAATGGGTGGGAGGGTGGTCAAATTGGGCAAAATAAAGCCTCAAAGAGTAAAGTGATGGTGAAAGGCTTCTCCAAAATGAGTGGAGAGCAACACCACCAAACTCAAGCACCACCACCACCAAAATCATTGTCAACCGCACCACCAAGACCTCCACCTAGCGCTCTGATACCATGTAGGGAGTACGCATGCAGAAGCAAAATGAAAAGTAAAGTACTCTCACAAAACAAAGAATGTGTGAGTCACAAAATGAGTAGACCATGAAATGGGTAAACTCATATGGATTAGAAATGAGCTTGCCAAGAGCCTGGAGTAGGCTCCTCAAGCTTCTAACCAAGTACAAATGAGGGGAGAGGCCCTCCTTATATAGATTTGGGAGGGGCTCTCAAAAGTACATCATATGTGGGATAAGTCTCCTGAAAGGAGAATGAATACAACTGGTAGAAGCTCATGGCAAGCTACCCAAATACAAAGGAAGTACAATATAAAATGGAAATAGACTAGAAATGGAGTGCCTCCTGGATACAAAATGGAGATGCACTCATGCAGATACAAATGTAGATGAAGTAGGAGCAATCATGTCATCAGCAAAGATGACTACCCTATGCATGTTGCTTGGATTCATTGCAATTGAGGACTTAGAGTTAGTCCAAATGGATGTGAAAACTGCTTTCTTGCATGGAGATCTTACAGATGAGATCTCTATGGAACAACCAGAGGGTTATGTAGTTCTTGGCAAGGAAAGTCTAGTTTGTAAGCTCAAGAAGAGCTTCTATGGACTTAAACAATCCCCTAGACAATGGTGCCAAAAGTTTGATGCTTTTATGAAGTCTCAAGGCTATTCTCGAAGCAATGAGGATCATTGTCTCTACACAAAGAGATGCTCAGATGGCAGCTTGACATGGTTGATACTTTATGTTGATGATATGTTGATTGCTTGGAAGTCCTCTTATGACTTGTCAATTCTCAAAAGGAAGTTGAGTCAGACATTCGATATGAAGGATTTGGGGGATGCCAAACATATTCTTGGCATGCGCATTACTCATGATAGGAGTAAAAGATGCATATATTTGTCTCACAGTGAGCACATATCCAAAGTACTTCATAGGTTCAATATGCAAGGTGGAAAGGCATTGAGTACACCTTTACCCACATATGTGAAATTGAGCAAGGATGATTGCCCCAAATCAGATGAGGAAAAGGAATTCATGACCAAAATTCCCTATTAGTCTGCTGTTGGTAGTCTCATGTATGCTATGGTAGCTACGAGACCAGAGATTGCATTTGTAGTGGGAGTTGTGACATGCACTACTCATGAGAAGATGGGTCAAAACTGCAAACAATAGTAAACACCCATTCTTCTTCCTGCACAAGATTAGCAGACTCAGTTTTTGGTGTAGAGGACTCTACAACAACCATTCCAGCCTCTTTCTTCTTTGCCTCTTTAGTAGCCAGTTTTGGACAGTTCTTTATGATATGATCATTTCCTTTACAGTACTTGCAAAACAATTTCTGCTTTTCTGATTTCTTTTCATCTTTGTTGTCCCTCTTTGATTGTGCAGAACTAGCAGATTTCTGCTTACTAGTTGAAGAGTAGAAGCAAAACTCTGATATGAATCAGGAAGACCATTCAGAACGGTCAGCACAAGTGAGCAATCTGGTATAACCTCATTAGTAGAAATCAAATGTTCCTTCAAGTCTCTGATCTTTGTTAGAAAACTGTCCATAGAATCACCTTCATTCATGTGCTCACTCTCCAACTGTTTTCGGATGTAAGCAACACGAGCCTCATTCCTAGCTTGATACAATGTGGTAAGTGTATCCCAAGCATCCTTAGCTGTTCTGCAAGAGCGAATGTGAGGAATAATGGCATGTTGGCAGACAAAGCTATCAATGCATGTGCCTGGGCACCTCTGCCATCCCAACGAATCTACTTTGCAGTAGGCGCAACAAAAACTGTAGCACGAATAGGAATATGCAGAATATCATCATCTTCGACACCTTCTGCATCAGCTTCAGTACCTATAGTTGTAACAGTTGCAGGTGTGATAGGAAGTTTTTCAACACCCTGCACAATGTTCCACAATCCTTTTGCAACCAATACATGTCGCATCATATAAGCCCACAATGGGTTGTTGGTACCATCCAACTTATCCTCAACAATCAACATACGAAATACATCACTTCTTTCAGCCATGGCCACTAACTAAAAGACCTTGATGCAAAAAATTGACTGTATCTCAAAACGTTGAACGGAACTGCCCAGACGAGTTCTGCTGAACCTATAGCAGATTTTGACACACTTATACTAGCAAACGGAAACTAGTATATACCTTTGACACAAAAAGACGAAATAGGCTACACAAGCACTGCGATAGTGCTCACAAAAAATTGTGCGATTTTGAGATTGCAATCGGAGGAGTGTTGACGATGCCCTAGATGAAGCGACAACCTGCTCTGATACCAATTGTTGGAGTTATACATATGTGGAAGCACATGAACAGCACAAGGAAGAAGAAGAAGAAGAAGAAGAAAAAGAAGCTTGGAGCACAACACACAATACTGAATGTATTACTAAAGAATGTACAAAAGATAAGTAGCCCATTAGGGCAATAGGCTTATATACAAGCCGGGGGAAAAAACCTCCTAAAGAGGGAAAAAAAATGCCCTTGCAGTCCTAGAGTGATCACACACATCACTACCTAAATATATCAATAGTATTAACCTTAAAAACGTTAATGTCGCTACAATGAGAGATAGCTATCTGCTTCCAATCACTGAACATTTATTGGAGCGTGTTGTAGGAAAGGAAGTTTATAGCTTCTGTGATGGATTTTTAGGTTACAATCAAGAAGCCATTGCCCTAGAAGATCAACACCAAATGGCCTTCGCCACTGAGTGGGTAATTTTTGCAACTTGTGTGATGCTATTTGGGCTCACCAATGCATTTGCAATGTTCCAAAGGCTCATGTGTCTTCTTCAAAGAGTTCTTGCAAAAATATTAGAAGTATATGCCGACGATTTATGTGCTCATTCCCAAGAAAGAAGACACCACATCCCAAAGCTCAGACAGATCTTCAACAAGTGTAGGGAATATCTAGGTTTTTAGAGAATATCGAGTTTGTCTGAACCCAGAAGAGTCTGCGTTCATGGTACATCAAGGTAAAATCTTAGGTCATATTGTTTCTTAGAATGGAATATCAATAGATGAGAACAAATTAAGAGCCATAGCGTAGTTGTTGAGGCCAAGGAACATGAAAGAAGTACAAGCCTTAATGGGCCATTGTGGATATTACTACAAGTTTATCCACATGTTGAGGTTGACCTGATAATCAATGATTTCTTTGATGTTTAGGATTTTTGTTAGGCAATTACCATTGTTTCATCTGAGACCAAGTGGGCATGGTAGGTTGTGCCCCATGAGAAGACAAACTTTAGAGCGATCCCCCAAGTGGGCCCTGCATTAGGGTGATGAGAGGGTGATTAACCTTCTTTGTAATACCATCTAAACTCTGTAAAATCTACCCCTCCTCTGTGGGATTCAGGGGGGTCCGGTGGGCACCAGACCCCTTCACTTGTACTTTTTCTTTTAATTAATACAAGTCTTGGAGACTAGGCTAAGGCCCACCTTTGTTTATTAAAAAAAATGTTTGTCCACATGTATGCAATCATAGCTAAACCTCTTTATGCTCTGTTAACAAATTTCAAATGGAACGATGAATGCAAAAAACCCTTCAATGAGCTCAAGAGACATTTGTGCACTTGACCACTCCTAATTGCGATAAACCATTCCATATCCATGTAGATGCATCCATAACATATGCTGGCAAAAAACTAAACGTAGTTAAACAAAACTAATATGCACAATAACCCATCAGAAAAGATGAGATGCCTTTGAGACCAATGATGGGAGGACGTGCATTCGCAAAGTGGGTTATAGACTTTGTAGGTCTTATTAAGCACCAGCAAGAAACTCCCATGCAGAGTACATTATCATAGCCACATATTACCTTACAGAGTGGGTAGAAGTAAAAGCCATGACAAAGAATGATGCTCAAACGATGAATATGCTTTTTTTGGAGAATGTGTTCACCAGATACATGTTACCAATAAAGTTAGTAAGTGATTGAGGTACGCACTTGTTGAACGAAGTCATTAAAAATATTCTCCAAGAATTCTTAGTGATACATGTTGATATATATAGGTAGTGATGTGTGTGAACACATTAGGACCACCGGGGCACTTTTTTCCCTCTTTAGGAGGTTTTTTTCCCCCGGCTTGTATATACGCCTATTGCCCTAATGGGCTACTAATCCTTGTACATTCTCTAGTAATACAGTCAGTATTGTGTGTTGTGCTCCAAGCTTCTTCTTCTTCCTTGTGCTGTTCGCGTGCTTTCGCAGACGTCTAACTCCAACAATTGGTATTAGAGCAGGTCGTTCCTTCATCTAGGGTGCCATCGACACTCCTCCGTTTGCAATCTCAGAATCGCACGAATTTTGGTGAGCATACTCAGCATATTTCCGAGATCAAAACTGCTTCGCTCTGTGGTGCCGAAATCACGATCTGAGCTCGTTTCGGCCTCCGAACGCACTATCGTAGTGCTTGTGCAGGCTATTTCGTCTTTATGTGCCAAAGGTATATACCAGTTTCTGTTCGCCAGTTTAAGCGTCTCGAAGTCTGCTAAAGGTCTAGCAGAACTCGTCTGGGCAGTTCTATTCAACTTTTTGAGATACAGTCAATTTTTTGCATCAAGGTATTTTAGTCACCGGCCATGGCTGAAAGCAATGATGTATTCCGTATGTTGGCTGTTGAGGATAAGTTGGATGGTACCAACTACCCATTATGGGCTTATATGATGCGACATGTTTTGGTTGCAAAAGGATTGTGGAACATTGTGCAGGGTGTTGAAAGACGTTCTGTTACACTTGTAACGAGAGGTACTACAAATACAGGTGCTGGAGCTGATGAAGATGGTGTCAAAGATGATATTGTGCAGATTCCTGTTCGTGCTGCTGTTTCTGTTGCACCTACTGTAGACCAGATTCGTTGGGATGGCAGAGATGCCCAGGCACATGCATTGATAGCTTTGTCTGTCAAACGTGCCATTATTCCTCATATTCGCTCTTGTAGAACAACTAGGGATGCTTGGGATACACTTACCACATTGTACCAAGCTAGGAATGAGGCTCGTGTTGCTTACCTCCGAAAACAGTTGGAGAGTGAGCACATGAATGAAGATGATTCTATGGACAATTTCCTAACGAAGATCAAAGATTTGAAGGAACAAATGATTTCTGCTGATGAGGTTATACCAGATAGCTCACTTGTGCAGACCGTTCTGAATGGTCTTCCTGATTCATATCAAAGTTTTGCTTCTACTCTTCGGTTGATGATGAAAGGCAATCCGAATGCCTTATCATTTGAGGAGTTAGTCTCTGTTCTGTTGCAGGAAGATCAGTCCAGGGAGAACAGGTCCATTATGCATGTTGCAGATCAAGCTTTCCTGGCTAGTCAGAAGGGCAAAGGAAAATGGAGCTCTTCTACTAGTAAGCAGAAATCTGCAAATGCTCCACATTCGAAGAACCAGGATAGAGATAAGAAGAAATCAGAAAAGCAGAAATTGTTTTGCAAGTACTGTAAAGGGAATGATCATATCATAAAGAACTATCCAAAACTGGCTGCAAAAGAGGCAAAGAAAAAGGAGGCTGGAATGGTTGTTGCAGAAGCCTCTACACCAAAAACAGAGTCTGCTAATATTGTGCAGGAAGAAGAATGGGCGTTTACTATTGTTTGCAGTTTTGACCCATCTTCTCATGAGGAGTGCATGTCTGCAGTGGACTAAGATGTTTGGTACTTTGATAGTGGGGTGACCAATCATATTTACCTCGCAGCGCAGTTTCTTCTCTTCACTCGAGCCTGCCCCTACAGGGAATACTGTCACATGCGCCAACAACTCCTCTTATCCTGTTATGGGAGTTGGTAAGATCATGCTGACTACTGCTGATGGTAGTTCTTTCACCTTGTCAGATGCTTTATTTGTGCCAGGGATCAAGAAGAATCTGTTATCAGTTTCTGCATTAGCCAAGATTGGCTTGGTTGTGAAATTTGTTGATGACAGATGTACAGTTCATGATCTGTCAAATGGCGATGTTATTATTGCTTCTGGCATTTTATGTCGTGGGTTGTATAAGCTCATAGACTATGAAAGATCTGTGAATGATTCGGCATGTGCAGTTCATGATTCTCAGGCTATGTCAAATGCAAAGCTTTGGCATGCACGCTTTGGTCATCTGAATTTCGCTAGTTTGCTACGCGTGCAGAAATCTGATATGGTGTCTTCTTTGCCCAAGCTTGAGACACTTGGAAAACATGTATGTGAAGGCTGTATTTTGGGCAAAATGCAGCGTTCCTCCTTTCCAAAAGATGGTTCAGTTCGGGCTACGCAGAAATTGCAGCTTGTACATAGTGATGTCTGTGGTCCTATGCAGACACCCTCTTTTGGGAATTACCTTTACTTCGTGACTTTCATTGATGATTTTTCCAGGCATGCATGGGTATATCCACTCAAAGCAAAGTCCGAAGTGTTCATGTGCTTTAAACAATTTTTGGTTTTGGCTAAAAATCTGTCAGCATGTAAAATGGGCACCCTCCGTTCTGATCGAGGGGGGGAATATATGTCTTCTGATGTTAATGCATTTCTGGCTGAACGTGGGATAAAACACCAGTGTACAGTGCCGTATACACCTCAATAGAATGGATTTGCTAAACAAAAGAACAGGTCACTCATGGATATGGGGAGGTGTATGGTCAAGAGTCAAGCTTTACCACATAGTTTCTGGCTTGAGGCTGTCATGTGTGCAGCATATGTACTTAACAGGTGTCCCACTAAAGCGCTGCAGTCTATCACTCCATATGAGGCTTGGCATGACCGCAAGCCATCTGTTGCTCATCTGCGTGTTTTTGGTTGTTTGGCATATGCATTAGTGCCTGAACAACATCGCAGAAAATTGGATGATAAGGCAGTAAAATGTATTTTTGTTGGGTACAGTTCTGAAAGTAAAGGCTATCGTCTGTATCATCCACATACTAAACGCATTCTGGTTAGCTGTGATGTTGTCTTTGTGGAAGATGCTATTCAGCCATTGCTTTCATGTACTAACGAGACATCTGTTAGCTCCAAAGACATGTATGATACCTTGATGCCTCTTTTTACAGGTGGACAGTCTAGTGCTGGTCCTAATGAGGCAACTTCTCAGCCTTTGCAGGTTTCATATGATGATGCAGATCATTCTATTTCTGATGCAGATTTACATGACGCACTTGTTGATGAGAGAGCTGATATTGAGTAGGCAAAAACTATGCCAAAATGGCTGGTGCAGACTTTGCATGACAGCAAATTAGATGCACCTTTGTCATATCGTACTCATTCAGGCTCTCATAGTGCCTCCTTTGCATTAGATTGTTGTTGGTGCAGACCAATCACCAATTGAAGATTTGAAGGACAAAGGATAGGGATAAGATCAAGTTTTGAAGCAAAGAAGATGGATACATTCACAGAGTGAAAGACATGTACACATATGTACATTAGTTAAGACATAGGTTACTTATACTTATGCTTTGATAAAGGTATGTACATAATTGCCTATAAATACTTTTGAAAATGTCGGGGTAATAGAGAGAAGACAAGGAGAGACAATAGGAGATCATGAGATTTGTGTATTGAGAAGTAAAAAATGTCATTAGACATGTGTGAAGTGAGTTGAACTCTCCATCCTCACTCAGTTGTAATTTCTGAGAAATAGAAGAAAAAATTGCACCCGATGTTTCTATGTTTTCTCTCTGTGTGATAGATCTTTTGTGAATTCCTTTTGGAGATATCTAAGTTCATAGTTAATCAATCTATGGCTAGATTTTGAGAGTCTAATTGTGATCAGGCTAAGAGAATTATGTGTAGGAACATTTGCATGTGAGAAAGTACTCACTGGTTCCTGAAACAGGCGCAAATTTTGATCTTAATGATTTGATCATTTCTCACTCCACAGTTTAAAGTTTTGTGCAAGTAAGCACTTAATCTTTAAGTTGGAAGGTAAGCTACTCGTGGCTAGAAGCATTTGCTTAAACGGGTTTTATACTGAGAGAATTGAAGTTAAGAAGTTACGGGTGTCTAAATCGACTTCTCAGAAGTGCAGATTTAGACATAGCTGACTTGGTAAGTAGATTTCTCAAGATCTACTAAACCTTTTGAAGTAATTCAACTTGGACAAGGTGCGCAATCTTTAGGCGACATCTTGTGCAAAGTTTCATAAAAAACTTTACACATTTACTCAGTCAATGAGCAAGATCTATGCAGCAGACTTTCTGAGAAAATTCCTTCTTCACAGTTTAGTCAAGAAATTGATATTTGGTCATTGATCTTTTAAATTGGTGAAGGTTTTGATTTACTCTTGATATAGAGGTGTTCTAAATTCAAGAGTTGGTTGTTCTTTTGGAGATTAACACTCTCCATCAGTGGTATCAGAGCAGGAAACATCAAAATTAGGGAAAGGAGGATCCCGACTGCTGCAGATTCAAGAAATTCAACAACTGAAGAACTAAAAGGTGAAAGCTTGAAGGCAAAGCTTGAGGAGAAGACCATACGACATCAAGAAAGACAAAAGGACTCTAATTTGGAGTAAAGGTACATATATTGTTCATAAAGCTTGAAGATTTCAATACACAGGTGGATACAAGATGGGAGATTCTCTACAGATAGAGAAATTGGATAGGGAAAACTATCCTGCATGGTCGATGAGGATGGAAGCTCATCTTATGAGCAAAGATTTAATAGCTTACATCACAGGAGAAGAAGAGAAGCCACAGTTCAGAGATCCTAGTGTTCCAACTAGGGAAGAGTTAGCAGATTTGAAAAATTGGATGAAGAAAGATGCTCAAGCTAGGAGCATTATAGATATGGCAGTCAATAATTACTTGTTACCTCATATTCGAGGTCTTGAAAGTGCAACTGATATTTGGAATGCTTTGGAGGAGCATTTCCAGAATACTACTAAGTCAAGGAAGGCATCCTTATGGGCAGAGTTTACCACCTTTAAGAAGAAGGCTTCTCAATCCATTTCAGACTATGTGACAAGAATGAAAGATATTGCAGATGCTTTAGGAGCTGTTGATGAAGACATTGAGGAGGATAAATTGGTAAGGCAAATCCTTACAGGTTTAAGAGGTGATGACAAATGGAAGCCATTAATTTTGTCTACAGAATTATCACTTGATCATTTCACTCCTGATTTAAATCAGTTGCTAGGTCATATGCTAACATTTGAGCAGGATGTTAAAGGAGATGGTGACAAAAGTACAGGTCATGCAATGTACTCAAAGGACAAGAAGAAAGCTAACAAAGGAAAGCAACAATCAGGTGAAGAAGAAGGCACAACTAGTCAAGCCAACTTCTTAAGAGGTAGAGGAGGTAGCAAAGGTAGAGGAAGAGGTAGAAACAACAAAGATGGAGGCAAAGCTTGTTGGATTTGTGGTAAGACAAATCACTTAGCTAATGATTGTTGGCATAATAATCAGAGTAATAATGGATATAGTCAAAATTATAATGCAAGAGGAAGAGGTGGCAGAAATCAAAGAGGTAATTTCAGAGGCAGAGGTAGTAGGGGTTACTTTGGAAGAAATGCAGGTAGAGGTTTCCAAAGTCAACAATATAACAACACCTACTACAATTATGCTTCAGATTAAAAGGAAGATTCAACATTGATAATGAATGCAACTTGTGAAAGGCAGAGTGAAGATCAAAGAGTCTTCTACATTGATTCAGGGTGTAGTAATCACCTGAGTGGTAATATAGCCTTGATGACTGATTTGGAGAATAAGGTATCTAATCATGTTGTTCAAACAGGTGACAACACAAAGCACAATGTGAAGTCAATTGGATCAGTGAAGGCCAAGGATGGTAGCACCTTATTGAGTAAGGTCTTGTATGTTCCTACAATTCCTAAGAATTTGATAAGTGTAGGACAAATTGTGGAAAAAGGTTATGAAGTAAGGTTCACTAATGAAGGAGTGTTTGTGGAAGACCCTAGCAATGGGTATAAACAAATTGTTTCAGGGAAGAAAGAAGGAAGATTGTTTACATTGAAGATTCAAGGTAATATTGGTCATGCCATGTTCACATATGGAGGACACAAGATCTCTGAGTTAGATCTTTGGCATAAGAGGCTTGGACATTTCAATGAAAGAGGTATTAAAGATATGATTAACAATGGTTCAGTGCTTGGTTTGCCTAATGTTGCAGGTCAACATATGACATACAGATGTGAGGCATGTCAATTAGGTAAGGCTCATAAGCTTTCCTACTCCAAGCATGGTTTTATGTACTCAGAGAAGCTTGAGTTGGTACACACAGATGTGTGGGGGCCATCAAAGGATTTCACTATAAATGGGTCAAGGTATTATGTGATTTATGTTGATGATGCTACTAGATGGATCACTATTTATGTGATCAAAGATAAGTCAGAAGTGTTTAATACATTTAAACACCATCATGCATATGCAGAAAGAATTACAGGACATAAGTTGAAAAGACTAAGGTCAGATGGAGGGGGAGAGTATTTCTCTAATGAATTCAGTAATTACTTGTGGGATGCAGGTATAAAAAGGGAAGTTACTTGCAGGTACTCTCCTCAACAAAATGGTGTAGCAGAAAGGAGAAATAGAACTCTTGTTGAGTTTGCAAGGTCCATGATGAAGGAGAAAAATTACCCTAATTATTTATGGGCTGAGGCTGTAAATACAGCTACTTATTTGGTCAATAGATTACCATGTAAAGCTTTGCAGGGAATGACACCTTATGAGGCATGGTGGGGTAAGAGACCTACACTAGACCATTGCAAAGTATTTGGATGTTTGGCCTATGCATATGTGCCATCACAATTAAGGCACAAGTTGGAACCTAAAGCTGAAAAATATGTGTTTATTGGTTATGATGATAAGCAGATGGGATACAGGTTGTGGAATCCATCCACAAAACATTTCCTTGTATCAAAAGATGTTACATTTGATGAGCAAGGTACTTGGTATGCAGGTACTATCAATATTAATACAGATGATGAAGAAATTGTGAGCCAAAGGAAAGGTAAATCAAAGGTTCAGATATTTGATGAACAAGAGAATAATGAAGAGCAGGTTGAAGTGGAAGAAACACCAAGATTTGATCCTGAATATGAAGAGCCAGAAACCTCAAGAAGTGGAGAGCTTAGGAGGTCTACAAGGAACAAATGGCAACCTACAAGGTATAGCTATGATACTTCATTTCTGGCTACAAAAGATTATGCTTACATGATTAAAACAGATGAAGACCCTTCTACATATGAAGAGGCAAAAGGTAAAGAAAATTGGGAGAAAGCTATGCAGGAAGAATATGATGCATTATTGGAGAATCAAACATGGGATTTGGTTCCAAAACCAAATAGCCAGAAGATCATTGGATGTAAGTGGGTTTATAAGACAAAAAGATTTGCAGATGGAAGTGTGTCTAGGTACAAAGCTAGACTTGTTGTCAAAGGGTTTGCTCAGACATATGGTGTTGACTATGATGAGACTTATAGTCCTGTGGCAAAGATGACAACCATCAGGACACTTATAGCTATTGCTGCATGTAAAGGTTGGAAATTGTGTCAATTAGATGTGAAAAATGCTTTTTTGAATGGTTATATTTCAGATGATGTATTCATGGAGCAACCTCAAGGGTTTAGAGATAAAAGGTATCCAGATCATGTGTGCAAGCTCAAGAGAGCTTTGTATGGCTTGAAGCAGGCCCCAAGGGCATGGAATTATAGACTTGTAAAGTTCTTGAAAGAACTTGGATTTCAGGTGTCTAAAGCAGATAATAGCTTGCTTGTCAAAGCAAGTGATAATGGTTTCATATACATGTGCATATATGTTGATGATATAATCCTTACAGGTACAGATGAGAAAGGAATACAAAGACTAAAGAAGCAAATGGAAAAGGAGTTCAAAATAAGTGACTTGGGAGACTTGTCATACTTCTTGGGCATGGAGATTACATATACCCAACATGGAGTATTTGTGACCCAAGAAAGGTACTTGAAGAACTTGTTAATCAAGTTTAAAATGGATGATTGCAGGGTAGCACCTACACCAATGGAGGTGAATCACAAATTGAGTAAATTTGGAGGTGAAGAATTCAAGGACATGAGACAATATCAGAGTTTGGTTGGTAGTCTTATCTATGCTACTTTAACTAGACCTGATTTATCATATGCAGTAGGGGTTTTGTCTCAATTCATGCATTGTCCTAGGAAAGAGCATTGGATTGCAGGTCAAAGAGTGTTGAGGTACATTAAGGGTACACTCAAAGAAGGTTTGTATTATGGGTTCACATCAGATACAAACATCAAGATCTATAGTGATGCAGATTGGGCAGGTAATCCAGATGATAGAAGATCAACCTATGGATACATGTGTTATGTGGGGGATAAGTTAATCTCTTGGTGCTCAAAGAAGCAACATACAATTGCTTTGTCATCTACAGAAGCAGAATACAAAGGCATGGTTGAAGCTGCAAAAGAAGTGATATGGCTTAAGACTCTAATGAAGAGTTTTGACACTATACATAGCATACCTATCATTTATGGTGATAACATGAGTTCATTATATCTAGCTGCTAATCCTGTTTTTCATGCCAGGACTAAACACATTAAGATACAGTATCACTTTCTAAGAGAGAAGGTGATGGATAAGGAGATTGAAGTCATACATACTTCAACAAAAGATCAGATAACTGATATGCTTACAAAGAGCTTGGATGGAACAAAGTTACAGAAGTTTAAAGGC
Source organism: Ceratopteris richardii (assembly GCA_020310875.1). Taxonomy (NCBI): domain Eukaryota; kingdom Viridiplantae; phylum Streptophyta; class Polypodiopsida; order Polypodiales; family Pteridaceae; genus Ceratopteris; species Ceratopteris richardii. Next base: position 186,036,942 of record CM035421.1, on the reverse strand, counting down.
ATGGCAGGTATAAAGAAGATAAGAGAAACCTCAATTGATGATTGAGGGGGAGCTGTTGGTGCAGACCAATCACCAATTGAAGATTTGAAGGACAAAGGATAGGGATGAGATCAAGTTTTGAAGCAAAGAAGATGGATACATTCACAGAGTGAAAGACATGTACACATATGTACATTAGTTAAGACATAGGTTACTTATACTTATGCTTTGATAAAGGTCTGTACATAATTGCCTATAAATACTTTTGAAAATGTCGGGGTAATAGAGAGAAGACAAGGAGAGACAATAGGAGATCATGAGATTTGTGTATTGAGAAGTAAAAAATGTCATTAGACATGTGTGAAGGGAGTTGAACTCTCCATCCTCACTCAGTTGTAATTTCTGAGAAATAGAAGGAAAAATTGCACCCGATGTTTCTGTGTTTTCTCTCTGTGTGATAGATCTTTTGTGAATTCCTTTTGGATATATCTAAGTTCATAGTTAATCAATCTATGGCTAGAGTTTGAGAGTCTAATTGTGATTAGGCTAAGAGAATTGTGTGTAGGAACATTTGCATGTGAGAAAGTACTCACTAGTTCCTGAAACAGGTGCAAATTTCGATCTTAATGATTTGATCATTTCTCACTCCACAGTTTAAAGTTTTGTGCAAGTAAGCACTTAATCTTTAAGTTGGAAGGTAAGCTACTCGTGGCTAGAAGCATTTGCTTAAACGGGTTTTATACTGAGAGAATTGAAGTTAAGAAGTTACGGGTATCTAAATCGACTTCTCAGAAGTGCAGATTTAGACATAGCTGACTTGGTAAGTAGATTTCTCAAGATCTACTAAACCTTTTGAAGTAATTCGACTTGGATAAGGTGCGCAATCTTTAGGCGACACCTTGTGCAAAGTTTCATAAAAAACTTTACACATTTACTCAGTCAATGAGCAAGATCTATGCACGAGACTTTCTGAGAAAATTCCTTCTTCACAGTTTAGTCAAGAAATTGATATTTGGTCATTGATCTTTTAAATTGGTGAAGGTTTTGATTTACTCTTGATATAGAGGTGTTCTAAATTCAAGAGTAGGTTGTTCTTTTGGAGATTAACACTCTCCATCAATTGCTATGCTATGGCTGCATCTAGTCTCTGTGATGAGAATGAGCCTGTTTCTTTTGATGAACAAAATTCAAAAAATTGAATGGCTGCCATGCAATCTGAATATGATGCTATACTGAAGAATGGTACATGGTCTTTATGTGACTTGCCTCCTGGCAAGAAGGCCATTGGCACTAAGTGGGTATACAAGCTGAAGCGTAAACCTGATGGTACAGTTGACGGGTATAAGGCTAGGCTTGTTGCAAAGGGTTATGCATAGGAAAGAGGCATTGATTTTGATGAGACCTTTGCACCTACATGCCGTATGACTACTGTTCGGAGCATTTGTGCACTTGCAGCCCATCATGGTGGGAATGTACATCAGTTGGACATTAAAACAACATTTCTGAATGGTGACTTGCATGAAGAAGTGTATGTTTTTTAGCCGCGAGGCTTTGTGCAGAAAGGGCATGAAAACCAGGTGTGCAGGTTAAAGAAGGCATTATATGGTTTAAAGCAAGCACCACATGCTTGGTATGAGAAGATACATGCCTATCTAGTTGCACATGGTTTTGTGAACAGTCCAACTGAAAGCACCTTATATGTTAAGCGTGCTCATGATGTGCTTGTGATCATTGTTGTCTATGTTGATGACATGCTGCTCACTGGTCCTATTGAGAAGCATATTGCTGATTTCAAGGCTGATTTGCATGACTCATTTGAGATGTATGATTTGGGGCATTTGCATCACTTTTTGGGCATTCAATTTATGCAAGTTCATGGTGGAATGGCTTTGTGTGAAATGAAATATATTGACACATTATTGCAGCATTTCAGCCTTGAAGGCTGTAAGCCTATTGCCACTCCTATGGAGACAGGTTTACGATTGAGTCTTCATGATGCTGGAGATGCATTTGATGCTGTTCTCTATCAGCAGGTTGTTGGATGCTTGATTTAATTATGCATTACTCGGCCAGATATTGAGTTTGCTATCTCACAGATGAGCATGTTTATGCATTGCCCAGGAGTCACGCATTGGAAGGCGGTTAAGTGCATCTTTCGCTACTTGAGTGGTACTGCTACTTGGGTTGTTTTATCCCAAAGGGGGATCACTACTGCCAGATTTGCATGCTTTTTCTGACTCTGATTGGGCTGGTTGCTATGACACTTGTGTGTCCACCAATGGTTTTTGCTTCATGCTTGGTAGCTCATGTATATCTTGGTCGAGCAAGAAGGAGCCTACTGTGGCCACTTCCAGTTGTGAAGCTGAGTATAGGGCAGCTTTCACAGCGACTGTTGAGTGTGTGTGGCTCAGACACCTTATGGCTGATTTGGGTGTTGGCCAGTCTTCTGCCACCACCATCTTCACTGACAGTCAGAGCGCATTGGCAGTTGCGAGGAACCCTGTGTTCCATGCTCGCAATAAGCACATTGAGGTGCATTATCACTATGTGAGGGAGAGGTTCTCTGCTGGGGAGATCAGCTTGGCATATGTGCCCACGTAGGAGAACATTGCAGACCTTTTCACGAAGGCTCTGCCTAGGGAGAAGTTTGAAGCTTTCCGCACTCCAATGATACATAGGAAGTGTTCCCCCTATCATCCACAAGCTAACGGACAAGATGAGAGCACAAATAAGATCCTATGTAATGTATTGACATAAGTAGTAAATAATAAACACTCTTATTGGGATAAACCACTTCATCATGTTGTTTGGGCTTATCAAGTTTCCTAGAAGACAATACTCAATGCCACCCCATTTCAGAAAGTCATTGGACCGAATGCTATGTTATCATTAGACTCTTGATCCCGACTTTAAAAGTAGCATGAGAGCACGAGTGGAATGGACACAAGTTGCCCTCCAGGATATTTGATCTAGAATGCTTAGGTGAGACCAAGCTAGGACCAGCAACAAGCATCTAAGCTAAAAGAAAAGAAAAAAGACATACTTCAATGCACACATCAAGGATAAAGGATTGAAAGAGGGAGACCTAGTGTTGGTTTATACATTAAAGTAGCATGCCCATAAATTGGAAAAATGAGGATATGGACTGATGGTCATTAATAGAATTTCCACTAGAAGTGCAGCTCAAATCAACCAATCTAGAAGGTGCCATCTTGTCAAGCTATATTAGTGGATGCCGAGTGAAGATTTATCAAGAACCTCTTAAAAAGGATATTCTAATTGTGAAGAGATGGATAGGTATGTGCTTGAAGATGAAGAGGTGTTGCAAAATCCTTGATCTACACCAGCCAAATGAACAACAGGACTATATGGTGGGCCCTTTTAGCTTTCCAATGGATGTATTAGACACCCTATGTACCTTGGAAGAACACTCTGTAGCTCAGTGATGAGTAGCACCTCCTTTAATGTCAATCCGGGAAGACGTGAGGATGGTATGAAGACCTCGAGCAAGTGGAGGCACAAGTGCGTGAGTGAGAAGCACACAAACATGCACACACATACACACACACGCGCACACACGGCAAGACAAAGAGTGAGAAGCAATGGAGTTCTTAGATTACTTTCAAAAAGCTCTTACAAGTTCAATTCAATTACAATCTACCTCAAAAATGAGCTCTCTAGCTCTATTTATAGTTTTTGACTAGGTTTTGGCCCTGTCCAGACCTAGTGTCCGGCCTAGTTAAAAATTAGGTTCCAGGGCTTATTTGAGGGCTCAAACGAGATCTAAAAAATACGAAAATTGGTAAGCAACTACTTCTAAGGCTCCTCAAGCTCGAGGACTCCTCGGCCTGCACAAAATGGAGCTACAAAAGGTGAACATGGTATTTACAGGGGTTGTTAGTGATGAGAATCACTTTTAATTGGTGTAAGGGTTTTGAAAAATTAAAGGGTTGCCTTAGTGCTAGATCTGCGTGAATGCTCGTACTTGCTTCTTCATGAAGAAAATTATTGGCCTACTTGCCAGATCGTCGTTGACTGCTCTGTCTGCTTGTACTTTCTCTTCTCTCTGACTCCCTTCTTAAGCTTCCTTGCCTAGTGAGTCCTTCAATTCCAACACCCCCCCTCTCTCGCGTCTGTCGTCCCTGACAGACCCTTGTTGGGAGGGTCGTTGGACGTAGTATTCGACAACGTCTTGCACTAAGTGATGTTCGGCAATCCTCAATCCTTTGGCCAAGTCTGTGAGTAGAGCATCCCAATATACCGGCCCGGGAACCTCTGGATGTGGCATATGTAACTTTTCTTAATGGAGAGTTTGTTCCACTGCAAACAATTGTAATAAATGTGAGGGCCTGGGAATGAAGATCTCTGAGTGATATTCCCAGAACCCTGTGACAAACATCTCTTCAAATGTGTGTTTGAAGCAGGCCGGTAGGTACTTTGTGCGGGCATGCCATGCATAAACAACATTAATAGAGGGCGTTGTGCTCATGTCATAAACAAGATCCTGATTGCCTTCATTGAATCCGAGCGCAGAGAGATGAGGTTCCTTAACATTCTTGAAGGTCCTGAAGGTGACTATCATGAGTTCAAAAATTTTAAGGCACATTTTGGTCATGACATCTGGTACGTTTTTGAACCTGACACCCCAATGCCGAATAGTCGAGATCATGTATCCTACGGTAGGTTGGCCTTTGGGTGGCGCTAAGTAGACATAATTGAGCCATTTCTCACATCCTCTCGTTGTCAGCACCATTTTTGTATATTCCGGCCACGACCTTCTTCGAAATACAGGGCAGTAGCAGGGATTGAACTTGATATACAGGGGCATGTTATTCCATGTGCGATTCATTTCCGGGTAGGTTTCAAGCAGCCGAATCCTCCACATCGGTTGATGAATATTGCCCTGCTTGGCACTTGCTGGGATGTCTTCCGGTGCGAATTGTGTGGCGGAGGTTGGTTCCTTTGAGGTATGTTGCTTTATTTCGGCATTGTAGTCAACCATTAGGACACAGAAGGGAACATACAAATCGTCGGATGTGCCGATCCACCTATGATGAGAGAGGTTCCTAAAATAGTCCGATTTTATGACCACCTCTTCCAAGCGTGACATAGATGCTATCTGGACTGCCACCCTATCATCATGGGTTGTGGCCACTTTTTCCAATTTCTGCATCCATTCAGGAGCCTCTATTTCAAGGGTGTCCATGCCCTCGTCTGTTTGCTTGCCTCCAGGTGCTGGCATCGGAACATATGGGTCCTCAAAAGATTCCTCTACTTCGATGGGTACTAGGTCTTCAGGTTCTGGTTCCACCAAGGGGGAGGGTTGGCGTTCATATTCGAGGACTTTCTTTTGTAATTCTTCGAGTTGTGCTTTGAGCGCTGCTACTTCGTCAGTTGTGTCAGTGGTGGTTGGGACTTCTTTTGGTGGTTCTGGTTGAGCTGCCAATTGCCTTAGTAGTTCGTCTCTTTCTTTTTCTAAGGCTGCATGGGCTTCAAGGAGATCAGCATGGGTTTCCAATATGATTTGCATATTGTCCGAGGGAATGGCCTTGAACTTCTCCGGGTCAATTTCTTGTGGGGAACCTTCCATGGCTACTTCCAAGTTCTCTTCGTTTTGTGTCTGAAGCCATCTATTTTCTTCCAGGGCTGCAGACATATGCTTCCGTAATAGAGCCATGTTGCGGCGGAGCTTGAGGTTCTCTGTGATTTGGAAGCGTAGCAGATCATCCATTCGTTGTCTTTCTTCTGCATCTGACTGCGGTGGATTTGCCACTAATTGCTCATGTTGTTCTTGCAATGCACTAAACTGCTGTTGTAAGAGCCTCTTTTCTTTCTCTAAGTCCATGAATCTTCCTTGTAATGTTTCATGACTCCTGAACAAACTTGTATGCTGAGCATCGAGGTGCTGATAGTGTTGCTGTAACTGAGACATGCACTGATACATATTAAATACATTATTAATGGGGGTGGGTGCAGGAAGGGTGTTAAATGTAGAAGGAAAGGGAAAGGGGAAGGGAAGTGTGAATGCGGTGCTGGAAAATGGTGAAGTGGGTGGTGGGGGAATGGGAGATTGTGGCCGTATGGGGGGAGGGAGAGGTGCGGTGGAGGGTGATATGTCCATAAAATCCACGGTGGACGCAGTAGTGGGAGTGATTGTGAATAGTGGAATTGTGGGTGCAGTGATTGTGGTGAATGTGTACAGTGGTGTGTGCAGTTGTGAATATGAACTGCCCGAAAGTGTGAGTGGGGGAGTGGGGATGTCAGTAGCTGCCGTTAGGATTACAGTGTTAGTGGAGGTGTATACAAGGGAGGTGTTGAGAGGGTGTGTGGGTTGATTGGCGGTTTGTGCTTCAGTCATGGCAGTGGACTCGGAGCCGGTGACGGTGGTTGTTACATTGGTAATGGGAGGTGAATGTGGTGGAGTGGGAGGCGGGGGTGGCAAGGGGGGTGATGGGGGTGCACTGGACACATGGGTCTCTTCAGTATCGTGCACAGTGTGTGCTCTGCCCGTGGTCGTGGCTGTCCCTTGTGTTTCGGATACTAAGACATTCATCTGTTTCCCTGCTCGTGGGGGACGTCTTCCGTATCTTCATTCCGTTCTGCGTGATTGTGCCAGGGCAGTATGCACTGTCTCAGGTACTCCTAAAGCATCAGAGATCATATCCAGTGTGGCACGATATTGTTCGTCGACTCCTTCCTCCTCAAGGATTTGGTGCATGATAGCCTTTCCTGCTGCAAGGGATAAGTTATGTTGCTGTTGGACCCTGTTGATGGTATCGTAGAGCTTTTTCAACTCCTTTGTATATGCTGGGGCACCCTCTAGCTCCTGTATAACTTCTTGCTCATAGTCATGCGCCTCCTCATCAGAAAATCCTTCCTGTTCATCCTCTTGTTTTTCTTCTTCTTCATCCTCCACTTCCACCACTTCTGGTTGTCTTGGCTGGGGTTGTTCTGTAGCAATTTGTTGTCCACTACCCTGCTCTACTTCGACTTCCGCATTAACAACTTCAATGATTCTGGCAACTTCTTCATCTGTTAGATCTTCCAAAGTGAATCCGTGAGGAAATTCCAGATCCGTAGGTACAGGTGGAAACACAAGATTAGGGCCATCTGTGCTGTGCCTGGGTAACCTGATAGTAAATGGTTGCACTTGTCTGGGAAGCCTTGGAGTTGTTTCAGGTGTTAGGGTAGCACCGCGGGCTTGTGCACAAGGCATCTGGACAACGCCTCTCATCTTCTTTGAGGGAGGCCCTGCAGCTGACAGTCTACGTTGAAACTCCTGCACTCTGATCCAAATGAGAGCCCTCTGTACTGGTACATCATAAGCTAAACATCTATATACAATGCGGGTGAGTGCACAGCATCCGTACAATACAGACTTTTGTTTTTTATACCACCTTTGATGAGCCAAGTGGATTTGGTTGATAATCCAGTGAGGCATGTTGATTGTCAAATCAAAAGCATCAGCCAAGTATAAACTAAACCATATCTTTTTAGGTGGCATTGTGAACCTCTCTTGGGTGGGAAATGCAAAGTGCTGCATGACCATTCGCAAATGAATGGCGATTGTAGGCGTCATTGCCACCATGTCTTTTAACTTTGTCAGATTCCTATTCTTCATATTGTTGGGGACCATAGTCTCTTTCTCCGTAGGAATGTGCATACCTTTCATGTCCAGAGCTTCCCTTACCAAGTTGATAGTCAATCTGAAACGCTTGAGCTCATTGCCCCTTGTGAGAGATGGGAGGACAAAGGAGCTGTATCCCTTTTTGTCTTTGCTCGGAGTAAGGGTGCTAATCAAATAAGAGCATCTTAGAAAATCCGGCTTTGGCAATTGGAATTTGAAGTACTCGTAGAGTCCTGCCTTCTTCCATATAGGTTTCAATCCCTCATTATTCTGCAGTCTTTCAAATTCCCTGGTGAAAAAGTGATACCTGCCCCAACGCCCATTGAATTCTATCTCGGCCTCCCACATATAAGTGCCTTCACCTAGGGGTCCTGCCACATCACTGAACCAATGAGAGTTTTTACTGACTGGCATAGTGTGCCCTTGTGGAGGATTCTGAACTGGTATGGCGTGTAATGCCCTCAATGCCGCTGGGCGTTCCTTCAATTCCTCCTCAACTGGGAGACTTTCAATGTGCACGACTTGGGGGCTGGTGCCTGCCTGAGAGCAAGTTCGTGCCGTATCTGCCATGTTACTTCTTGCCTCGTGATTCTGTGAGAATGTAGAAACAGGTGTTAACACTGTAAAGGACAAGATGGAACCGTTTTTGTCCCCGCTACAACATTATCATGGGGTTCGGGAGAGATTAGAGGGTAAGTAAGTGCTCGGTGCTTGTGTGTGTAGTTAGGGATTGGGTAGACCTAAGAGCTAGGTGGAATGATGTAGTGTGAGAGTGATGTAGTTAGTAGGTGGGCATGGATTTACAACTTGAGTCCGGGGGTTTATTACAAGTTTTAGGTTGCCAAATGTAGTGGATGGGTTTTGCTCTTGGTTTCGTAGAGACTCTGGAGAGCTTTATAGGGGTGTCGGCTTGAAAATTAGTCCTTTTAGGGACCCATTTACAAGTGATTCTATTTGTGTTCATGGGCCTTGGTGTGTTCCTGAGTGTTGAAAACGAGTGGGTATCGGCTGTGCAAGTGAGTGGATCATGCTGTATAGGGTGTGGTCTTAGTGTAGCCATTTGAGCCCGCAAACAAGCCTTAGGCACCCAAATTTGTCTTGATTGTGGGCTAGCCTTCATCGACTTCTTGGGTACCCAAATAGACTTCGCATTAGCCGAAGAACTTCTGAAAGACTTCTTATTACTGTCGTGTTGTTGGTTACTAATAAGAAGCTTTGCCCGTGTGGTTGGCTTGAGGGCAACCGGGTGTTCGCCCTTTCGCACCCACACTTGTTTCATTGGCTGAGACATTTTGTTGCGCAGGTACTTTTGATCGCCGACATAGGTAGTGTTCTGCTTCTTCTGTATTTGATCTGTCGTTGGCTGTTGCATCCTTCTGGCCTTTGGGAAAGAATGGAGTACCATCTTATCCTTGACTTCGTTGTTGGGACGAGCAGCTTTCTGCATCATACAGTTTTGGACAAGAATAGCATTGTCAACTTCATGTGCGCCCCTGGAAGGACCAAGAGTTCGTGCCTTACCTAGTTCCTTGAGTGCGTCATTTTCCAGTTCAACTGTAATTCGACTATGATTTACCCATACCTGAAGAAGTCCACTTCTTAGGTTTAGGTTGACTGCATGATCATAGATCCAGTCCTGACCCAAGACAAGAGGCTCAGTGAGGTCCTCATCTTGACACACCAGTACTTTGACTGTCATTGCTTCGTCTTGAACATAGAGGGGAAGTTCCACCTCGCCCATGCAAGGGGTTTCCACACCTCCCAATCCTACGAGATATGCTTCAATAGGATTGACAGTTAACTTCAAATCTTGACAATAAGACAATTTAACAACACTAGTGGCTGCACCTGAGTCAATCAAGGCTCTTACTGTCCTTGCACCCTTTCCTTGTCCTATATCTAAGGTTATAAAAGGACGTCGATCAATTATCCTATGAGAGCTGATGCCTGAAACTTCACACATAGCCATGTGATATCCTTGATCTGCATATGCATCTCTCCTAGGTTGCTCTCTACCCTGCCTTCTTAATTTCATTCTCCGTATGCGCTCTAAAGCTTCTGCTTGAGCTTCTTCTCGAATTCGCTTTTCTTCTTCTTTGCGTTTCTTAGCAGTGTTGAGTCGGCTTAGCATTTCCTCTGTGAGAGGTTCCTGATATAACTTGACCCTGCATCCGCTAATGTAGCTCGGGAGAATGTCGCCTTCTAATGTGGCTAGTTGCACTGCTCCACTTGTTGAGATTCTGTTTATAATCATGGGTCCATAGCCTCTCTTCTCCAGTTTCCTTGCATGTTGTTTCAAAGTGTAGACTAGTACTAGGTCGCCTGCCTTCAAACCTTTATCTTTAACGTGGGCATCAAAGTATGCCTTCTGTCGTTTCTTAGCTGCATATATCCCTGCAACCGCTCTCAGTCTTGTTTCTCCTAATCATTCAAGGTCAAAAAGTCTTGAGGAGAGTTCATGACCCGTCCATTCATGCTCTTGTGCTACTTTCAATGTAGGTATTAAGAAGTCCAATGGTAGCACTGCATTTTCGCCAAACACCATCTGAAAGGGGGTGGCTTGGAGTACCGTTTTGTAGGCCACTCGATATGCCCAAACAGCATGGTGTAGCTGTTTGTCCCAATCAGAGCGTTTATTGTTCACTAATTTCGTCAGTACATTGCATAAGATCTTATTGGTGCTCTCAGCCTGGCCATTTGCTTGAGGGTGATAGGGGGCAGACTTCTTATGAACTACCAAGAATTCTCGGAGTAGATTTTCAATAACTTCATTCAAGAAGTGAGTGCCTCTATCGCTAACTAGCTCTATGGGTAGCCCGTATCTAGTGAATACATTCTCAAATAAGAACTTAGCAGTAGTTTGAGCATCGTTCTTTGTCGTAGCTTTTACCTCTACCCACTTGGTGAGTTAATCCGTGGCCACAATGATATATTCAGCATGTGAACCCTTGGCTGGGGGATTAATAGGACCTACAAAGTCTATTCCCCACTTAGAGAATGCACGTCCACCCATCATAGGTTTCAGTGGCATCTCGTCTTTGCGTATAGGACACTGAGTTCGCTGACAGACATCACACCGTTTCACATAGGTATGTGCATCCATGTGAAGGGTTGGCCACCAGAAGCCCGCAAAGAGTATTGCCTTGATCACCCGATCTGGTCCAAAGTGTCCTCCTGCTACTCCTTGGTGAGCAGTTTCCAAGATCTTGAGATATTCACTTTCATGGACACATAGTCTCAGGTAACCATCTTTACCACGCTTGTATAGATTATCACCAATGAGTGAGTAATCCTGGGCTTCTTGTTCTAAAATCCTTTTCCTAGCAAGCGTCATGTCTTGAGGGAATGTTTTTGTCCTCAGGAAGGATACTAGTGGTTCACTCCAATCTGGCACTATGGACACTTGATAAAGAGTGGCATGTTCCACAGGTGGGTTAGTGCAGCAGATTGGGCATTTCTTGCACAACTTTTGGACATCAGCTTCCATCGTTGGCCAATGCACTCCAAGTCTTCTTAGTGTCTGTAGGGTTCGTTGCCTTGAATAGTGTTGCTCTAATGCACCTACATGTGCTAATTGCAACCATTTAGCGTACTCATCCTCTTCCACACAACAAGCCAAAATCCCTTGATCTGTGTGCTTGTACATACTTCTTGCCATGATGTGATACTTTTGGGCTTTTACTACCTCTCTATCCTGTGTGTTTATTACTGGGTGGTTAGGCCCGTATGTCAATACTGGCACTAGTGGCTTAGCCCACTGTGGCACCACTTCCAAATTAAACAAGTAAGCATCAGGAAGGTCATCTGACACTCCTTGTGGGGCTTCCCCTGATGTGAGTGTAGAGAGATGGTCTGCTCGCAAGTGAGTCCTACCTTTCCTTACCACAACCTCGAAGTCGTATTCCATTAGTAAGAGAAACCATCTTACTAATCTACCTGTATTGCATGGCTTGTTCACAAGATATAGCAGTGCCTGATGGTCAGTAAAAAATTTAAACTTATTGGCAAGCAAATAATGTCTAAACTTTTTAACTGCATATACCATGCCTAATCCTTCTCGTTCCGTGGTTGTATAATTTCGTTCAGCTGCATTTAATTGTCTACTAGCATAGGCAATTGGAAGATCCATATTGCCTTCACTAGTGGGTTGTGCGAGTACACATCCAATAGCATAATTGGATGCATCCACGTGAACATGGAATGGCTTATTCCAATCTGTGTGGTTAAGATTGGTGCGGAACACAATCGCCGTTTGAGCTCATTGAAGGAATTTTCACACTCATTAGTCCACTCAAAGCTAGTCAAAAGTCCGTACATGGGCTTTGCAATGACGGCATACATGTGAATGAACTGGCGGTAGTAACCACAATGCCCCATGAAGGCCTGTACTTCCTTGACGTTCTTTGGCCTAGGTAACTCGACTATGGCTCTTACTTTCTCTTCATCGGTGGATATGCCATTCTTTGACACTATGTGTCCTAAAATCTTACCTTGCCTGACCATGAAAACGCACTTTTCTGGGTTCAGGCAGACTTGATATTCTCTACATTTGTCAAAGATTTGTCTGAGTTCAGGAATATGCGTTTGTCTGATGTTGGAATGAGCACAAAGATCATCAACATAGACTTCTAAGTTCTTCCTGAGGAACTCTTTAAACACGTGACACATCAATCGTTGAAAGGTAGCAGGTGCATTAGTAAGCCCGAATGGCATTACCCGAAAGGCAAATATGCCCCACTCCGTGACAAAAGCCAGCTTATGTTGATCCTCTGGAGCAATGGCTACTTGATTGTAGCCAGAGAATCCATCCAGGAAGCTGTACACTTCCTTGCCTGCTACTCTTTCTAAGAAATGCTCTGTGATAGGAAGCGGATAGTTATCTCGGATTGTGGCAGCATTAACCTTCTTTAAGTTAATGCATACACGCAATTTACCATTCTTTTTGGGCACCACAACAATGGGGGATACCCACTCAGTGTGCTCAATTTCGTAGATGAATCCAGCTTCAACCAGTCTATCTATCTCCTCCTTGATCTTAGCAGCGTAATTATCCTTATATGTATAAGGCTTTTGCTTAGAGGGTTTGGCATCTGAAGTCATGGGGATGGTGTGTGAGCATATGTCTGGGTCAACACCCTTCAAATCCTTGTAACTCCAAGCGAATACATCTCTGTATTCTCTTAGCAAGGCTATTAATGCATGCTCTTCTTCCTCTGTTAGGTCATGGTCTATGTAAGTGCATCTCTCCTCTCCTTCTTCTAGGGCCACTACTATTTTCTTGGTGGTTTCTTTGTTATCATAGGCCTCTCCTGATTGTGCCTCTCGTTTAGGCATTCTTATCATGACCCTCCTGTCGTCTATCTCATACTTCTTAAAATTTTCCGGGACCTCAAACAAAGATTCTTCCTCTTCTGGTGTGACTTCTCTCTTCTTTCTTTTCTTTCCTTCTTCCTTTGGGGTCACATGCATGGCAAGCCTTACATCATTTGTAAGCTCTCCATACCTCTGGGGTTGAAATTCTACTTCATAGAAGTATTCTTTATCTGATGCAAAAGGTGGGTCCATAATGATTGACTCTAGATCGGAGTCACTTGCATCCTCAAATGCATCAGGGCTAGGTTCGCACTCTTCTAATACTGTCTCTCCCATGATTGGCTCTATGGAGAAGACTGAAATGTCATAGCCATCCTCATCACAGTGGGGTGTCCATTGTTCTTCATTGATGGCTACATCCATTGTTGCTAGGATTTCTGCCCAGCCGTGGGGTTCAAATTCTTCATCAGGAAACACTACAGGTGCATAGGCTGGGTCTTGAATGGGTCTATGTGTTTCGTTTGCACCTATTTCTCTGGCCTTTTCTCTCTTCTCTTCTCCTACTGCTACTTTGCACATCCATAAGTGAGTGTCTTCATGCATCCATGAGGATCCTGATCCTATGGAATGCACCGATTCCGTATCATCTTTGGCTCTATGGATGGGGTTCCATTGGATAGGAGGGACATCTCTATGAGAGTAATCCTTGAGATTGACTTTGGTCGTAACACCTAAGTGCTGCAGGTACAAAGAATTGGTTCCCCAATCTTGTACCACTTGCAACTGTCGCATAAAGGGTCGTCCCAAGATCATTTCATAGGCATGGTTCTTGCTAAAATCACATATGGCAAAGGTATGCTCGAACTCGACACCACAGGTGGTGAGAGTTATTCCTTCTAGCAATCCTAAGGGCCTCTCAATATGACCATCGGCCATTTGCAATTTCATTCTCGTTGGCCTGAGTTCTGGCTTGCCCCAACACTTCCATAGGGAAGTGGTGGCAATTGCAACTCCTGCACCTGAGTCCAAAATTGCCTTGGTGGTGTACTCCTGGTAGGTAATGGGAAGATAGGTGTTCCCTTCTTCACCTTCACACATATCTCCTATCTTATCCAAGGGTATCTCTGGCACTGTCCTATGTGATCCTACCTGGGAATGAGGTTTCACTATCGCTGGTACTTGTTTGGCGACATGTTTCCATAATTCAGGTCTAACCTTGAGTAGCTCTTCTAACTTGAGATTGCACTGCACTTTAGTGTTTTTCACTACCTCTGTGTTCCTAGGTAAGACTGAGTCCTCATTTTGTACCATGATCGTGGGCGCTCTCATACATGTAGATTTAGCTTCCCATGGACCCGTGAAGTGGGGTAATTCTTGTAAAGAGTTCGACTCAAAGTCTAGTCTTTCCTGAGAGTGGGTGCTCGCCTGCTCCTCATAAATGGATGGGATGTCTTGTGGGAATTCATCGTGCGCATCATCCACAAGTTCAATGGGAGGAGGGACTTCACTTTCTTTAGCCCATTTGTCTTCTTGAATCTCTCGTAGGAATTCTGGTGTGAATCGATTCATAGAAGAAGATGTGACTGGCTCCATAGAGTTAGGCACATAGGCTTCCTGGGCGGGTAGGCTCACTCTTTCACTTGCCTTGCCCTTGTGTTGTATGGCGGGTTCCTTTTCCGATTGTGCAATTAGCTTCTCTATTCTTTCTAGCAGTCCATCAAAGTGCAACTGCGTCTTTGCTGAGCTAGAGATGTTAAAGAGGCGGCTGGCTTCAAACATGGTCTGAGCCAACTCCACCATTTTGGCACAAATTTTAGTTCGTTCAAGCTCTAATTCTACTCTAGGGTAGCACTTTTCATGATCAGTTACGTTTGGCCCTTCTTGGATTCTGGCTTGATATGCTTTAAGCATCAAGTTTAGGTCCTCGGGAGTGGGATCTGCTAGGACTGATCCTACTCTAGGGGGTGGTGGAACTAGGTGAGGCGGGTTGGAAGGTGGCTGGTCGGATGGAGTTGGAAATGGTGGAGGTGGAGTAGTGTGAGAGGGAGTTTGGGATGTGAGTTCAGTTATCCTGCCCTTTGTTTCTCTGAGGCTCTCCTCAAGTTCACTCATCTTTTTAGCCCATTGTCTTTTCATTCTTTCCCGACTATCTTTCAACACTCTAGTCCTTTTCTTTGTCATGCTCTCTGTTTCACTAACATCTAGGCTCTTTTCCTGGTCTACCCCTTGGTTTTGCTGCAATGCTTGAGCTCTAGTGATTACCTGTATTGGTGCAGTGGAAGTTACACTCCCTGTGGAGCCTAAAACTAACCCAATAACGTTGATAGGAGTGATTTTTGGCATATTATTGGGGTTCTTTGGGCAATCTCGTAAGAGATGCTCCTTTCCACAGTCTTGGCAAAAGCCTTGGATCGTTACTGACTGGGGTTGTGTAGGTGGAGGCACAGGACAATCACGAATGAGATGATCTCCTTGACATCTGTAGCATGGTCCTCTAGGGAATGGAGGTCTTACCTGCCTAGGTTGAGGCCTAGGATTGGGGTTTGTATACATGAGGTTTGTGTGATCTGACTCCCAACTAGGTTCACTCGGTTCCTCACTGTAGTAGGAGTCACCATGTTCAGGAGATTGCATGTAGTAAGCATGGGGACTATCGACATGTGTAGAATCAAAGCTATGGTCACTGGGGTCACTTTCAGAAAGCAGTGGTGTTACAGGGACTATAGCTCTATTCAGGTTTTCTTCTGCTGCTGCATATTTTACTGGGATCACATTAGCTGGGGCAGGGGGTTGTTGTGCTAACACAGGCTGAGGCCTTTGTTGGTTTTGGTATGGTTGCTGATAAGGTTGTTGTGGCCTGCCATATGGCTGTGGAGGGTACGGGTTCTGGTATCTTCCCTACTGAGGGTATGGCTGAGGGTAGGGTTGCCTAGCCGCCTGCTTGTTGTATGGGCAATCTTGCGCGGTGTGATTGGTGTACCTCCGTTCTATGGTGCAGTACTGGCTACTAGGATTCACCGGGGCAAACCTTGGGATCTGTTTGCTAGTGACACCTAATTTCTGAGCTACTTTCTCTGCAAGTTCCTCAATTGATGTGGATTGCGTGGAAGAGAGGTTAGAGGCACTATCTCAATCTTTGTATATCTTGGAAAGCTCTAACTCCTCCCCTAGGTTATCCTCGATGTCAATGCACATGCGTACACACTCTTCTATGGTCCTAGGGTCCGTCAAGTACACATAAGATCTCATTTTGGTACTTAGCAATCCATCCAAGAATAAAGCCACTTGCTTAGCAGGTGTGGGGAGCTCCGAAACAGGACATCTTTCTAAGTATTGCCTAAATCTTCTTCCTGCAAGTCTCACGGTTTCTTGAGGGGTTTGCTTGAAGCTGTGAATCAACGAGGAGGTGTTATGTCTTATGCCACTCTTAGAGAATTCAATAATGAAAGCCTCTAGGAGTTGGTCTATGCTCCTGAATTGTCTCTCATTCAATGGTTGAAACCACGTAAGGGATGTGTTCCTAAGGGTTAGACCAAAGGCATTATACTGCGTGAATAAATCCTCCACTTGTTCAGCTCTCAAGGCTTGCCTAAACTCGGCCACATGATCGTATGGATCTCCGGTACCATCGAAGTAATTCTTCATGGACTTAACTAGCTGAGTTGGTCTCAAAGTCCTTGTATGCTCTCTAGGTCATGGTAGAGGGAAATCATCGGCATTTCTTCGATGTCCTGGGGCTCTAAGTACCTCAGGCTCTACTCTATTTGTTTCCGTCCTTGTTCTTTCTCTGCCCCCTAGGTTGGCAAAGCTTACTTCTGGCCTATCTCTACTTCTATCTCTTGGAGTTCCATGAGCTTGGGATGTTCCAGCTCCAGGGTGACCATAGGACACACTCGATCTTGGTTGGGGGAAAATGAATTCACCCTTCCAAGTGTAAGCATGTCTATCATGTTCTGTAACCACAAAGATCCTCTCTGAAGCGTGATCTAAGTAGGTCACTCTGCCTGGGCTATCAGGATCTTTGAACTCATAGATCGTGATTGTTCCTATATCATTTGACCGATCAGATTTATACCTCCAAAAGGCTTCATCAATCTCTCGGCTCAGAAGCAGATCTATGCTCTTGTTGTCTTGGGGAATCCACTCAGGAGTGAGAATTCTCGTAAGAACAGATTTGCCTCGGGGGGTTCTAGGTTCTACACCCGTATTTCCTTGCTCCAGGTCACCTAAATCCGCTTCTGAGATCACATTTCCGAATTCATCTGTCCTATCTGGGTGACTGGTGACTACGTATATGGTTCCTTCTTTGTCCAAGTATGCTCCGTTTTCAAACTTGACAGCTGGGTGCTCTAGTCTAGTGGACTGATCAAGATTTTTAATCTGGACCACGGATCTTCCTAGACCATCCTCATAGATGCTAGCACCTAATCGGTTGGTCCTAAGGTATTCCAACTGTGTTTTGTATGGGCCTTCTACTCTGTGCAAGTATGGCACTCCTGAACTTCCTGTAGGTCTGTCCATGCCTTGAGACATCTCTGATTCACTAGTCTCAGAGCTAGGGTGGTATGAGTGGTGGCTCAACTGCTGGGCCCAAGACCTAGCAGTGTGGTTGACACTAGCCTCTGAAGACCTAAGGCTTTGTCTATCCCTTACTAGATGTCGTCCTGATCTAAGGTTCATAAGCCTAATTGAATAGCCCAAATTTTCCCAAGTGCAACCTCGTTGCTGAGTCCTTTTGTATCAGTCACTTGATTCTTTTTAGTGGTTACCGTGTTTATGCTCTTATCAGAAATCACGTCGTCAGGAATATTTGAGTTAATTTTTGCACTTGAAGTTGATCGTTTCCGCGTTAAGTTCTTTTCCTTTAGAGTTCTCGACCGTACAAAGATTATGTCCTTAGCTTGAAATTGAAAGTTTAGGTATTCTTCAACTTGGTAATTTGCCTATCGTGGCCCTGACTTACTCCTACCTCTAGTCGTTCTTAGCCTAAGCTAGGAATTGACAAAGGGAGTTGAGAATTTCCAACCTTTTGTTTCCTTCTTGGTTGCCCTTGAGTTCTTAGGAAGCGTGTTCCCAAGCTTGCACTTACTCTGGCTTAGATTGCCCTTCGATGCTCTTGCTAGACCTGTGAAAGTCCCATGGTTAGCTCAAGACTTAGATTCCAATGACGCCATAGACCACTTCCATGCATGTAACTCACAAACCAAATTATCCTTTGCTTTTATGGAAAACAATCCCAAGGATCCCTCAGTTTTCCTACCTCGGGGTATGGTCAACTTCAAAAAACCCTATCTAATAATCCTGATATTAATTTTCACATAGCCAATGGAAGTTTTGGTTGTACTCCCCACGAGCTTTCCAACAAAACAAGAATCACAGCAAACGGATTTCGTATGAGAAAGTTATGTCAGTTCAGGGTTCTGGTGCTGAAACAGGGTTTAAACAGGCAGACAAATCTCAAGATTTTTCTCAAAACATACGTGTAGGGACCTCACAAATCACTAATTGCTTAGAACAATATGCCCAATAACTATCCCCAAAACTTAAAATTAAAACCCTAATTTTTTTCCGAAAAGCCTGTCAATCGCGATCGACAGGTCTGTCAATCGCTATTGACAGAGGTATCCGTCGAGGCCTGTCGGTCGCGATCGACACGTCAGTCGCGATTGACACTGTCAATCGCGATCGACAGAGTCGGTCGTGAGTTCTGTCAATCGCGATTGATGGTGTCAATCGCGATCGACACTTTTTCCGGGTTTTTCGCCGTGATTTCAGTCAATCGGGGATGTGTCCGTCGCGATGGACACGTGGCTACGCGTAAAAGTCAATCAATCGTGGGAATTCTATCGATCACGATCGACGGTGTCAATCGCGATTGACAGGGTCTGTCGGTCGCGATTGACAGGGTCTGTCGGTCGCGATTGACAGGGTCCTACGTGGCAGTCAGTCGGTCGTGGGTTCTGTCGGTCGCGATTGACAGGGTTCTACGTGGCAGTCAGTCGGTCGTGGGTTTTGTCGGTCGCGATCGACAGGTCTGTCGGTCACGATTGACAGGGTCTGTCGGTCGTGGCTTTCAATCGCGATCGATGGTGTCGGTCGCGATTGACAGAGAAACACGGAATTTTCCAACTGTTTTTAGTGATTTAGAATGTGCTCATCATGCTTGTGCTTGTGGTGAACTTTGTTTTACCAAATGATCGAATTTTCTGTCGATCGCGATCGACAGAGGCTGGCGACTGCGAGACAGTTTCTGAGTATTCCGTACCTGCGCAACGTGCTGGGGGTGATGATTCAGCAAGAACCTACAAAATGCTCAAGAAACATGCAAAAACAGTGCAAGCAATATCGCCCTCTCGCTCTCTCTCACAAGTAGAATGAAGGAAATGAGGTGGAGATGGTGATATGATCAAAACTGAAAATTTTCGTGATGATGGAGATGGAGGTGGGAGATGGTGATGATGATGATGGTGATGAAGATGGTGAAGAAAAAACAAGAAAATAGATGAATGTGAAGAAAATACCTACAACTCCAACGCGTCAACTCTACGACTTACCATCACACGCTCGTCCTCAAAGCTCAATCCCCGGCAACGGCGCCAAAATTTGGTGTAGCTCAGTGATGAGTAGCACCTCCTTTAATGTCAATCCGGGAAGACGTGAGGATGGTATGAAGACCTCGAGCAAGTGGAGGCACAAGTGCGTGAGTGAGAAGCACACAAACATGCACACACATACACACACACGCGCACACACGGCAAGACAAAGAGTGAGAAGCAATGGAGTTCTTAGATTACTTTCAAAAAGCTCGTACAAGTTCAATTCAATTACAATCTACCTCAAAAATGAGCTCTCTAGCTCTATTTATAGTTTTTGACTAGGTTTTGGCCCTATCCAGACCTAGTGTCCGGCCTAGTTAAAAATTAGGTTCCAAGGCTTATTTGAGGACTCAAACGAGATCTAAAAAATACGAAAATTGGTAAGCAACTACTTCTAAGGCTCCTCAAGCTCGAGGACTCCTCGGCTTGCACAAAATGGAGCTACAAAAGGTGAACATGGTATTTACAGGGGTTGTTAGTGATGAGAATCAGTTTTAATTGGTGTAAGGGTTTTGAAAAATTAAAGGGTTGCCTTAGTGCTAGATCTGCGTGAATGCTCGTACTTGCTTCTTCATGAAGAAAATTATTGGCCTACTTGCCAGATCGTCGTTGACTGCTCTGTCTGCTTGTACTTTCTCTTCTCTTTGACTCCATTCTTAAGCTTCCTTGCCTAGTGAGTCCTTCAGTTCCAACACACTCTCAAAAAGATAGATCAAAACAGATAAGTTGGAGTTAGCTCAGAGGTGAAGAACTTGCTATTTTGGTTCATACACCTGTCCAGTGTTTTGCATAATTCTCTGAACATGGCAGCAATTACCTTAATTCCTCTTGGGGAGGTCTAGTTAACTTAAAGAGCTAACTTTCAAGATTAATCTCATAAAAAATAATGAGCCACACACTAAGAATGATGTTTAACAAGTGATGACATCATCCCGATTTTCATGGGCTGCAACAATAATGAGACCAGTTATCAGAACAATGAACATAACTCCGGATTTAAGAATCCCATGATTATGAAAATTTGTATGCTTAGACTAGACAGTATTCTGAATCCAAGAAGCTTTAACTCATTGAATTTGGGTAAGTACACACTGAGAAAAAGTTCTGACAAGATGAGTAAAAAAGTTGGGTACTTGACAGAGAAGTGAAAATGAACAGACACTGATGACTTCAACTAAACATAATTGAAGATTGAAACACCCAAATGAAATGAAAATTCTTGAGCATATAGTAGAAATATAGAGCTAACTTTACCAAGTTAAATCACTGAAAATGATGCACCAAGCTCAGAGAAACCATCTCTGCAATCGGACTGAGAAAACTGAGAGATATGGTAGTGAGTAGTACACTTCACAAGAACATGGAAATATGAACTCAAATGATCATGAAAATGAAATTATATTGCTTGTATAATACAATTTACTTACTAATACATATGTGTGCCTTGGAATCACACCTTGATATGGCATAAAGCTCAGCTCTTGGAGGTCTTCACATAGGTCTCTCTAACCACGACTAAAGTTGCCATCTATTTATAGTTAAGCTTGGGAGGCTAACTCCCCTCAATCACTCTCCAATAAATTAGTGATTGATTTGATTCTCTATCTACCACAAATCATGAATTCGTGGCTCGTTTTTCCCTTTTTGATCAAGTGGACTCAACCACTTAAGATTCTCTCACTTTTACATTAAGTAAACTCTTCAAAAGTTAGAAGAGGTAGTTCACAAGTGAACTTTACATTGTCTTCATTTTAAGGCTTCTTCTATGACTTTGTGGGACTCAAGCCAATACTTAGGCTTGTCATAGACTTGCTCCAACAGCTCCCCCTCAAGCCAAGTATGCTTGAGGTCTTCAATCTTCCAAGATTACTTGCAAACCAATCATGGCTTTGAACTTGTAGAGCTTTGTACCATCCAATGCTTTGGTTAGAATATCTGCACATTGTTGATGAGTGGACACATATGATATTTTAATCTCTTTGCTTAGAACCTTCTCTCATACATAGTGATTATGAACTTCAATATGTTTAGTCCTTTCATGAAAAATAGGATTAGCAGCCAAATGAATAGAACTCATATTGTCACCATAAATAGTTGGAGTTCCAAACTCCAATCCAAGATCTTTGAATAATGTCTTCATCCACATAGCTTCTTGTGTAGCTATGGAAAGACCTCTATATTCAGCTTCAGTAGAAGAGAGAGCAACTGTGGGTTGCTTCTTGGATGACCATGAAATAAGCTTTGAACTTGCAAAGGTAAGATAACCTGAAGTGCTCCTTCTCTCTTCTTTGGAGCCAACCCAATCTGCATCATAGAATAGCTTCAAACCTAAATCAGATACATAAGGATAATAAATTCCTTCATTTATGGTTCCTTTGAGATAGTTGAGAATCCTTTTGGCAGCATCCATGTGTGGTTTCCTTGGTGTGTACATAAATTGACTTAGCACACTCACATTGTAACATATATCTACTCTTGTCAATGTGGCATAGTTGAGACTACCCACTAGACTTTGATATGATGTGATGTCCTCTATGAGTTCATCTTCATGTGAGCTCAATTTGTGATTGACCTCCATTGGAGTACTTGCAATCTTACAATCTTGCATCTTGAATTTTGCCAACATGTCCTTAATGTACTTTCTTTGAGCAAGAAACAAACCATGATCTTTGTAGACAACTTCCAAACTTAGGAAGTAGGTAAGTGAACCCAAATCGCTTATCTTGAACTCTTCTCTCATCTCATCTTTGATCTTCTTCATACCATCTGCATCATTTCCTTTCAATATAATATCATCTACATATACACATAGGTAGATGATCTCATAATTACTCTTTTTAATAAAGAGTGAAGGATCTGCCTTGCTTGGTTGAAAGACTTTGTCTTGCAAGAATGAAACAAGCCTAAAATTCCAAGCTCTTGGAGCTTGCTTGAGACCATAAATTTACACACTGTAGCTCAGTGATGAGTAGCACCTCCTTTAATGTCAATCCAGGAAGACGTGAGGATGGTATGAAGACCTCGAGCAAGTGGAAGCACAAGTGCGTGAGTGAGAAGCACACAAACATGCACACACATACACACACACGCGCACACACGGCAAGACAAAGAGTGAGGAGCAATGGAGTTTTTAGATTACTTTCAAGAAGCTCTTACAAGTTCGTTTCAATTACAATCTAACCTCAAAAATGAGCTTTCTAGCTCTTTTTATAGTTTTTGACTAGGTTTTGGCCCTGTCCAGACCTAGTGTCCGGCCTAGTTAAAAATTAGGTTCCAGGGCCAATTTGAGGGCTTAAACGAAGTCTAAAAATTATGAAAATTGATATGTAGGTACTTCTAAGGCTCCTCAAGCTCAAGGACTCCTTGGCTTGCACAAAATGGAGCTACAAAAATATGAAATGGTATTTACAATGATTGTTAGTGATAAGGATCACTGTTATAAAGATGTTGATTTGGAAAATTTTGAAGGGCCTATCTGCCAGATTTGCGTCGACTGCTTTGTCTACTTACTCCTTCACCTCGCTCTGACTCTCTCCGCTGGCTTCCTTGTCTAGTCACTCCTTGGGTGCCCATACTGCTCTCAACACCCCCCCCTCTCTCGCGTCTGTCGTCCCTGACAGACTCTTGTTGCTGGGAGTGTTGGATGTAATACTCCACAACCTGAGTGGCAAGCTGATGTTCTTGTATGCGTAGTCCGCTGGCCAAATCTGTCATCATACGATCCCAATCAATTGGTCCTGGAATGTCCGGATGTGGCAAACGTAACTGATCTGCATGGATCGCTTGTTCTACTGCGAATAGGTGTAGCAAATGTGTGGGTCTGGGAATGAAAATTTCCGAATGATATTCCCAGAATCCCGTAGAGAACATTTCCTCAAATGTCTGCTTGAAGCATGCGGGTAAGTACTTTATTCGTGCATGCCAAGCAAAGATTATAGTGACCGAGGGGGTCTGGCTCATGTCGTAGACTAAATCCTTGTTACCTTGAGAGAATCCAGGGGTAGAGATGTATGGAGCTTGTACATTCCGAAAGGTTTTGAAGACAATGGTCATGAGCTCGAATATCTTCATACACATTTTCGCTGCTATGTCGGGTACATTATTTAGACGTGTAGACCAGTGCCGAATTGTTGATATCATGTAAGCTACGGTTCGGGTCCCCCGAGGCAGAGCAAAATAGGGATAGTTAACCCAAGCTGAACATTCTTTATTGTTGCGTACCTTGATTGCAAATGCTTGCCAGGACCTGCGACGTACCACTGGGCAATAGCATGGATTATTGTTAGCAGCGGACAAGGGACTGAAGGACTAACGAGGCATGGCAGTCAGAGAAGAGAGTCAGAAGGGAGAGAAGGCACAGGCAGACAAGGGAGTCAACAAAGACCTGGCAAATAGGCCAATAATTTTCTTCAGGAAGAAGTACCTATGAGCATTCACGCAGATTTAGCACCAAGGCAACCTTAATTTTTCAAAACCTCTACACCAATTAAGAGTGATTCTCATTACTAAACACCATTGTAAATACCATTTCATCTTTTTGTAGCTCCATTTTGTGCAAGCCAAGGAGTCCTTGAGCTTGAGGAGCTTTAGAAGTATCTACCTGCCAATTTTCGTATTTTTTAGATCTCGTTTGAGCCCTCAAATAAGCCCTGGAACCTAATTTTTAACTAGGCCGGACACTAGGTCTGGACAGGGCCAAAGCTAGTCAAAAACTATAAAAGGAGCTAGAGAGCTCATTTTTGGGGGTTAGATTGTAATTGGAACAAACTTGTAAGAGCTTTTTTGAAAGTAATCTAAGGACTCCATTGCTTCTCACTCTTCGTCTTGCCGTGTGTGCGCGTGTGTGTGTATGTGTGTGCATGCTTGTGTGCTTCTCACTCACGCATTTGCACCTCCACTTGCTCGAGGTCTTCATACCATCCTCACGTCTTCCCGGATTGACATTAAAGGAGGTGCTACTCATCACTGAGCTACACCAAATTTTGGCGCCGTTGCCGGGGATCGAGCTTTGAGGACGAGTGTGTGATGGTAAGACGTAGAGTTGACGCGTTGGAGTTGTAGGTATTTTCTTCACTTTCATCTATTTTCTTGTTTTTTCTCCACCACCTTCATCACCATCATCATCATCACCATCTCCCACCTCCATCTCCATCATTGCGAAAATTTCTGTTTTTTGATCATATCACCATCTCCACCTCATTTCCCTCATTTCACTTGTGAGAGAGAGCGAGAGAGCGATATTGCGTGTGTGGTTTTTTGCATGTTTCTTGAGCATTTTGCAGGTTGTTGCTGAATCATCATCCCCAGCTCTCTGCGCAGGTACGAAACTCGTCGAATCTGTCTCGCAGTCGCCAGGCTCTGTCGATCGCGATCGACAGAAAATTCGATCATTTGGTAAAACAAAGTACACCACTAGCACAAGCATGATGAGCACATCCCAAATCACCTAAAACAGTAGAAAAATCCCGAGCTTTTCTGTCAATCGCGACCGACAGCCTCTGTCAATCGCGATTGATACTGTGAATCGCGATTGATACCGTCAATCGCGACCGACAGACCCTGTCAATCGCGATTGACACCGTCGATCGCGATCGACAGACTTCACGACCGACAGACTGCCACGTAGGATCCTGTCAATCGCGATTGACACCGTCGATCGCGATCGACAGCCACGACCGACACCTCTGTCAGTCGCGATTGACACCGTCGATCGCGACCGACTGAAATTCCACGACTGATTGACTTTTACGCGTAGCCACGTGTCCATCGCGACTGATAGGCCCCCGATTGACTGAAATTTTGGCAAAAAATCCGGAAAACGTGTCGATCGCGATTGATACCGTCGATCGCGATTGACAGCCACGATCGACTCTGTCGATCGCGATTGACACTGTCGATCGCGACTGACAGCCCCGACGGACACCTCTGTCAATCGCGATTGACAGACCTGTCGATCGCGATTGACAGGCTTTTCGGCCAAAAATTAGGGTTTGCTTTTGTTCAAACTTTGGGATAAATTTTGGGGCAAATAGTCAATCCATTGGCATAATTGGAGGTTCCTACACTTGTGTTTTGGGAGAAAATCATAGGATCCGTCAGCCAGATTGAATCCTGTCCTAACCCCCTAAACCCTGAACAGTCATAACTTTTTCATACGAAATCCATTTTTTGAGCTCTAGGGCTTGTTGGAAAGCTCGTGGCATATACTACACGCCCTCAACTGTTTTTTATAAAGATAATGCATTGATTATCAGATAGGGTATTTTGAAGTTGACCATACCCAGGGGGATCAAAGTCAGGGGTTTTTAGAATTGTTTTCTTAAAAAATCACTATGCAAGTTTGTGTTTGTGCTACAGGAATGAAAATACTTGGTTCTGGCTTTGGAATTTAAATTTTTAAGCTAACTTTGGAACTTTTACAGATCCTTTGAGAGCATCGCAAGGCGTTCTAAGCAAGTGTAAGTGTAAGCTTGGGAACACACTTCCTGGGCACTCAAGGGCAACCAAGCAGGAAACAAAAGGTTGGAAACTTTTAACCCCCTCTGTCAATTCATAGTTTAGGCTAAGAACGACGAGAGGTAGGAGTAAGTCTGGGCGACGATAGGCAGGTATCAAGTGGAAGACTACCTAAAAACTCAAGTCCAAGCTAAAAACCTAATCTCTGTACTGTCGATAACATAAAGGAAAAGAACCTAACTTGGAACGATCAACCTGAAAGCACGAAGAACATTCAAGTATTCCTGACGACGTAAAATCAGACAAGACCGTAAACATGAGAAATAAATAAAAAAGAATCAAGTGACTAATATAAAGTAACCAGCAACGAGGTTGTACTCTGGGCAAAGAATTGGGCTACTTAGATAGGCATATGAACCTTAGATCAGGACGACATCTTGTAAGGGAGAGACAAAGCCTTAGGTCTTCAGAGGCTAGTGTTAACCACACTGCTAGGTCTTGGGCCCAGCAGTTGAGCCACCACTCGTACTACCCTAGCTCTGAGACCAGTGAGTCAGAGATGTCTCAAGGCATGGACAGACCTACGGGAAGTTCAGGAGTGCCTTACTTGTACAGGGTAGAAGGCCCTTACAAAACACAGCTGGAATACCTTAGGACCAACCGATTAGGTGCTAGCATCTATGAGGACGGCTTAGGAAGATCTGTGGTACAGATTAAGAATCCTGATCAATCCATTGGACTAGAGCACCCAGCAGTCAAATTTGAAAACGGTGCATACCTGGACAAGGAAGGAACCATATACGTAGTCACCAGTCACCCAGATAGGACAGATGAATTTGGAAATGTAATCTCTGAAGCGGACTTAGGTGACTTGGAACAAGGAAACATGGGTGTGGAACCTAGAACCCCTCGAGGCAAATCTGTTCTCACTAGGATTATCACGCCTGAGTGGGTTCCCCAAGACAACAAGAGCATAGAGTTGCTCCTCAATCGAGAAACTGACGAAGCCTTTTGGAGATATAAATCTAATCAACCAACTGATATAGGAACTATCATGATTTATGAGTTTAAGGATCCGGATAGCCCAGATAGAGTGACCTACTTAGATCACACTTCGGAAAGGATCTTTGTGGTGACAGGAAATGATAGGCATGCTTACACTTGGAAGGGTGAATTCATTTTCCCCCAACCAAGATCGAATGTATCCTATGGTCACCCTGGAGCGGGAACATCCCAAGCTCATGGAACTCAAAGAGACAGAGATAGAGATAGACCAGAAGTAAGCTTTGCCAACCCCGTGGGCAGAGAAAGAACGAGGATGGAGATGAATAGAGTAGAACCAGAGATACTTAGGGCTCACCGGAATCAGAGAAATGTGGATGGATTCCCTCTGCCGAGACCTAGAGAGCACACAAGAACTCTGAGACCAACCTTAAGTCCATGAAGAATTACTTTGATGGCACAGGAGATCCCTATGATCATGTGGCGGAGTTCAAGCAAGTCTTGAGAGCTGAACAAGTGGAGGATCTATTCACGCAGTACAATGCCTTCGGTCTAACCCTTAGGAACACAGCACTTACATGGTTTCAACCATTGGATGAGCGACAGTTTAGGAGCATAGACCAACTCCTAGAAGCTTTCATCGTAGAGTTCTCTAAGAGTGGCATAAGACACAATACCTCCTCACTGATTCACAGCTTCAAGCAAACCCCTCAAGAGACCGTGAGACTTGCAGGAACAAGATTTAGGCAATATCTTGAAAGATGCCCTGTTTCGGAGCTACCTACACCAGCTAAACAAGTAGCCTTATTCTTGGATGGATTGCTGAGTACGAAATTGAGATCCTATGTGTATCTGAAGGACCCTAGGACTATAGAAGAGTGTGTACGCATGTGCATTGACATTGAAGATAACCTAGGGGAAGAACTAGAGCTTTCCAAAATCTACAAAGATTCAGATAGTGCATCTAGTCACTCTTCCACGCAATCCACATCAATTGAGGAACTGGCAGAGAAAGTGGCTCAGAAATTAGGTGTCTCTAGCAAACAAACTCCAAGATTTGCCCCTGTGAAGAGATGCTACACTTGTGGTGGCGACCACATGGCGAATGTATGTCCCATTATGGCTCAACCCCAAGTAAACCCTAGTAGCCAGTACTGCACTATCGAACGAAGATACACAAATCACACCGCACAAGACTGCCCATACAACAAGCAAGCAGTTAGGCAAGCCTACCCTCAGCCATACCCTCAACAAGGCAGATACCAAAACCAATACCCACCACAACAGTATGCTAGACCTCAACAAACCTACCAACCACAATACCAAGCCCAGCAAAGACCTCAGCCTGTGTTAGCCCAACAACCTCCAGCTCCATCCAACTTGATCCCTGTAAAGTATGCAGCAGCAGAAGAAAACCTAAACCGAGCTATAGTCCCCATAACACCATTGCTTTCAGAAAGTGATCCCAGTGACCATAGCTTCGATTCTACGCATGTTGAGAGTCCCCAGGCTTACTTCATGCAGTCTCCTGAACATGGTGAGTCCTACTATAGTGAAGAGCCAAATGAATCTAGTTGGGAATCGGATTACGCAAATGTCATGTACGCAAACCCCAACCCTAGGCCTCAACCTAGGCAGGTAAGAACTCCATTCCCAAGAGGACCGTGCTACAGATGCCAAGGAGATCACTTCATTCGTGATTGTCCTTTACCACCACCTACACAACCCCAGTCAGTGACGATCCAAGGCTTTTGCCAAGATTGTGGAAAAGAGCATCTCTTACGAGATTGCCCAAAGAACCCCAATAATATGCCAAAAATCACGCCTATCAACGTTATTGGATTAGTGGTAAACTCCACAGGAAGTGTCACTTCCACTGCTCCGGTACAGGTAGTCACTAGAGCTCAAGCATTGCAGCAAAACCAAGGGGTAGACTAGGAAAAGAGCCCAACAGCTAGTGAAACTGAGAGCATAACCAAGAAAAGGACTAGAGCGTGGAAAGATAGTCGAGAAAGAATGAAAAGACAATGGGCTAAAAAGATGAGTGAACTTGAGGAAAGCATAAGAGAAACCAAAGCCAGGATAACTGAACTCACATCTCAAACTCCCTCTCACACTACCCCACCACCACCTTTCCCATCGCCATCCGACCAGCCACCTTCCAACCCGCCTCACCTAAACCCACCACCCCCTAGAGTAGGATCAGTCCTAGCAGATCCCACTCCCGAAGACCTTAATATGATGCTTAAAGCATATCAGGCCAGAATCCAAGAAGGGCCAACCATAACTGATCATGAAAAATGCTACCCTAGAGCCGAGCTAGAGCTTGAACGAACTAAAATTTGTGCCAAAATGGTGGAATTGGCTCAGACCATGTTTGAAGCTAGTCGCCTCTTTAACATCTCTAGCTCAGCTAAGACGCAGTTACATTTTGATGGACTGCTAGAAAGAATAGAGAGGCTAATTGCACAATCAGAAAAGAAACCTGCCCCTCAAAGAAAGGAAAGGGCAAGAGAACGGATAAGCCAGCCTCTTCAGGAAGCCCATGTGCCTCCTCAAGAAGCTTATCTTTCCCCCCCAAAAGGCAGATGAGCCTCCATCGAAAGCTCACGTACCTCCACAGGTTGCCTACATTCCTTCTCAGGGAGCATATGAGCCTGTTCGGAAAAGTGATAGAATAAGTAATCCTCCCCAGGAAGCTTGTGCTCCAAACATCTATGAGAGCAAGGAAAGAGCCAACGATAGAATAAGCCCTCTTCCCAGGTTGCTTATGTGCCTAATTCTACGGAGCCAGACACTTCTTCTTCTATGAATCGGTTTGCACCAGACTTCCTACGAGAAATTCAAGAAGATAAATGGGATAACGAAAGTGAAGTCGCCCCTCCCTTTGAACTTGTGGATGATGCACACGACCAATTGCCACAAGACATCCCATCTATTTACGGGGAACATGAGAGTACTCAGTCTCACGAGAGATTGGACTTTGAATCCAATTCCATACAAGAGCTACCCCATTTCACAGGCCCATGGGAAGCAAAGTCCACGTGTATGAGAGCACCCACAGTCATGGTAAGAAACAAAGATTCAGTCATACCTAGGAACACAGAGGTAGTGAAGAACACTAACGTGCAGTGCAATCTCAAGCTAGAAGAGCTACTCAAGGTTAGACCTGAATCGTGGAAACATGGAACCAAACAAGTACCTGAGATAGCAAAATCTCGTTCCCAGGTAGGATCACATAGGACAGTGCCAGAGATACCCTTGGATAAGATAGGAGATATGTGTGAAGGTGAAGAAGGGAACACCTATCTTCCCATTACTTATCAGGAGTACACCACTAAGGCAATTTTGGACTCAGGAGCAAGAGTTGCAATTGCCACCACCTCCCTATGGAAGTGTTGGGGCAAGCTGGCACTCAGGCCAACGAGAATGAAATTGCAGATGGCCGATGGTCACATAGAGAGACCCCTAGGATTGCTAGAAGGAATAACTCTCACCACTTGTGGTGTCGAGTTTCAACATACCTTTGCTATATGTGACTTTAGCAAAAATCATGCCTATGAGATGATTTTGGGACGACCATTCATGCGACAGTTGCAAGTGGTACAGGATTGGGGAACTAATTCCTTGTACCTGCAACACTTAGGTGTTACGACCAAAGTCAATCTCAAGGATTACTCTCATAGAGATGTCCCTCCTATCCAATGGAATCCCATCCATAGAGCCAAGGTTGACACGGAATCTGTGCATTCCATAGGGTCTGGATCCTCATGGATGCATGAAGACACTCATTTATGGATATGCAAGGTTGCAGTAGAAGAAGAGAAGAGAGAGAAAGCCAGAGAGGTAGGTGCAAAAGAAACACATAGATCAATTCAAGACCCAGCCTATGCACCTGTAGTTTTTCCTGATGAGGAATTTGAACCCCATGGCTGGGCAGAAATCCTAGCAACAATGGACGTAGCCATCAATGAAGAACAATGGACACCTCACTGTGATGAGGATGGCTATGATATTTCAGTCTTCTCCATAGAGCCAATCATGGGAGAGGCAGTTCTAGAAGAATGCGAACCTAGCCCTGATGCCTTTGAGGATGCAAGTGACTCCGACCTAGAGTCAATCATCATGGACCCACCATTTGCATCAGATGAAGAATACTTCCATGAAGTAGAATTTCAACCCCAGAGGCATGGAGAGCTTACAAATGATGTAAGATTAGCCACACATGTGACCCCAAAGGAAGAAGGAAAGAAACGGAAGAAGAGAGAAGTCTCACCAGAAGAGGAAGAATCTTTGTTTGAGGTCCCAGAAAATTTTAAGAAATATGAGATAGATGACAGGAGAGTCATGATAAGAATGCCTAAACGAGAGGCACAAGTAGGAGAGGCCTATGATAACAAAGAAACCACCAAGAAAATAGTAGTAGCCCTAGAAGAAGGAGAGGAGAGATGCACATACATAGGCCATGACCTAACAGAGGAAGAAGAGCATGCGTTAATTGCCTTGCTAAGAGAATACAGAGATGTGTTCGCTTGGAGTTACAAGGATTTGAAAGGTGTTGACCCTGACATATGCTCACACACCATCCCCATGATCTCAGATGCTAAACCCTCTAAGCAAAAGCCCTACACATATAACGATAATTACGCTGCTAAGATCAAAGAAGAGATAGATAGACTGGTTGAAGCTGGATTTATCTATGAAATTGAGCACACTGAATGGGTATCCCCCATCGTAGTGGTGCCCAAGAAGAATGGCAAGCTGCGTGTGTGCATTAACTTGAAAAAGGTTAATGCAGCCACGATTCGAGATAACTACCCGCTTCCCATCACAGAACATTTCTTAGAAAGAGTGGCAGGCAAGGATGTGTACAACTTCCTTGATGGATTTTCGGGCTACAATCAAGTAGCCATAGCTCCAGAGGATCAGCATAAGACAGCCTTTGCCACAGAATGGGGCATTTTCGCCTTCAGAGTAATGCCATTTGGGCTTACCAATGCACCAGCTACCTTCCAAAGGCTGATGTGCCATGTATTTAAAGAGTTCCTGAGGAAAAAGTTAGAAGTCTATGTTGATGATCTTTGTGCTCATTCGAACATTAGGCAAACTCATATCCCTGAACTCAGGCAAATCTTCGACAAATGTAGAGAATATCAAGTCTGCCTGAACCCAGAAAAATGCGTTTTTATGGTCAGGCAAGGCAAGATTCTAGGACACATAGTGTCAAAGAATGGCATATCCACTGATGAAGAGAAAGTGAGAGCTATAGTAGAGCTACCTAGGCCAAAAAATGTCAAGGAAGTACAAGCTTTCATGGGGCATTGTGGTTATTACCGACGATTTATACACATGTATGCCGTCATTGCAAAGCCCATGTATGGACTTTTGACTAACTTTGAGTGGACGGATGAATGTGAGAATTCCTTCCAGGAGCTTTAACGACGATTATGTTCAGCACCAATCTTGACCACACCAGATTGGAATAAGCCATTCCATGTTCATGTGGATGCATCCAATTATGCCATTGGATGTGTGCTTGCACAACCTACTGGTGAAGGTAATATGGATCTTCCAATTGCCTATGCCAGTAGACAGTTGAATGCAGCTGAACGAAATTACACCACTACGGAGAGAGAAGGTTTAGGCATGGTATATGCAGTTAAGAAATTTAGGCACTATTTGCTTGCAAATAAGTTTAAATTTTTTACTGATCATCAGGCTTTGCTATACCTCGTAAACAAACCTTGCAATACAGGAAGATTAGTGAGGTGGTTTCTCTTGCTCATGGAATATGACTTTGAGGTTGTGGTAAGGAAAGGTAGGACTCATTTAAGAGCAGATCATCTCTCTAGGCTAACGTCGGGAGAAGCCCCACAAGGAGTAGCAGATGATCTCCCTGATGCTTACTTGTTTAACTTGGAAGTCGTACCGCAGTGGGCTAAGTCATTGGTACCCGTATTGACGTATGGGCCAAATCATCCAGTGGTGAACACACGGAATAGGGAGGTTGTGAGAGCCCATGTTGATGTATGAAACACCACAAGAAATGAATTAATGTGACACTAGAACACCTCTATGGTCACCATTAACTCATTGCCACTCCAAACTTTGAGAAATGATAGCCTAAAGTGAGAACTTTGCTTCTACAAAAATTCCTAGTCACCGAAATGACATACCTTCAGTATTTTGCTAATTTCTCCTAGCTCAAGTACAATTTCTCCATGAAACTTTATAGGCTAAAACTAGAAGAGTAGAGCTTTCCAACAAGCTATCATATGCATCAAACGGATCTCTAGAACTCAAGTTATGGCTCTCACAAGATGACCCTGTATGACCTTCCAAAACTGGAAATTTTACCTGTTTTAGTAAGAGCGCCTGTTTAAAATTAGAATTCGATGCCTAGCATCGACTTGCAACGAGAATTCGATGCCGGGCATCAACTTGGGATGTTTTTGGCCACTTTTCAGCAAGGATTAGATGCCGGGCATCGACTTCCTGCATAAAGTCTTGATCTTTTGGACACCAGAACTATAGGTGATTTCATGCACACTTAGAATATGACTTATCAACTGGAATTCGATGCCAGGCATCGAGTTGCTCCCATAAAACTCAACCTTTCAACATACATTCGATGCCACGCATCGACTTGCTTAGAAAACTTCAATCTTTCAAATCATTGCACAGAAGACAAACACTGGAGATGGAGGAAGAAGACTTATACACAGAACTTTAACTAGTTCTTGTCATAACTATGAAAAACTCAAAAGCTTACAAGTGCTTTCTCGCTCAGAGAAGCCCGACTATACTCAGTCATACAAAAATGAGTTCTTCTCACTTTCTCATTGTCTTCCTCATCGCGTCAGTTGATACAAACTAACTTATATAGATTTTCTTATTCTCGTGATTTTAAAAAACTTCTAGAACTAAAGTGAACTAACTTTACAAATATGATACACTTGTGAATTTGTCCCTTCACATAGGCATGGGGTTTTCTTCCTAAGATTTGACCTTCAAATATATGTCGAGTTAGTGATTGTTTCTCCAACAGCTCCCCCTCAATCACTAATTGACATTCCCTGTTTCTTCATATCATCTTCTTTTCTTTTACTCCTGCCATGCTTTTGAATCTGCTGGTCTTCACACCATCCAAGCTCTTTGTCATTATGTCCGCTAACTGATCTTTAGTAGAAATGTACTCCACTTCAATCTCCTTCTCCATTACCTTTTCTCTGAGAAAATGATACTGTATCTCTATGTGCTTTGTCCTTGCATGAAATACTGGATTTGCTGCAAGATAAAGTGAACTCATATTATCTCCATGTATTGTAGGTGTACCTTGATCAATGCCTAAGCTCTTGAACAATGTCTGCATCCATATGACTTCCTTAGCTGCTTCCACAAGTCCTTTGTACTCTGCTTCAGTTGATGATAATGCTACTGTATGTTGTTTCTTTGAACACCAACTTACAAGCTTATCACCAATATATATCATGTAACCATGAGTTGATCTTCTGTCATCTTGATTACCTGCCCAATCTGAATCACTATAGGCTCTCAACTTCAAATCTGATATAAAAGGATAATATAATCCTTCCTTTATAGTTCCTTTGATATATCTGAGAACTCTTTGACCTGCAATCCAATGTGGGTCCTTTGGACAATGCATGAATTGTGACAAAACTCCCACTGCATAACTAAGATCAGGTCTTGTTAGTGTAGCATAAATCAAACCACCCACAAGAGATTGATACTTCCTCATATCTTTGTAGTCTGCACCATCATATTTACTGAGCTTGTGATTAACTTCAAGTGGAGTTGAAGCTTCTCTGCAATTTTCCATATCAAACTTCTTCAACAAGTTCAGAAGATACCTTTCTTGTGCCACATATATGCCATGATCTGTATAAGTAACTTCCATTCCAAGAAAGTATGACAACTTTCCTAGGTCAATGATCTTAAACTCTTTCTCAAGTTATCTCTTTACCTCCTTGATTCCTTCATCTGAAGTACCTGTGATTATAATGTCATCTACATAAATACAAATGTAGATTGTACCTTCCTCTGTTCTTTTGATAAGTAGACTTGAATCTGCTTTTGAACTTTGATATCCAAGATCATTGAGATACTTCACCAGTCTATAGTTCCAAGCTCTTGGAGCTTGCTTCAATCCATACAATGCTCTTCTCAACCTGCAAACAAAATTTGGATACCTGGAATCTATAAACCCTTGAGGTTGTTCCATGTATACCTCATCTGATATGTATCCATTCAAGAACGCATTCTTTATATCCAATTGACTTAGAGTCCATCCTTTTGAAGCTGCAATAGCAATGATTGTCCTTATAGTTGACATCTTAGCTACATGACTGAATGTCTCATCATAATCTATGCCATAGGTCTGGGCATAGCCTTTCACCACCAATCTAGCTTTGTATCTGGCTATACTTCCATCTGCAAGCTTCTTCACTTTATAAACCCATTTATTTCCAATAACTTTCTTACCATTTGGTTTAGGAATAAGTTCCCATGTCTTGTTCTCCTCTAGTGCATTGAACTCTTCCTTCATTGCTTCTTCCCATTGCTTCTTACCTTTAGCTTCATCATAGTTCTGAGGTTCTTCATCATCTTTGACCATATATGCATAGTTCTTCTGAGTTATGTAAGAAGTATCATAAGAATACCTTTGTGGTTGTCTTCTAGTCCTGCTTGACCTTCTTGGTTCACATTCTTCATATGTGTCTGGATACACTTCTTCATCAAATATAGGAGCTTCTTCATTCCTTCTTGTTAATCCACTTCTGGATGTACTTGCTTGCATATAGTCTTCATCTCTATTTACCTGCACAATTGATTTTCCTTTCTCACATCTTCTTACCTCTTCTTCAAATTCTTCAGCTGTATGACTTTGATCTACATACCAACTTTTCTGTTCATCAAATGTAACATCTCTAGAAATAAGAAATTGTTTGGTTAAAGGATTCCACAACCTATAACCCATCTGCTTTTCATCATAACCAATGAACACATATTTTTCTGCCTTTGGTTCAAGTTTATGCCTAAGCTGTGATGGCACATAAGCATATGCAATTGATCCAAACACTCTACAATGATCTAGTGTTGGTTTCTTACCCCACCAAGCTTCATATGGAGTCATTCCATTCAGAGCTGCACATGGTAATCTATTCACAAGATATGTAGCTGTATTTACAGCCTCAGCCCAAAGATAATTTGGACAGTTCTTCTCCTTTAGCATAGCTCTAGCAAACTCAACCAAAGTCCTGTTCCTTCTTTCTGCTACACCATTTTGTTGTGGTGTATACCTGCAAGTTATTTCTCTCTTAATACCTACATTCCAAAGATAATCATTGAACTCTTGGGAGAAGTATTCTCCCCCTCCATCAGACCTCAGTCTTTTAAGCTTTTGACCTGTTACTCTCTCTGCATATGCATGAAAATGCTTGAAGGCTCCAAACACTTCTGATCTTTCCTTCAAAACATATAATGTTATCCATCTTGTAGCATCATCAATGAAAAGAACATAGTACCTTGAGCCATTGATAGATCCTTCTTTTGTTGGTCCCCATACATCTGTATGAATGAGCTCAAGTACTCCATCATGTTTGAATCCTTTCTTTTGAAATGGTAACCTGTGTGCTTTACCCATTTGACATGCTTCACATTTATAAACCATATGTTGACTTTGCACATTTGGTAATCCTAGTACAGACTGATTAGCAACCATAGCTTTAATTCCTCTTTCATTGAAATGACCTAATCTCTTATGCCAGAGATCAAGTTCTGTAATCACTGCTTCACCATGTGTGAGCAAAGCTTGACCAATGTTTCCTTGCACTCTTAAAGTAAAGAGTCTACCTTCTTTCTTACCAGAGACAATCTGATTATATCCATTCTCTGGATCTTCCACAAATACTCCTTCATTTGTAAACCTGACTTGAAAACCTTTTTCAACTATCTGTCCCACACTAATCAAGTTTTTAGGTATTGTAGGAACATACAAAACATTGGTTAGCAAATCTGCTCCACTCTTGCATTTCACTTTTCCAATTGAATGTACACTATGTCTTGTATTATCACCAGTTTGAACTGTGTGACTCGAAATACCTTTTTCCAATTCTGACATCAATTCTATGTTTCCTGACAAATGATTAGAACATCCAGAGTCAATGTAAAATACCTTTAGATCTTCTTTATCTGATGTGTTGATTGAGTTCATCATCAATGATGTATGACTTTCATTCTGTGTGTCATTTGCATAGTTGTAGTAGGTGGTGTTGTAGGATTGATTTTGTCCCCAACTTCTTCCTCCACCTCTACCATAGCCTCCTC
Source organism: Ceratopteris richardii (assembly GCA_020310875.1). NCBI lineage: Eukaryota > Viridiplantae > Streptophyta > Polypodiopsida > Polypodiales > Pteridaceae > Ceratopteris > Ceratopteris richardii. The sequence continues at coordinate 185,999,622 of CM035421.1, read as the reverse complement.
TTTGACTTTGTCTACCTCTTTGAAAATTACTTTGATATCTTCCACCTCGACCTCTGCTATTGTTGTTTTGATTCTGGTTTGATCCTTGTTGGTTGTGCCAACAGTCATGAGCCAAATGATTACTCAATCCACAGATCCAGCAAGCCTTCTTGTTGTTATTTTGATTACCTCTTCCTCTTCCAAAACCTCTTGCTCTTCCTCTGCCAGTGCCTTTACCTCTTGCATAATAAGCTTGAGAACTAGACTCCTCTTCATCCTTTGCTTTACCTTTATCTCCTTTCTTCTTATTCTTCATGTACATTGCAGAACTTTGTCCTTTATCTCCATCTCCCTTCAAGTCTTGCTCATATGTGAGCATCAAACCAAGCAACTGGTTCAAATCTGGAACATAATGATTTAATGACAGTTCTGTTGATAAGACAAAAGGTTTCCACCTTTCATCTCCTCTCAAACCTGCAAGTAGTTGAGCAATCAATCTGTGATCTTCAACATCTTCATCTATGGATCCAAGACTATCTGCTAGATCCTTCATCTTAGTGACATAATCACTAATACTTTGACTTGGCTTCTTCTTGAATGTTGTAAACTCTGACCATAGACTCGCTTTCCTTGCTTTAGTAGTGCTTTGGAAATGATACTCCAATGCATTCCATATATCTTCAGATGACTCCAATCCTCTGATGTGTGGTAGCAAATGATCAGAGATTGTATTGTAGATGTATGCTTTTGCACTTGCATCCTTCTTCTGCCAATGCTTTAAAGCATCAAGTTCCTCTTTCTTTGGTCGGCTTTCATCTTCAAATACTGGCTTCTCTTCTTCACCTCTTACATATACCATGAGATCCTTACTCATAAGTAAGGCTTCCATTCTCATTACCCATGCGGGGTAATTATCTCTGTCCAGTTTGTCAATGGAGATATGATCTGCCATAGTTCTTTCCTTCTGCTGCAACCTGTGAGCTTAAAGGATAAAGGATAATACCTTTTGAAGTTCTTTGTGTATGAGGATACTTTTGAAGTAACCTTTTGATGCCTTGTGTCTTCAAATGCTTCACCTTTCAAACTTTAATGGAAAACTTTACAAAACTTCTCGTACCTTTGTCGTCTTCTGCTCTCGAGAATCTTTCTGCTCTGATACCACTTGTTGATGTATGAAACACCACAAGAAATGAATTAATGTGACACTAGAACACCTCTATGGTCACCATTAACTCATTGCCACTCCAAACTTTGAGAAATGATAGCCTAAAGTGAGAACTTTGCTTCTACAAAAATTCCTAGTCACCGAAATGACATACCTTCAGTATTTTGCTAATTTCTCCTAGCTCAAGTATTATTTCTCCATGAAACTTTATAGGCTGAAACTAGAAGAGTAGAGCTTTCCAAAAAGCTATCATATGCATCAAACGGATCTCTAGAACTCAAGTTATGGCTCTCACAAGATGACCCTGTATGACCTTCCAAAACTGGAAATTTTACCTGTTTTAGTAAGAGCGCCTATTTAAAATTAGAATTCGATGCCTAGCATCGACTTGCAACGAGAATTCGATGCCGGGCATCGACTTGGGATGTTTTTGGCCACTTTCAGCAGGGATTAGATGCCGGGCATCGACTTCCTGCATAAAGTCTTGATCTTTTGGACACCAAAACTATAGGTGATTTCATGCACACTTAGAATATGACTTATCAACTGGAATTCGATGCCAGGCATCGAGTTGCTCCCATAAAACTCAACCTTTCAACATACATTCGATGCCACGCATCGACTTGCTTGGAAAACTTCAATCTTTCAAATCATTGCACAGAAGACAAACACTGGAGATGGAGGAAGAAGACTTATACATAGAACTTTAACTAGTTCTTGTCATAACTATGAAAAACTCAAAAGCTTACAAGTGCTTTCTCGCTCAGAGAAGCCCGACTATACTCAGTCATACAAAAATGAGTTCTTCTCACTTTCTCATTGTCTTCCTCATCGCGTCAGTTGATACAAACTAACTTATATAGATTTTCTTATTCTCGTGATTTTAAAAAACTTCTAGAACTAAAGTGAACTAACTTTACAAATATGATACACTTGTGAATTTGTCCCTTCACATAGGCATGGGGTTTTCTTCCTAAGATTTGACCTTCAAATATATGTCCAGTTAGTGATTGTTTCTCCAACAGCCCAAAAGTACCACATCATGGCAGGAAGCATGTACAAGCACACAGATCAAGGGATCTTGGCTTGTTGCGTAGAAGAGGATGAGTACGCTAAATGGTTGCGATTAGCACATGTAGGTGCGTTAGAGCAACACTACTCAAAGCAACGAACTTTACAGACTCTAAAGAGACTCGGAGTGCATTGGCCAACTATGGAAGCTGATGTCCAAAAGTTGTGCAAGGAATGCCCAATCTGTTGCACTAAACCACCTGTGGAACACGCTACTCTTTATCAAGTATCCATTGTGCCAGATTGGAGCGAACCTCTAGTATCCTTCCTGAGGACAAACACATTCCCTCCAGACATGACTCTGGCTAGGAAAAGGAGTTTAGAACAAGAAGCCCTGGATTACTCACTCATTGGTGATAATCTATACAAACGCGGTAAGGATGGTTACCTGAGACTGTGTGTCCATGAGAGTGAATATCTTAAGATCTTGGAAACTGCTCACCAAGGTGTAGCAGGAGGACACTTTGGACCAGATCGGGTGATCAAGGCAGTATTATTTGCGGGCTTCTGGTGGCCTACCCTTCACATGGATGCACATACCTATGTGAAACGGTGTGATGTCTGTCAGAGAACTCAGTATCCTATACGAAAAGATGAGATGCCATTGAAACCTATGATGGGTGGACGTGTGTTCTCTAAGTGGGGAATAGACTTCGTAGGTCCTATTAATCCCCCAGCTAAGGGTTCTCATGCACAATACATCATTGTTGCGACAGACTATCTAACCAAGTGGGTAGAGGTAAAGGCTACGACAAAGAACGATGCTCAAACAACTACTAAATTCTTGTTTGAGAATGTGTTCACAAGATATGGGCTACCTATAGAGCTTGTAAGTGATAGAGGCACTCACTTCTTAAATGAAGTTATTGAAAATCTGCTCCAAGAATTCTTGTTAATACATAAGAAGTCTGCCCCCTATCACCCTCAAGCTAATGGACAAGCCGAAAGCACCAACAAGATCTTATGCAATGTACTGACAAAATTAGTAAACACTAAACGCTCTGATTGGGACAAACAGCTACACCATGCTGTTTGGGCATACCGAGTCGCCTATAAAACGGTACTCCAAGCCACCCCCTTTCAGATGGTATTTGGCCAAAACGCGGTACTACCCTTGGACTTCTTGATACCTACATTGAAGGTAGCACAAGAGCACGAATGGACAGGTCATGAACTCTCCTCTAGGATCTTTGACCTTGAACGATTAGGAGAAACAAGACTGAGAGCAGCTGCAGGAATCTATGCAGCTAAGAAGAGGCAGAAGGCATACTTTGATGCCCATGTGAAGGATAAAGGCTTGAAAGCAGGAGATCTAGTTTTAGTCTACACATTGAAACAACATGCAAGGAAGCTAGAAAAGAGAGGCTACGGACCTATGATCATCAATAGGATCTCAACAAGTGGAGCAGTGCAACTAGCCATATTAGAAGGCGATGTTCTACCAAACTATATTAGCGGATGCAGAGTTAAGTTGTATCAGGAACCTCTCACAGAGGAAATGCTAAGTCGACTCAACACTGCTAAGAAACGCAAAGAGGAAGAAAAGCGAATTCGAGAAGAAGCTCAAGCAGAAGCCCTAGAGCGCATACGAAGAATGAAACTAAAAAGACAAGGTAGAGAGCATCCTAGGCAAGACGCATGTGCAGATCAAGGATACGACGTGGCTATGTGTGAAGTTTCAGGTGTTAGCTCACATAGAATAACTGACCGACGTCCTTTCATAACCTTAGATATAGGACAAGGAAAGAGTGCAAGGACTGTAAGGGCCTTGATTGACTCAGGTGCAGCCACCAATGCTGTTAAATCGTCTTACTGTCAAGAGTTGCAGTTAACTGTCGATCCTGTGGAAGCATATCTCATAGGATTGGGAGGCGTGGAAACCCCTTGCATGGGCGAGGTGGAACTTCCCCTCTATATTCAGGATGAGGCAATGACAGTTAAAGCACTAGTATGCCAAGACGAGGACCTCACGGAACCCCTTGTCCTGGGTCAAGACTGGATTTATGACCAAGCAGTCAACTTAAACCTAAGAAGTGGACTTCTTCAGGTATGGGTGAATCAGACTAGAATTACAATGGAGTTAAATAATGGAGCACTCAAGGAACTAGGAAAGGCACAGACTCCTGGTCCCTCCAGGGGTGCACACGAAGCTGACCATGCTGTTCTTGTCCAAGGCTTTGTGATGCAGAAGAATGAAGATCTCAAAAAAGGAGTCAGAACCACAACGGAACTCCCTCCTTTTCCAAAGGCGAGAGGGAAGCAGCAACCAAAGGTGGATCAAAGGCAGAAGAAGCAGAGTACTACCTATGTCGGAGATCAAAAGTACCTGCGCAGCAAAACGTCTCAGCTAGTGAAACAAGTGTGGGTGCGGAAAGGAGAACACCCGGTTGTACTCAAGCCAACCACACGGGCAAAGCCTCTTATTAGTAACCAACAACACGACACTAATAAGAAGTCTTTCAGAAGTTCTTCTGCTAATGTGAAGTCTATTTGGGTGCCCAAGAGGTCGATGAAGGCTAGCCCACAATCAAGACAAATTTGGGTGCCTAAGGCTTGTTTGCGGGCTCAAATAGCTACACCAAGACCATATCCCATACAGTATGATCCATTCACTTGCACAGCTGGCATCCACTCGTTTTCAACGATCAGGAACACACCAAGGCCCATAAGCTCGAATAGAATCACTTGTAAATGGGTCCCTAAAAAGCCTCATTTTCGAGCCGACACACCTATAAAGCTCTCGAGAGTCTCTACGAAACCTAGAGCAAAACCTATCCGCTGCATTTGGCAGCCCAAGACTTGTAACAAACCCCCAGATCCCATTTGTAAATCCATGTCAACCTACTAACCACATCACTATCACACTACATCACTCCACTTAACTCTTAGGTCTACCGAACGACTAACCACACACACACTTGCACCGAGCACTTACTAACCCATTATTCGCTCCCGACCCTCATGTTAATATTGTAATGGGAACAACAACGGTTCTCTCTTGTCCCGTACAATGTTAACACATGTTTGTATATTCTCACAGAGACAGGCAACAAGAAGTAACATGGCCGATACGGTAGGAACCAGCTCCCAGGCAGGCACCAGCCCCCAAGTGGTGGACATCGAAAGCCTTCCGATCGAGGAGGAATTAAAGGAAAGACCAGTGGCATTACGGACATTACATGCCATACCAATTCAGAATCCTCCACAGGGTCATACAATGCCGGTGGGCAAAGCTTCACACTGGTTCAGTGACGTTGCTGGACCTCTGGGTGAAGGCACATATATGTGGGAGTCCGAGGTAGAATTCAATGGACGTTGGGGCAGATACCATTTCTTTACCAGGGAGTTTGAAAAGCTACAGAACGATGAAGGACTGAAGTCGATATGGAAGAAGGCGGGGCTGTATGATTACTTCAAGTTCCAACTACCAAAGCCAGATTTTCTAAGGTGCTCATACTTAATTAGTACCCTCACTCCCAGCAAAGACAAGAAAGGATACAGCTCCTTTGTGCTCCCATCACTCACAAGGGGCAATGAGCTGAAGCGTTTCCGCTTGACTATCAACTTGGTAAGAGAAGCACTCGACATGAAAGGTATGCACATCCCAACAGAGAAAGAGACTATGGTTCGAGACAATATGAAGAACAGGAATCTGACGAAGTTGAAGGACATGGTTGCGATGACACCTACAATTGCCATTCACTTACGCATGGTCATGCAACATTTCGCATTCCCCGTGCAGGAGAGGTTCACAATGCCACCCAAAAAGATCTGGTTTAGCCTCTACCTGGCGGATGCTTTTGATTTGTCCATCAATATGCCTCACTAGATTATCGACCAGATTCATATGGCTCATCAGAGATGGTATAAAAAGCAAAAGTCTGTGTTGTATGGTTGCTGTGCACTTACAAGAATTGTATACAGATGTCTCGCATATGATGTACCGGTGCAGAGGGCTCTCATTTGGTCCAGAGCACAGGAGTTTCAACGCAGATTGTCAGCTGTGGGGCCTCCCTCAAAGAAGATGAGAGGCGCTGTCCAGATGCCTTGTGCACAAGCTCGCGGTGCAACCCTAACGCCTGAAACAACCCCAAGACTTCCCCGTAGAGTGCAACCATTTACTATCAGGTTGCCCAGGCACAGCACAGATGGCCCTAACCTTGTGTTTCCACCAGTACCGACTGATCTGGAATTCCCGCATGGATTCACTCTGGAGGATCTAACGGACGAAGAAGTTGCTAGAATCATCGACGCTGTAAATGCGGAAGTTGAAGCAGAGCAAGCTGGTGGACAGCAAACTGCCCCAGACCAAGCCTAGCCCGGCCAACCGGACGTAGTCAATGTGGACGATGAAGAAGAAGCACATGAGGAGGCACAGGGTGGACAATCAGAAGCAGAAGAACAAGAGTATGATCAGGAAGCCCTGCAAGTACTGGAAGGTGCCCCCGCCTATACTAACGCATTAAAGAAGCTCTACGATACGATGAACCGAGTCCAAGAGCAACACAGGCTATCATTAGCTGCAGGTAAAGCCCTCATGAACCAGATTCTGGAGGAGGAAGGCGTGGACGAGCAATACCGTGCCACCCTGGAAATGATATCAGATGCTTTGGGAGTACCTGAAACGGTGCATACTGCACTAGCGCAATCACGAAGGACAGAGAAAAGATATGGAAGACGCCCCCCACGAACGGGAAAACGAATGAATGTATTAGGATCAGGACCACAAGGCACCCCCACAACCACTGGCACAGCACACACTGTTCACGACACCGAGGAAGCCCACACATCGAGTGCACCTCCTTCACCTCCCTTGCCACCCTCTCCCCCACATCAGCCCCCTTCACCTCCCCCTGCCACTGTAATCTCTACTGTCACCACCTCCGAACCCATTACACACACTGACGCACACACCATCAGTCAACCCACATACCCTATTTCCACGGGAAACATAAGTCTAACCACAACCACGGTAAGCCCCACTCCTCCGATCACACTTCCTGGGAGTTCACAATTACACACCCCTCTATACACGTTCACAACTCTCACCGCAACCACAATCCCCATGTTCACAGTCACTCCCATCACGGCCTCCACTTTTGAATCCATGGAGGTGTCACCCACCTCTGCACCTCTCCCACCCCCCATTTACCCACAATCCCCCATTCCCCCACCTCCCCCCTCACCCTTCTCTAGTACTGCATCCACACTTCCCTTTCCCTTCCCCTTCCCCTCTGCATTCAACACCATTTCTCCCACCATTCCTCTTAATAATGTATTTAATAATATGTATCAATGCATGTCCCAACTTCAACAACATTACCAACACCTTGACAACCAACATACAAGGCTTTTCCGAAGCCACGAAGATCTCCAAGCACGATGTAGGGATCTTGAAGAGCAGAAGCAGCTACTACAACAGCAGCACGTGACCTTACAGGAACAATATGCACAATTAGTAGCCAACCCACCCCAAGCAAATGATGAAGAGCGACGACACATGGACGAGTTGCTACATTCTCAGATCACGGACAACCTAAAGCTTCGACGGAACTTGGGCCTCCTACGCAAACATATGTCTACAGCGCTAGAGGAGAATAAACGATTACAGAAACAGAATGAAGAAAATCTGGAGGCGGCCATGGAGGGTTCCCCACAGGAGATTGACCCAGAACGATTCAAGGCAGTTCCCTCAGAGAATATGAAAGTGGTGTTAGAAACTCATGCAGATCTAATGGAGGCGCATGCCGCCTTAGAAAAAGAGAGAGATGATTTGCTAAGGCAGTTGGCCACCCGACAGACATCACCCAGCAAAAGCACAACCGCAGAAGATACATCAGAAGAGATCACTAAACTCCGGGCCGAACTTGAGGAATTACGTAGCAAGGTCATGGAATATGAGCGTCAGCCCTCCCCTCTGGTGGAGCCCAAGCCTGATGATCTTGTGCCAATTGAAGTAGAAGAAACTTTCAAGGATCCCTATGTTCCGATGCCAACACCCGGGGGTAAGCGAACAGAACAGGGCATGGACACAATTGAAATTGAGGCACCTGAATGGATGCAAAAATTAGAGAAAGTAGCCACGACGCATGATGACAGGGTGGCAGTCCAAATCGCATTGATATCAAAGTTGGAAGAGGTTGTAATAAAATCTGATTACTTTCAGAATCTCTCACACCATAGGTGGATCGGCCCATCGGATGACCTGTATGTTCCTTTTTGCTTGCTAATGGCGGATTATAACGCAGAGATCAAGCACCACACCTCAAGGGAACCCACCTCCGCCACCCAATTTGCACCTGACGACATCCCAGAAAGTGCCAAGCAGGGACATATTCGCCAACCGATGTGGAGAATTCGGCTGCTTGAAACATACCCGGAAATGGTAAGAACATGGAACAACATGCCCTTGTATATCAAATATAACCCATGTTATTGCCCTGTATTTCAAAGGAGATCATGGCCGGAGTACACGCAAACAGTGCTGACGATTAAAGGATGTGAGAAGTGGCTCAATTATGTGTACTTCGCACCCCCGAAGGGCCCACCTACGATTGGATATATGATTTCGACGATTCGACATTGGGGGGTCCGGTTCAAGAATGTACCTGATGTCATGACCTAGATGTGCCTAAAGATTTTCGAACTTATGTTGGTCACCTTCAGGACCTTCAAAAATGTCAAGGAACCGCATCTCTCAGCATTAGGATTTAATGAAGGTAATCAGGACCTTGTATACGACATGAGCACAACCCCATCGATTAATGTTGTGTATGCATGGCACGCTCGCATCAAATATCTACCGGCCTGCTTCAAACAAACGTTTGAAGAGATGTTTGTCACGGGATTCTGGGAATATCACTCCGAGATATTCATTCCCAGACCATCCCATCTCTTGCAGTTGTTTGCAGTGGAACAAGCTCTCCATTCCGAAAAGCTACGAATACCACATCCAGAGGTTCCCGGGCCAGTAGATTGGGATGCGCTACTCACAGATTTGGCCAAAGGATTGCGGATTGCCGAACATCACTTAGCGCAGGATGTTGTCGAGTACTACATCCAAAAACCCACACAACAAGGGTCTGTCAGGGACGACAGACGCGAGAGAGGGGGGGGTGTTAGCAGTGGACAAGGGACTGAAGGACTAACGAGGCATGGCAGTCACAGAAGAGAGTCAGAAGGGAGAGAAGGCACAGGCAGACAAGGGAGTCAACGAAGACCTGGCAAATAGGCCAATAATTTTCTTCAGGAAGAAGTACGTATGAGCATTCACGCAGATTTAGCACCAAGGCAACCTTAATTTTTCAAAACCTCTACACCAATTAAGAGTGGTTCTCATCACTAAACACCATTGTAAATACCATTTCATCTTTTTGTAGCTCCATTTTGTGCAAGCCAAGGAGTCCTTGAGCTTGAGGAGCTTTAGAAGTATCTACCTGCCAATTTTCGTATTTTTTAGATCTCGTTTGAGCCCTCAAATAAGCCCTGGAACCTAATTTTTAACTAGGCCGGACACTAGGTCTGGACAGGGCCAAAGCTAGTCAAAAACTATAAAAGGAGCTAGAGTTTTTGGGGGTTAGATTGTAATTGGAACAAACTTGTAAGAGCTTTTTTGAAAGTAATCTAAGGACTCCATTGCTTCTCACTCTTCGTCTTGCCGTGTGTGCGCGTGTGTGTGTATGTGTGTGCATGCTTGTGTGCTTCTCACTCACGCATTTGCGCCTCCACTTGCTCGAGGTCTTCATACCATCCTCACGTCTTCCCGGATTGACATTAAAGGAGGTGCTACTCATCACTGAGCTACAATTATACTTGATATATAATGGCATGGTTGCCCAGGTGCTCATCATCTCTGGGTAATCGGTTAATAGACGTGCACGCCAATTAGGTTGGAAGATCGAGCCAGCACGTGCATCTGTCGGTAAATCCCCTATCTCAAATTGAGTGGCGAATGTGGGCTCCTTCCCTGTATGTCTTTTGACTTCTGCATTATAATCATGTAGTAAGACAAAATAGGGCATGTATTGTTACTCTGATGTTGTGATTAACCGTTGATGAGATAAGTTTTGAAAGTAGGAAGACCGAAGGACAGTTTCTTCCAGATTTGTGAGAGATTGCACTTGCACCGCCACACGATCATCATGTGTCTTACCCACTTTCTCGACCCTTTTGACCCAATCTGGAACTTGAATTTCTAAAGTGTCTTGTCCTTCCTCTGTAGTTCGACCACCGGGTGTCGGCATAGGCTCGTATGGCTCTTCATAGCTGTCATCGAAGGGGATTTCCACTACTGTTTCAGGTTGTGGTTCTTCAATGGGCGAGGGTGGCCTTTCATATGGTAAGAGGCGTGCTTGGAGTTCTGCCACCTGTTTCCGGAGGGTCTCTACTTCTTCTGTAGAGTGTTGCAAGATTGCCGGCTCTTGTTGAGCTGTGGGGACACTAGCTATCTGTTTCTTTAGATCTGCACATTCAGTCTCTAACTTTTCATATGATTCCAAGAAATTTGCATGCTCCTCAAGTAAGATGCGAATGTCTTCCGATGGGACAGCTCTATATCTGGTAGGGCTAATGGTGGCTCCTACAGTTCCTTCCATGGCCGCTTCGAAGTTGTCTTGGTTTTGTTGTTGAAGTCTTTTGTTCTCTTCTAGTGCTGCTGCCATATGCTTCCTTAATAGCCCAATGTTGCGTCTGAGTGTAGCATTAGATATCATCTGCGCTTGAAGCACTGTTTCTAGTTCTTTGACTGCTTTGTCATCTACTGTTGAAGTCTTTGATTCCAATTCTGAGTGAGCCTGCTGTAAGGTGGTATGCTTGGTTAGGAGCGTTTGGTAGTCAGCTTCCAGAGTGGTGACCCTAGCTTGCAGACGTTGAGATTCTGCCTGGAGGGCCGTAGTGCGTTCTTCCAATTGATGGTACTCTTGTTGTAGTTGATGTGCACACTGAAGTAATGTGTTGAACGTGCTATTTACATTATGAGATGCAAGAGGAAAAGTTTGAAATGCAGGGGAGGTGGGATTGGGGAGGGGAGTAGTGAATGCTGTGTGTGTCACTGATGTGGTGAGTGGTGAGGTGGGGGGTAAGGGAGGGGGAGATGGTGGAATCGTGGGGAGAGGTGCTGTGGTGGGTGAAATGTCCATTGGGTCAGACAAAGTGATGTGTGTTGGGGCTACCATGTAGGTGGGTATGGTAGGTGAAGTGAGTGTGGTGTTCGTGTAAATTGATGTCGTTGCGAACGTCGGGGCAATGTGACGCTGAAACATTGGAGAGCGGATGAACTGCTCCCCAAAGGACGAGTATTGGAGTGGTGAGGTCCGGTTGAAAGAGGTATAGGGGCCAGATGGGAAGTGAGGGTCATGGAATGAAGGTACCCGTATTGGGGGATAGGAAGGGAAACACAGGATGCCTTCGGTGGGTGCTGGGTTTCCAACTACACTTGGAATTACGGGATGGCCAGTCATGGGTTCGAAGGATGGAGGGGTTGAAGTGTACAAGGGATTGGTGACGAATGAGAAGAGGGTTTCTTGTGAGGTGGGTTCTCGAAATGAGAATGATGTGAATGAGGATGGGTTGTAAGTGGGGGTAGAGGTGATGGCTGTCGTTTCTTTCATGGTGGGAGGTGGTGGTGGGGTTGGAGAAGGTGGTGATGGAGGATGCTGGGGTGAGATGGGTGATGTCTGAACGAAGGTTTCGGCAGAGAGGTCAGTGGTGGTTATGGGGGTAGCTGTTGTTTCAATGGGTACTTCTTGTTCTGTGACGGGTATCCTGATAGTCTTACCTGCTCGTGGTAACGTGTCAACTCTGCGTTTTTCATACCTTACGGACTGGCGGACTGCCGTGTGGACAGCTTCCGGAACTCCTAAAGATTCTGACACTAATTTGAGGGTGTCAATGAAATGTTGGTCCACCCCTTCATCTGATAGCATTTCTTGCATCAAAGCTTGACCGGATACAAGAGAGAGTTGATGCCTTTCTTGTACTGCTTTGATTGTGTCGTATAACCTTCGTAGTTGAGCTGTATATGCTGGTACACCTACAAGTTCTGACACTTCTTGTTGCTCCTCTTGATGCTCTTGATCATAATCCTCCTCATCTTCCTCCTGTTCTTCATCTCCGTCATCCTCTTCATCCACTTCAATTGGTGTGACTGGTGCTTGGGAGGTTGTGGCCTGCGTTTGCACGTTTTCCGCTTGTTGTGCCTCTTCTGCCTCCAGCTCTACATCTTGTAATAATTGTTCGAAATCTTCATTAGTGAGTTCTTCCAATGGTGCACCACTAGGAAATTCAAGATCGGTTGGGATAGGAGGGAATATTAAGGTGGAACCATCGGTGCTCTGTCTTGGAAGTCGGAGGGTGAATGGTCTGACTCTTCGAGGTGGAGGGGTGACATCTGGTGTTAGGGTGGCTCCACGTGGTTGAGCACATGGGACTTGGACCGTGCCTCTCATCTTCTTCGAAGGGGGTCCAGTGGATGTCCTACCTCTAAACTGCTCTACACGATTCCACATTAGTGCCCGTTGAATAGGGATGTCATAAGCCAAGCATCTATAAATTATTCTCGTCAGAGCACAGCAACCATATAAAACCTGTTTTCTCGGCCATCGTTTGTGAGCTAGGTGTATCTGATCAATTATCCAATGGGGTAAATTGATGGTGAGGCTCTGTGTCTCTGCCAGATATAAACTGAACCAAATCTTTTTGTGCGGCATAGTGAATCTATCTTGTGCAAGAAAAGCAAAGTGTTGCATGCACATGCGAAGGTGTATTGCAATATTAGGTGTCATGGACACCATGTCCTTGAGTTTGGTGAGACTTCGATTCTTCATGTAATCCGGTACGAGGGTTTCCTTCTCTGTAGGAATATGCATTCCGCGCATATCTAGAGCCTCTCTCACCAAGTTGTTTGATAGCCTGAACCTCTTGAGCTCATTCCCCTTTGTCAGAGATGGGATCACAAATGAGCTTGCACCTTTTGGGTTCAGGTTTGGAGTCAAGGTGTTGATAAGATAGTAGCATCGCATGAAGTCAGGTTTTGGGAGGCGTGCACTGAAATAGGCACTCAATCCTGCCTTTTCCCATATCGGACGTAGACCTTCTGCATTTTGTAATTTCTCAAATTCTCTTGTAAAGAAATGGTATCTGCCTTGCTTCCCATTGAAGTCCAACTCTGATTCCCATAGGTACGTTCCTTCACCTAAGGGTCCTGCCACCTCGGTAAACCAGTGGGAAGTCTTTCCTACAGGCATGGTGTGGCCACACAGGGGGTCCGCAATAGGTATGATTTTGACGGCCTGCAATTCTTCTGGTCTTTCATTTGTCTCAGGCAAAACGGGTAAACTGTCTAAATCCACCACTTGCGGGTTTGTTTCTGTGTGAGAGCTAGTTCCTGCTGCCTCAGCCATGTTGAGAACTTCGCAGCTGGTTCTGTGAGAATACATGAATAAATGTTAACATTGCAGTGGACACAAAAATGACACCGTGTCCCCGTTACAACATTAACATGAGGTCCGGACGAGGTTAGTAGGTTAATAAGTGCTCGGTGCTGGTGAGTGTAGTTAGGAATTGGATGGATCTACAAGCTAAGCGGAATGATATGATGTGAGAGTGAAGTGGTTAGTAGGTGGTCATGGATTTACAATTGGGGTCCGGGGGTTTGTTACAATTCTTAGGCTGCCAAATGCAGCGGATAGGTTTTGCTCTAGGTTTCATAGAGACTCTCGATAGCTTTATAGGCGTGTCGGCTTGAAAATGAGGCTTTTTAGGGACCCATTGACAAGTGATCCTATTCGAGCTCCTGGGCCTTGGTGTGTTCTTGATCGTTGAAAACGAGTGGATGCCAGCTGTGCGAGTGAATGGATCATACTGTATGGGATATGCTCTTGGTGTAGCTATTTGAGCCCGCAAACAAGCCTTAGGCACCCAGATTTGTCTTGATTGTGGTCTAGCCTTCATCGACCTCTTGGGCACCCAAATAGACTTCACATTAGCAGAAGAACTTCTGAAAGACTTCTTATTAGTGTCGTGTTGTTGGTTACTACTAAGAGGCTTTGCCCGTGTGGTTGGCTTGAGTGCAACCGGGTGTTCTCCTTTCCGCACCCACACTTGTTTCACTAGCTGAGACGTTTTGCTGCGCAGGTACTTTTGATCTCCGACATAGGTAGTACTCTGCTTCTTCTGCCTTTGATCCACCTTTGGTTGCTGCCTCCCTCTGGCCTTTGGAAAAGAAGGGAGTTCCGTTGTGGTTCTGACTCCTTTTTTGAGATCTTCATTCTTCTGCATCATAGAGCCTTGGACAAGAACAGCATGGTCAGCTTCGTGTGCACCCCTGGAGGGACCAGGAGTCTGTGCCTTTCCTAGTTCCTTGAGTGCTCCATTATTTAACTCCATTGTAATTCTAGTCTGATTCACCCATACCTGAAGAAGTCCACTTCTTAGGTTTAAGTTGACTGCTTGGTCATAAATCCAGTCTTGACCCAGGACAAGGGGTTCCGTGAGGTCCTCGTCTTGGCATACTAGCGCTTTAACTGTCATTACCTCATCCTGAATATAGAGGGGAAGTTCCACCTCGCCCATGCAAGGGGTTTCCACGCCTCCCAATCCTATGAGATATGCTTCCACAGGATCGACAGTTAACTGCAACTCTTGATAGTAAGACGATTTAACAGCACTGGTGGCTGCGCCTGAGTCAATCAAGGCCCTTATAGTCCTTGCACTCTTTCCTTGTCCTATATCTAAGGTTATGAAAGGACGTCGGTCAGTTATTCTATGTCAGCTAACACCTGAAACTTCACACATAGCCACGTCATATCCTTGATCTGCATCTGCGTCTTTCCTAGGATGCTCTCTACCTTGTCTTCTTAGTTTCATTCTTCGTATGCGCTCTAGGGCTTCTGCTTGAGCTTCTTCTCGAATTCGCTTTTCTTCCTCTTTGCGTTTCTTAGCAGTGTTGAGTCGACTTAGCATTTCCTCTGTGAGAGGTTCCTGATACAACTTAACTCTGCATCCGCTAATATAGTTTGGGAGAACATCACCCTCTAAAGTGGCTAGTTGCACTGCTCCACTTGTTGAGATCCTATTGATGATCATAGGTCCGTAGCCTCTCTTTTCTAGCTTCTTTGCATGTTGTTTCAATGTGTAGACTAAAACTAGATCTCCTGCTTTCAAGCCTTTATCCTTCACATGGGCATCAAAGTATGCCTTTTGCCTCTTCTTAGCTGCATAGATTCCTGCAGCTGCTCTCAGTCTTGTTTCTCCTAATCGTTCAAGGTCAAAGATCCTAGAGGAGAGCTCATGACCTGTCCATTCGTGCTCTTGTGCTATTTTCAATGTAGGTATCAAAAAGTCTAAAGGTAGCACCGCGTTTTGGCCAAATACCATCTGAAAGGGGGTGGCTTGGAGTACCGTTTTATAGGCGACTCGGTATGCCCAAATAGCATGGTGTAGCTGTTTGTCCCAATCAGAGCGTTTAGTGTTCACTAACTTTGTCAGTACATTGCATAAGATCTTGTTGGTGCTTTCGGCTTGTCCATTAGCTTGAGGGTGATAGGGGGCAGACTTCTTATGTATTACCAAGAATTCTTGGAGCAGATTTTCAATAACTTCATTTAAGAAGTGAGTGCCTCTATCACTTACAAGCTCTATAGGTAGCCCGTATCTTGTGAACACATTCTCAAACAAGAATTTAGCAGTTGTTTGAGCATTGTTCTTTGTCGTAGCCTTTACCTCTACCCACTTAGTTAGATAGTCTATCGCAACAATGATGTATTCTGCATGAGAACCCTTAGCTGGGGGATTAATAGGACCTACGAAGTCTATTCCCCACTTAGAGAACGCACGTCCACCCATCATAGGTTTCAATGGCATCTCATCTTTTCGTATAGGATACTGAGTTCTCTGACAGACATCACACCGTTTCACATAGGTATGTGCATCCATGTGAAGGGTAGGCCACCAGAAGCCCGCAAATAGTACTGCCTTGATCACCCGATCTGGTCCAAAGTGTCCTCCTGCTACACCTTGGTGAGCAGTTTCCAAGATCTTAAGATATTCACTCTCATGGACACACAGTCTCAGGTAACCATCTTTACCACGTTTGTATAGATTATCACCAATGAGTGAGTAATCCAGGGCTTCTTGTTCTAAACTCCTTTTCCTAGCCAGAGTCATGTTTGGAGGGAATGTGTTTGTCCTCAGGAAGGATACTAGAGGTTCGCTCCAATCTGGCACAATTGATACTTGATATAGAGTAGCGTGTTCCACAGGTGGTTTAGTGCAACAAATTGGGCATTCCTTGCACAACTTTTGGACATCAGCTTCCATAGTTGGCCAATGCACTCCGAGTCTCTTTAGAGTCTGTAAAGTTCGTTGCTTTGAGTAGTGTTGCTCTAATGCACCTACATGTGCTAATTGCAACCATTTTGCGTACTCATCCTCTTCTATGCAACAAGCCAAGATTCCTTGATCCGTGTGCTTGTACATGCTTCCTGCCATGATGTGGTACTTTTGGGCTTTCACAACCTCTCTATTCCGTGTGTTTACTACTGGATGGTTAGGCCCGTATGTCAATACTGGTACCAATGGCCTAGCCCACTACGGTACAACTTCCAAATTAAACAAGTAAGCATCAGGGAGGTCATCTGACACTCCTTGTGGGGCTTCTCCAGATGTGAGCCTAGAGAGATGATCTGCTCTCAAATGAGTCCTTCCTTTTCTTACCACAACCTCAAAGTCATATTCCATTAGTAAGAGAAACCATCTTACTAATCTTCCTGTATTGCATGGCTTGTTCACGAGATATAACAATGCTTGGTGATCAGTAAAAAATTTAAACTTGTTTGCAAGCAAATAGTGTCTAAATTTCTTGACTGCATATACCATGCCTAATCCTTCTCTCTCTGTAGTGGTATAATTTCGTTCAGCTGCATTCAATTGTCTACTGGCATAGGCAATTGGAAGATCCATATTACCTTCACCAGTAGGTTGTGCAAGCACACATCCAATGGCATAATTGGATGCATCCACATGAACATGGAAAGGCTTATTCCAATCTGGTGTGGTCAAGATTGGTGCTAAACATAATCTTCGTTTAAGCTCCTGGAAGGAGTTTTCACATTCGTCCGTCCACTCAAAGTTAGTCAGAAGTCCATACATGGGCTTTGCAATGACAGCATACATGTGAATGAACCGGCGGTAGTAACCACAATGCCCCATGAAAGCTTGCACTTCCTTGACATTCCTTGGCCTAGGTAGCTCCGCAATGGCTTTCACTTTCTCCTCATCAGTGGATATGCCATTCTTTGACACAATGTGTCCTAGAATCTTGCCCTGCCTGACCATAAAAACGCATTTTTCTGGGTTCAGGCAGACCTGATATTCTCTACATTTGTCAAAGATTTGTCTGAGTTCAGGAATATGGGTTTGTCTAATATTGGAATGAGCACAAAGATCATCAACATAGACTTCTAAATTCTTCCTCAGGAACTCCTTAAATACATGGCACATCAGCCTCTGGAAGGTAGCTGGTGCATTGGTATGCCCAAATGGCATTACACGAAAGGCAAATATACCCCACTCTGTGGCAAAAGCTGTCTTATGCTGATCTTCTGGAGCTATGGCTACTTGATTGTAGCCCGAAAATCCATCGAGGAAGCTGTACACTTCCTTGCCTGCTACCCTTTCCAAGAGATGCTCTGTGATAGGAAGCGGATAGTTATCTCGAATTGTGGCTGCATTAACCTTTTTCAAGTTAATGCATACACGCAGCTTGCCATTCTTCTTGGGCACCACTACGATGGGGGATACCCACTCGGTGTGCTCAATTTCATAGATAAATCCAGCTTCGACCAGTATATCTATCTCCTCTTTGATCTTAGCAGCGTAATTATCGTTATATGTATAGGGTTTTTGCTTAGAGGGTTTGGCATCTGAAGTCATGGGGATGGTATGTGAGCATATATCTGGGTCAACACCCTTCAAATCCTTGTAACTCCAGGCGAATACATCTCTGTATTCCCTTAGCAAGGCTATTAACGCATGCTCTTCTTCCTCTGTTAGGTCATGGCCTATGTACGTGCATCTCTCCTCTCCTTCTTCTAGGGCCACTACTATTTTCTTGGTGGTTTCTTTGTTATCATAGGCCTCTCCTGATTGTGCTTCTCGTTTCGGCATTCTGATCATGACTCTCCTGTCATCTATCTCATACTTCTTAAAATTTTCTGGGACCTCAAACAAAGATTCTTCCTCTTCGGGTGAGACTTCTCTCTTCTTTCGCTTCTTTCCTTCTTCCTTCGGGGTCACATGTGTCACTAGTCTTACATCATTTGTAAGCTCTCCATGCCTCTGGGGTTGAAATTCTATTCCTTGGAAGTATTCTTCATCTGATGCAAATGGTGGATCCATAATGATTGACTCTAGATCGGAGTCACTTGCATCCTCCAATGCATCAGGGCTAGGTTCACATTCTTCTAGAACTGCCTCTCCCATGATTGGCTCTATGGAGAAGACTGAAACGTCATAGCCATCCTCATCACAGTGAGGTGTCCATTGTTCCTCATTGATGGCTACATCCATTGTTGCTAGGATTTCTGCCCAGCCATGGGGTTCAAATTCTTTTTCTGGAAAAACTACAGGTGCATAGGCTGGGTCTTGGATTGATCTATGGGTTTCTTTTGCACCTACCTCTCTGGCTTTTTCTCTCTTCTCTTCGTCTACTGCTACTTTGCACATCCATAAGTGAGTGTCTTCATGCATCCATGAGGATCGAGACCCTATGGAATGCACAGATTCCGTGTCATCTTTAGCTCTATGGATGGAATTCCATTGGATAAGAGGGACATCTCTATGAGAGTAATCCTTGAGATTGACTTTCGTCGTAACACCTAAGTGTTGCAGGTACAAGGAATTGGTTCCCCAATCCTGTACCACTTGCAATTGTCGCATAAAAGGTCGTCCCAAGATCATTTCATAGGCATGGTTCTTGCTAAAATCACATATAGCAAATGTATGCTCAAACTCGACACCACAAGTGGTGAGAGTTATTCCTTCTAGCAATCCTAAGGGTCTCTCAATATGACCATCAGCCATCTGCAATTTCATTCTTGTTGGCCTGAGTGCTGGCTTGTCCCAACGCTTCCATAGGGAGGTGGTGGCAATTGCAACTCCTGCACCTGAGTCCAAAATTGCCTTGGTGGTGTACTCCTGATAAGTAATGGGAAGATAGGTGTTCCCTTCTTCACCTTCACACATATCTCCTATCTTATCCAAGGGTATCTCTGGCACTGTCCTATGTGATCCTACCTGGAAACGAGATTTTGCTATCTCAGGTACTTGTTTGGTTACTTGTTTCCACGATTCAGGTCTAACCTTGAGTAGCTCTTCTAACTTGAGATTGCACTGCACATTAGTGTTCTTCACTACCTCTATGTTCCTAGGTATGACTGAATCTTCGTTTCTTACCATGACTGTGGGTGCTCTCATACACGTGGACTTGGCTTCCCATGGGCCCGTGAAGTGGGGTAATTCCTGTAAAGAATTAGACTCGAAGTCTAATCTTTCTTGAGATTGGGTGCTCTCATGTTCCCCGTAAATAGATGGGATGTCTTGTGGGAATTGGTCGTGTGCATCATCCACAAGTTCAAAGGGAGGGGCGAATTCACTTTCGTTATCCCATTTATCTTCTTGAATTTCTCGTAGGAAGTCTGGTGCAAACCGATTCATAGAAGAAGAAGTGTCTGGCTCCGTAGAATTAGGCACATAAGCAACCTGGGAAGGAGGGTTTATTCTATCGTTGGCCCTTTCCTCGCTCTCATAGATGTTTGGAGCACAAGCTTCCTGGGGAGGATTACTTATTCTATTACTTTTCCGAACAGGCTCATATGCTCCCTGAGAAGGAATGTAGGCAACCTGTGGAGGTACGTGAGTTTTCGCGGGAGGCTCATCTGCCTTTTGGGGGGAAAGATAAGCTTCTTGAGGAGGCACATGGGCTTCCTGAAGAGGCTGGCTTATCCGTTCTCTTGCCCTTCCTTTTCTTTGAGGGGCAGGTTCCTTTTCTGATTGTGCAATTAGCCTCTCTATTCTTTCTAGCAGTCCATCAAAATGTAACTGCGTCTTAGCTGAGCTAGAGATGTTAAAGAGGCGACTAGCTTCAAACATGGTCTGAGCCAATTCCACCATTTTGGCACAAATTTTAGTTCGTTCAAGCTCTAGCTCGGCTCTAGGGTAGCATTTTTCATGATCGGTTATGGTTGGCCCTTCTTGGATTCTGGCCTGATATGCTTTAAGCATCATATTAAGGTCCTCGGGAGTGGGATCTGCTAGGACTGATCCTACTCTTGGGGGTGGTGGGTTTAGGTGAGGCGGGTTGGAAAGTGACTGGTCGGATGGCGATGGGAGAGGTGGTGGTGGGGTAGTGTGAGAGGGAGTTTGAGATGTGAGTTCAGTTATCCTGGCTTTGGTTTCTCTTATGCTTTCCTCAAGTTCACTCATCTTTTTAGCCCATTGTCTTTTCATTCTTTCTCGACTATCTTTCCACGCTCTAGTCCTTTTCTTGGTTATGCTCTCAGTTTCACTAGCTGTTGGGCTCTTTTCCTGGTCTACCCCTTGGTTTTGCTGCAATGCTTGAGCTCTAGTGACTACCTGTACTGGAGCAGTGGAAGTCACACTCCCTGAGGAGTCTACTACTAACCCAATAACATTAATAGGAGTGATTTTTGGCATATTGTTAGGGTTCTTAGGGCAGTCTCGTAAGAGATGCTCCTTTCCACACTCTTGGCAATAGCCTTGGATCGTTACTGACTGGGGTTGTGTAGGTGGAGGTAAGGGACAATCACGAATGAGATGATCTCCCTGACATCGGTAGCATGGTCCTCTAGGGAATGGATGTCTTACCTGCCTAGGTTGAGGCCTAGGGTTGGGGTTTGCGTACATGATATTTGCGTAATACGATTCCCAACTAGATTCATTTGGATCTTCACTATAGTAAGACTCACCATGTTCAGGAGATTGCATGTAGTAAGCCTGGGGACTATCAACATGTGTAGAATCAAAGCTATGGTCACTGGGATCACTTTCTGAAAGCACTGGTGTTACAGGGACTATAGCTCTATTCAGGTTTTCTTCTGCAGCAGCATACTTTACCGGAATCACATTAGCTGGAGCTGGGGGTTGTTGTGCTAGCACAGGCTGAGGCCTTTGTTGGTTTTGGTAGGGTTGGTAGGTTTGTTGAGGCCTAGCATACTGCTGAGGTGGATACTGGTTCTGGTGTCTGCCTTGTTGAGGGTATGTCTGAGGGTAGGTTTGCCTAACCGCTTGCTTGTTGTATGGGCAGTCTTGTGCTGTGTGATTTGTGTATCTTCGTTCTATAGTGCAGTACTGGCTACTAGGATTCACTTGGGGTTGAGCCATAATGGGACATACATTCGCCATGTGGTCGCCACCACAAGTGTAGCATCTCTTCACAGGGGCAAATCTCGGAATTTGTTTGCTAGAAACACCTAATTTCTGAGCCACTTTCTCTGCAAGTTCCTCAATTGACGTGGATTGCGTGGAAGGGAGGCTAGAGGCACCATCAGAATCTTTGTATATCTTGGCAAGCTCTAACTCCTCCCCTAGGTTATCCTCAATGTCAATGCACATGCGTACACACTCTTCTATGGTCCTAGGGTCTTTCAAGTACACATATGATCTTAATTTGGTACTTAGCAATCCATCCAAGAATAAAGCCACTTGCTTAGCTGGCGTGGGTAGCTCAGGGACAGGGCATCTTTCAAGATATTGCCTAAATCTTCGTCCTGCCAGTCTCACGGTCTCTTGAGGGGTTTGCTTGAAGCTATGAATCAACGAGGAGGTATTATGTCTGATGTCGCTCTTAGAGAATTCAATAATGAAAGCCTCTAGGATTTGGTCTATGCTCCTGAACTGCCTCTCATTTAGTGGCTGAAACCATGTCAGGGCAGTGTTCCTAAGGGTCAGACCAAAGGCATTGTACTGCGTGAATAGATCCTCCACTTGTTCAGCTCTCAGGACTTGTCTAAACTCAGCCACATGATCGTATGGATCTCCAGTGCCATCGAAGTAATTCTTCATGGACTTCACTAGCTGAGTCGGTCTCAAAGTCCTTGTGTGCTCTCTAGGTCGGGGTAGAGGGAACTCATCCGCGTTTCTTTGATTCCTGTGAGCTCTCAGTATCTCAGGTTCTACTCTATTTGTTTCCGTCCTCGTTCTTTCTCTGCCCACTGGGTTGGCAAAGCTTACTTCTGGTCTATCTCTGCTTCTGTCTCTTTGCATTCCATGAGCTTGGGATGTTCCAGCTCCAGGGTGACCATAGGATACATTAGATCTTGGTTGGGGGAAAACGAATTCACCCTTCCAAGTGTAAGCATGCCTATCATTGTCTGTCACCACAAAGATCCTCTCCGAAGCGTGATCTAAGTAGGTCACCCTACCTGGGCTATCAGGATCCTTAAACTCATAGATCATGATTGTTCCTACATCAAATGGTCGATCAGATTTGTATCTCCAAAAGGCTTCTTCAGTTTCTCGATTCAGAAGAAGATCTATGCTCTTATTGCCTTGGGGGATCCACTCGGGTGTGATAATCCTTGTAAGGACAGACTTCCCTCGAGGGGTCCTTGGTTCTACCCCCATGTTTCCTTGCTCTAGGTCCTCTAATTCTGCTTCGGGGAGCACATTTCCAAATTCGTCCGTCCTATCTGGGTGACTGGTGACTACGTATATGGTTCCTTCTTTGTCCAAGTATGCTTCGTTTTCAAACTTGACAGCTGGGTGCTCTAATCCAATGGATTGATCAAGATTCTTAATCTGTACCATAGATCTTCCTAGGCCGTCCTCATAGATGCTAGCACCTAATCGGTTGGTCCTAAGGTATTCCAATTGCGTTTTGTAAGGGCCTTCCACCCTGTACAGGTATGGCACTCCTGAACTGCCTGTAGGTCTCTCCATACCTTGAGACATCTCTGATTCACTAGTCTCAGAGCTAGGGTAGTACGAGTGGTGGCTCAACTGCTGGGCCCAAGACCTAGTAGTGTGGTTGACACTAGCCTCTGAAGACCTAAGGCTTTGTCTCTCTCTCCCTAGATGTCGTCCTGATCTAAGGTTCATAAGCTTAATCGAATAACCCAAATTTGCCCAAGTACAACCTCGTTGCAGAGTTCTTTTGTATCAGTTACTTGATTCTTTTTAGTTGACTCCTGTGTTAAAATTCTTGTCTGATATCACGTCGCAAGGTATATTTGAGTGTAGTTCCGCACTTAGAGTTGCTCGTTCCACGTTAAGTTCTTTTCCTTTAAAGTTCTCGATAGTACAAAGATAATGTCCTTAGCTTGAACTTGAGAGTTTAGGTCTGCTTCAAGTTGATAATTGCCTATCGTTGCCCTGACTTACTCCTACCTCAAGTCGTTCTTAGCCTAAACTAGGAATTGACAAAGAGGGTTGAAAGTTTCCAACCTTTTCTGTCCTGCTTGGTTGCCCTGGAATGCCCAGGAAGTGTGTTCCCAAGCTTGCACTTACACTTGCTTTGAACGCCTTTCGATGCTCTCAATAGATCTGTAGAGTTCCAAAGTTAGCTTTCATAATTAAATTCCAAAGACAAAACCAATGATTCTCATTCTTGTAGCACAAATACTAATTTGCCTAGTGAATTTTAGGAAAACAATTCTTAAGACCCTTGAATTTGATCCCCCTGGGTATGGTCAACTTCAAAATACCCTAACAAGCTTTCCAACAAGCCCTAGATCTCAAAAAATGGATGTCGTATGAAAAAGTTATGACCGTTCAGGGTTCTGGGGTTAAGACAGGGTTCAAACAGGATCACTGTGCAATAGGTTTCCCCCAGGTTGGTTTCCTAAGGCCTCCTTATGTGCTCTAGAGTAAGATGTTTATGCCCACAATTAGTCCATTTCCTCAATTTAAAAACCCTAAAAAATTTGTCCAAATTGGCTATCAATCGCGATGGACAGGGCTGTCAATCGCGATGGACAGGAGTCAATTGCGATGGACAGGAGACAATCGCGATGGACAAAGGTTTCAGTCAATCGCGATGGACAGGGGTCCAGTCAATCGCGACAGACAGGAGACAATCGCGATGGACAAAGGGCCAGTCAATCGCGACGGACAGGAGACAATCGCGATGGACAGAGGGCCAGTCAATCGCGACGGACAGGAGTCAATCGCGATGGACAGAGGGCCAGTCAATTGCGACGGACAGGAGTCAATCACGATGGACAGAGGGCCACTCAATCGCGACGGACAGGAGTCAATCGCGATGGACAGGAGTCAATCGCGATGGATAGAGGGTTCAGTCAATCGCGACGGACAGGAGTCAATCGCGATGGACAGGAGTCAATCGCGATGGACAGAGGTTCAGTCAATCGCGATGGACATAGGGTTCAGTCAATCGCGATGGACAATCAGTCAATCGCGATGGACAGAGGTTCAGTCAATCGCGATGGACTGAAATTTTGCAAATTTTTCAGAAATTTTTGTGGGAATGTGGTGTACAGGGTCTCTAGTCTACTGTGGTGCACTCAAATTTACCAAAAGGTGAAAATTTCTGTCAATCGCGATGGACAGAAGTCGGCGACTGCGAGACAGTTCTGCACATTTCCGTACCTGTGCGACGTGCTGGAGGGGATGATGATGCTGACACCTGCAAGAAACTCCAAAAGCATACAGAAGATAGCACACGACATTTCGCTCTCTCGCTCTCTCTCACAAGTGAAATGAGGGAAATGAAGGGAGGAAGGAGATATAGTAAAAACTGAAATTTTTGCGATGATGGGTATGGAGGTGGGAGATGGTGATGATGATGATGGTGATGAAGATGGTGAAGAAAGTAAAAGAAAGTCGATGAGAGTGAAGAAAATACCTACAACTCCAACGCGTCAACTCTACGTCTTACCATCACACGCTCGTCCTCAAAGCTCGATCCCCGGCAACGGCGCCAAAATTTGGTGTAGCTCAGTGATGAGTAGCACCTCCTTTAATGTCAATCCGGGAAGACGTGAGGCTGGTATGAAGACCTCGAGCAAGTGGAAGCACAAGTGCGTGAGTGAGAAGCACACAAACATGCACACACATACACAAACACGCGCACACACGGCAAGACAAAGAGTGAGGAGCAATGGAGTTCTTAGATTACTTTCAAGAAGCTCTTACAAGTTCGTTTCAATTACAATCTAACCTCAAAAATGAGCTTTCTAGCTCTTTTTATAGTTTTTGACTAGGTTTTGGCCCTGTCCAGACCTAGTGTCCGGCCTAGTTAAAAATTAGGTTCCAGGGCCAATTTGAGGGCTTAAACGGAGTCTAAAAATTATGAAAATTGATATGTAGGTACTTCTAAGGCTCCTCAAGCTCAAGGACTCCTTGGCTTGCACAAAATGGAGCTACAAAAATATGAAATGGTATTTACAATGATTGTTAGTGATAAGGATCACTGTTATAAAGATGTTGATTTGGAAAATTTTGAAGGGCCTATCTGCCAGATTTGCGTCGACTGCTTTGTCTACTTACTCCTTCACCTCGCTCTGACTCTCTCCGCTGGCTTCCTTGTCTAGTCACTCCTTGGGTGCCCATACTGCTCTCAACACACACATAATCAGGCTAAACTTGATTCTCAAAACTAGGTGGTTGTGCCATATATACCTCTTATGTTATCCAACCATTCAAGAATGCATTCTTTACATCTAGTTGAAGTATCTTCCAATTCTTGGAAGAGGCAATACTAAGCAAAACCCTAATAGTAGGCATCTTTGCCACAGGAGAGAAGGTCTCCTCATAATCAATTCCCTGAGTTTGTGGAAAGCATTTTGCTACAAGCCTTGCCTTATACCTATTAATGGAACCATCAGAATTCTTCTTGAGTTTATAGACCCATCTTGAGCTTATTACCTTCATGGATGAAGTCTTGGGCACCAAATCCCAAGTGTTTTTTTCCTCAAGTGCTTCAATCTCTTCCTTCATTGCATGCTTCCATTCTGATTTTCCTTTGGCCTCTTCAAAGGATGATGGATCCTCTTGATTTATGTCCTGTGCTATGTAGATAGAATGTTTAGTTACTAATGAGGTGTCAAACCCATACCTTTATGGTTTTTTCTTTTCCCTCATAGATCTTCTTAGGCCATGATGTGATGATTCTGCCTCATGTCCAAGTTCCTGCAATTTTGCTTTACCTTTAGACTTCCATGCTTTGATCTTTCCCATCTGAGATTCTTCATCATCCTCTGAGGTGTCTTGTTCTTCAATCTTTGTTTTTTCTCTACCAAGCTTTGGAAAATCTTCTTCAAGATCATATGGTAAATTGACCTTCCTTCATGAATCTTCATATCATGAATTGTTTTCATCAAAAACTACATCTCTGCTTACCAAGAATCCTTTGTTGGTAGGGTTGTATAACCTGTAGCCCTTTTGATTGTTGTCATATCCAATAAATACACACCTTTTTGCCTTTGGATCCATCTTGCCTCTAACCTGTGAAGGAACATGAGCAAAAGCAATACATCCAAAAATATTACAATGATCTAAGCTTGGTCTTCTTCCATTCCAAGCCTCATGTGGAGTCATCCCATCAAGGGAATTTGAAGGCAACTTGTTAATCAAGTAAGTGGTTGTAGATAGAGCCTCAGCCCATAGATAATTAGGTAAATGCTTTTCATTTAACATGGACCTTGTAGCTTCAACAATTGTCCTATTCCTCCTTTTTGCCACTCCATTCTGCTCAAGACTGTACCTTGTAGTTACCTCTCTTTTGATTCCTCTTTCTTGAAGAAAAGAATCAAACTCATGGGAGAAGTATTCTCCCCCTCCATCTGACCTTAGCCTTTTTAGTGATTTACCTGTTTGATTCTCCACAAGAGCCAAATATCTTTTGAAACATGAAAAAACTTCATCTTTGTGTTTCATAAAGAATAGGATAGTCCATCTGCTGCAATCATCAATAAAGGAGACATAATACCCTGATCCAGATATTGAAGCTTCCTTGCTAGGTCCCCATACGTCTGTATGAACCAACTCCAAGTGATCTCCATGCATATAACCTTTCTTCATGAATGGTAACCTGTCAGACTTTCCAAATTGACATGCACTACACTTATAAATCATATGTTGTTTTGAAAAATTAGGGAGTCCAAGTACACTTTGGTCCCTGCAAATTTGCTTTAATGACCTTTCACCAATATGTGCTAATCTTTTGTGCCATACTTCCAATTCTATGAGTGTCTGACTAGCATAATTAAAGAGAGCAGTGTTTCTAGTGTCTTGTAATTCAAATGTGAACAATCTACCTGCATTTTCACCTTTTGCAATTCTTTTGAATCCTTCACTTGGATCTTCAACAAATGCTCCTGCTTTTGTGACCCTGACTTGCAACCCTTTCTCTACTATCTGCCCAACACTTATCAAATTCTTTGTAATGGTAGGGACATAGAGTACCTTACTGAGTAGGTTGATGTTTCCATCAGGTGCTTTGACATTGCCTATTTTCTCCAGAAGGTGTCTTGTATCATCTCCTATTTGTACCTCATGCTTATTCCTTCGATCTTCTAAATCTGATAGGAGTGCCACATTTCCTGCCTCATGATTTGAACAACTTGAATCTATGTAGAAAACATGCTCATCAGATTTACCTTGTGGCATAGCCATGTTCATGATCAATAATGAATCCTCTTTGTTTGAGTCTTCTATGTAGTTATCGAAGTCTCTCCTTCCTTTGTAGCCTCCTTGAGAGTTTGAATGATTGTAGTTGTTGTAGTTGCCATGATAATTGTTGAACCTTCCTCTTGAGTAGCCATAACTTCCTCTATTGTATCCTCTGCCTCTTTGATTCCTAGAATTCCTAAAGCAATTTTCAGTTGTATGATTAGTTAGTCCACAAATAGAACATGATTTGGAGTCTTGGGATCTCCCTCTGCCTTGTCTACCTCCTCTTCCTCTACCTCTGCCATGTCTTCCTCTACCTACATAGTTAGCTTGATATGTACTTGCTTCATCATCCACTTTCTTTGCCTTTACTTTGTTATTTTTGGACTTGCTTTTATCAGTGTATAAAGCTTAAGATATACTACCTTTAGAGCTTTCTCCATTTTTTATAAGCTTTGCCTCTTGAGTAAGTAGTTGCCCAATGAGTGTATTGAAATCAGGTACATGCATGTCCATGTACAAATCCATAGTTGTGGTGAATGCTTCCCACTTATCATTTGCCTTCAAGCCATTGATGACTTGCCTTACAATTTGCTCTTCATCTATTACCTCTCCAATGCTTCCCAATTGTTCTGCTATGTCCTTGAGCTTTGTGATAAAATCAGTCACATTTTGTTTGCGAGCCTTCTTGAGAGTTGTGAAATCCAGCCATAGTTGATGCTTCCTAGCTTTAGTACTTGAAGAGAAGAAAGCTTCAAGTGCATCCCACACTTCCTGAGATGTCTAACAACTTCTAATGTGAGGCAACACAAAATCTGAGATAGAGTTGAGGAGATAAGACCTTGCAAGTGCATCGTTGGAGCACCATGTGCTCAATCTTTCTTGCTCTTCTTGTGTTGGTTGACTTCTGATCCTGAAACTTGGCATAACTTCACCTTCAGCCACATAACCATATAAAATTCTACCTTGGAGATAAGCTTCCATTCTTAATGAACAAGCTGAGTAGTTACCTCTGTCCAATTTGTCAATTGATGAAGGAAATCCATCTGCCATGTTGTCCAACCTTGCTCTGATACCACTGTGAAGAGATGGATAGGTATGTGCTTAAAGATGAAGAGGTGTTGCAAAATCATTGATCTACACCAGCCAAATGAACTCGAGGAGTATATGGTGGGCCCTTTTAGCTTGCCAATGGATGTATTAGACACCCTATGTACCTTGGAAGATCACTCTCAAAAAGATAGATCAAAACAGATAAGTTGGAGTTAGCTCAGAGGTGAAGCACTTGCTATTTTGGTTCATACACTTGTCCAATGTTTTGCATAATTCTCTGAACATAGCAACAATTAGCTTAATTCCTCTTGGGAAAGTCTAGTTAACTTAAGAGCTAACTTTCAAGAGTAATATCATAAAAACTAAGAATGATGTTTAGGAAGTGATGACATCATCCCGATTTTCATGGGCTGCTATAGTAATGAGACCAATGAGCAGAAAAATGAACATAACTCCAGATTTATTTGTATGCTTATACTAGACAGTATGCTGAATTCAACACGCTTTAAATCATTGAATTCGAGTAAGCACACACTGAGAAAAAGTTCTGACAAGATGAGTAAAAAAGTCGGGTACCTAATAGAAAAGTGAAAATGAACAGACACTGATGACTTCAACTGAACATAACTGAAGTTTAAAACACCCAAATGAAATGAAAACTGGTGAGCATATACAAGACTTATAGAGCTAACTTTACGAAGTTAAATCGTTGAAAATTATGCACCAAGCTCAGAGAAACCATCTCTGCAATCTGACTGGGAAAACTGAGAGATATGGCAGTGAGTAGTACACTTCACAAGAACATGCCAAAATATGAACTCAAATGATCATGAAAATGAAAGTATATTGATTGTACAATACAAGGGAATTACTAATACATATGTGTGCCTTGGAATCACACCTTGATATGGCATAAAGCTCAGCTCTTGGAGGTCTTCACATAGGTCTCTCTAACCAGGACTAAAGCTGTCATCTATTTATAGTTGAGCTTGGGAGGCTAACTCCCCTCAATCACTCTCCAATCAATTAGTAATTGATTTGATTCTCTATCTACCACAAATCACGAATTTGTGGCTCCTGTTTCCCTTTTTGATCAAGTGGACTCAACCACTTAAGATTCTCTCACTTTTACATTAAGTAAACTCTTGAAAAGTTACAAGAGGTAGTTCACAAGCGAACTTTACATTGTCTTCATTTTAAGGCTTCTTCTATGACTTTGTGGGACTCAAGCCAATACTTAGGCTTGTCATTGACTTGCTCCAACAGTAATGAGATTCAACACTGCTAAGAAGGGAAAAGAAGAGTTAAGGGTTAGAGAAGAAGCACAAGCAGAGGCTAGAGAGCACATTAGGCAAGATAAGTTAAGGCAACAAGACCGTGATATCAATTCCAATTCCCCAAGATATCATATGGCCATGCGCCAAACATCAGGTGTAACTCCTCTTGGAGTAATCAATTGGCGTCCCTTTGTGACCATAGAGATAGGACAAGGAAAGAGTGTAAGGACTGTGAGAGACTTGATTGACTCAGCTGCAGCAACTAGTGTAGTTAGACTCTCATACTCCGAAGATCTACCATTGAACATCAATTCCATAGAACCCTATCTCATAGGATTGGGAGGTGTGGAAACCCCTTGTTTTGGGCGAGGTGGAGCTTCCCATCTACCGTCAAGATGTCCCAATGATAGTCAAAATGCTAGTGTGTCAAGATGAGGACCTTATGGAACCACTTGTCTTGGTTCAAGATTGGATCTATGACCATGCAATCAACTTAAACCTAAGAAGTTAAATTCTTCAAGTTTGGGTACATGAACAATGCATTACATTAAAATTAGATAATTTCATGATCACAAATCTAAGTATCACACATTCTGTTAGTTCTTCTAAGACTAATCTTAGAGAAGAAGATGTTGTATGTGTCAAAAGCTCTATGATGTAGAAGGAATCAATCATGGAAGAACAAGCTCGAACGCGAGTGGATCTATCTTCTTTTTCAAAGACTAATGTAGCCACAATATTAGCTCAACCATAGAGACAAGTAAAGGCATACAAGAAAACCACTATATCAAGTAGCCAAATTGAATTCACGAAGAAAGTAGTTTCGAGCATGAAGTAGACCTGGCTATGGAAGGGAAAGCAATCAATCACACCATTGCATTCAAACTCGTTACAAAAGAAGAAACAGAGAAAGACAAGGCAACAAGTAGCTGAACAACAAAGATCTTGTTATACTTTATGGAATAATGAAATGTTATATGGATTTTAATGTCTTCAAGGTTTTAATGTGATTTGTGTTTTGATTTAGCAAGTGAAGACTCGTGAGGGTGTGAACATACATGGACTTATTCAAATATTTTTGGAAATATTTAGAAGATAGTATTTTAGTTATTTTTTTTTAATAATAATGGATTGCTTGAGAAAGTGATGGTTTTATAAAAATAGTAAATTACGATTTTGTAAATGAAGTTTGTTTGTAAAAAGCATGCTTTTCAAATCACCGCCCGCATGTATCTTGTATCCAAGATGTAGTGAGAAATACATATAAATACACATGGTCTGATAGTCTCATCCACCAGAGTATGTGGGGGGAGATTCTACCCAATCTGGTGCCTAGTCTCTTGTCTCTTTCTATTCTCTGAGTACTTTTTGTGAGGAGATGGTTGGATACACTCCAGAAATGAGCTGGTCCTGCACAAAGCCTGCTCTACACCTGCCAATGTAACTTCAGATTACCTTAGTAGACACCTTAAGCTTTCCAAATATGCACTTGGATGTATAATGTGCTTTGGAACATCACCTTCAATCAGTTGCATCAAAACAGAATACTTTCAATGTTAAAGATCTTTGAAAACTTTCTATTTAAGGATTGGAACCTGCTCAGTGTTTCATTCAGTTCTCACTCATTGATTACAATCGACCCGAGAGCTTTTAGCCATATATAATTGGACCCCTA
Source organism: Ceratopteris richardii (assembly GCA_020310875.1). Taxonomy (NCBI): domain Eukaryota; kingdom Viridiplantae; phylum Streptophyta; class Polypodiopsida; order Polypodiales; family Pteridaceae; genus Ceratopteris; species Ceratopteris richardii. Next base: position 185,967,755 of record CM035421.1, on the reverse strand, counting down.
GCTTGCTGTTGGAAGCAGCCAGAGGCACAGACGACATGGAAGCATGTAACGACAGAGCAGGGAGCCAGTCGGATCAATTTCTCAAACAAATATGTTTTTTATCACTTCTCAAAACATTCAACAGTGATTTTTATCACTAATTGTAACATATGTAACATAGAAAACCCCATTTTGTAATCCATAGCTCCATTTTGTGCAAGCCGAGGAGTCCTCGAGCTTGAGGAGCTTAGGTAGAATGCGCGTACCAATTTTCGTTATTTTTAGACATCGTTTACCCTTCCAAATAGCATCTAGGACCTAATTTTTAACTATGCCGGTCACTAGATGTGAAACCGGTCAAAACTAGTCTAGAAACTATAAAAAGAGCTAGAGAGCTCATTTTTGAGGTTAGCTTGTTGGAGTTTAGAGTTCTTATGAGCTTGTAATAGTGTTCTTGAGTAATAGAGCTAATTTCCCACCTTCCATTGTGTTTTGCTTGTCTCTTTATTGTGTGTGTGTATGTGTGTGTGCATTTCCATGCTTCTCACCTTCACTCTCACATCATCTCACATTCACGATCTTCATATCACTCCTATCTCTTCCGCGGGTTGACATTAAGGAGGTGGAGCTTCTTAACGTGGTTCTCACCATTGTGCTAGAGCAACACCAAATTTGGCGCCGTTGCCGGGGATCGAGTCTAGGACGAATGTGTGATGGTAAGAGTATAGCAAGAAGTGGCGTTGGAAGGTAAAAATTTCAGTTTTTGTTGTTGTTTTTACTTAGTTTTTAGTGTTTTTCACCTCCCCCACACTCCATCTTCATCACCGCATCATCATCTTCATCTCCAAAAAAATCAGAAAATTCACCATATCCTCTCATTCTCCTCATTTCCCCTCATTTGTGCATGCGAGAGAGTGAGAGAGAACTTTTGTGCTTGTGTGTACTTTTGTTTTCTTGAGTTTTCTTGCAGGTACAGAGCTCCAGTGCATCAGGAAAGCTTGGAAAAGGTAAAATTTTCAGTTTCTGTCAGAAATTTCCGACTGTGTCAGACCATCGCGATGGTCTGCAAAGTTCGGAATTTGGAGAAGGCGAGTTCACCACCGTGTAGGCGACCCCTGCGTGTGTAGGAATCCACAGCTGCATTGCAAAAATTCATAGTTTGGTGGACCATCGCGACGGTCTTTGACCATCGCGATTGTGTCACACCATCGCGATTGGCTCACGCCATCGCGACGGCTTGGCCGGACCATCGCGACGGTCTCTGACCATCGCGATTGTGTCACGCCATCGCGATTGGCTCACGCCATCGCACCGACGGTGCCACGTGGCAATCCAGACCATCGCGGCCAGACCATCGCGGCCAGACCATCGCGGCCAGACCATCGCGCCCAGACCATCGCGCCCAGACCATCGCGCCCAGACCATCGCGGCCAGACCATCGCGCCCAGACCATCGCGCCCAGACCATCGCGGCCAGACCATCGTGGCCGGACCATCGCGACGGTCTCTGACCATCGCGATTGTGTCACGCCATCGCGCTCACGCCATCGCGACGGTGCTCCTTCAGACCATCGCGATTGTGCAATCTCACGCCATCGCGACGGTGCTCCTTCAGACCATCGCGATTGTGCAATCTCACGCCATCGCGACGGTGCTCTTTCAGACCATCGCGATTGTGCAAGTCCACGCCATCGCGATTGTGCAAGTTCACGCCATCGCGATGGTGCTCTTTCAGACCATCGCGATTGTGCAAGTCCACGCCATCGCGATTGTGCACTTTCATGCCATCGCGATTGTGCACGTTGACCGTTGACTGACGCCATCGCGACGGTGCAATCTCACGCCATCGCGACGGTCCCAGACCATCGCGATTATCTCTGACCATCGCGATTGTGCACCCCCATCGCAAATTTTAGGGTTTCACTTTTTGGCCAATTTTGGGGCTATTTTTAAGAAATTTTTGGACCATTAGACTCATAGGAGACCCCTTAGCTCATATTTGGAGAAAAACCTATTTGTCAGTTTTTACCCCCAGGGCCTGAGCGCTCATAACTTTTTCATCCGAAGTCCGTTTTTTGAGCTTAATAGCTCGTTAGAAAGCTCTTGACGAGTACTACGTGACCTCAACTGTTTTTTTCTTAAAGAATACATCTATTTTTTGATAAGCTATTTTTGAGGTTGACCTAGTTTGGGACTTGAAAGCCAAGGGGCAAGCATTAAAAAGTTGGGCAAAAGGGAAGGGACTTAAAAGGTGAATGTATTGGTCTAATATTGGATTTTTCCAGGTCTAGCAAGGGCAATCAAAGACAACCAAAGCAAGGCAGTGAAGGGCATAAAGCTTGGGAAGCGCGGCTTCTTGGGCATCAGAGCAACCAGAAAAAGCTGACTCGCGGTTGGAAGATTACTCAACCCCCTCAGTCAATTCTTAGCTTAGGATAAACGTTAGCATTGTGGATTAAGACGATAGGAACACCTCAAGTTCAAGATATTTAATTCTTTCAAGTTCAAGACTGAAGTAAAGGTGTGTGTGACGAAAACCTAAAGGAAAGAACCTAAGTCTGACGAAACGAGAACTCAAAATTATAACGGAAAGTCGAATTCCTGACGCATACATTAAGACAAGAATCTAAAGAAATCTAAAAAGAATCAAGGAAGTAAAAACAAAGAATCGGTGACGATCTAAGCGTGTACTGAGTGTGCAAGGAAGAAAATTAATGAACCTTAGATCGGGCAAACATATAGGTAAGTCAGACAGACGAAGCCTTAGATCATCAGAAGCAAGTGTAAGAACTACTGCACGATCGTGGGCTCAGCAATTGAACAGTAATTACCCCTACGAGAGCTCAGACACCAGCGGATCAGAAATGGCATTTAGCACAGAAAGACCAGAAGCAGGGACAACCGTAGCATACTTAGAAAAACCGGAAGGACCCTATAAAACGCAATTAGAGTTTCTCCGAACCAACCGTCTAGGTGCTCGCATCTATGAGGATGGTTTGCGAAGGCAAGTGGTGCAAATGCACAACCCCGATCAACCCATTGGATTGGAAAGACCAGTGGTGAAATTTGAGAGAGACGCTTACATAGACAAAGAAGGAACCATGTACATCTTAAGTACGCAGCCAAACAATACGAACGAGTTTGGCATGATTCAACCAGAGACGGAAGCAAAATCTCAAGGAAAAGAACCATTAGACGAGCCTAGAACACCTAGAGGGAAATCTGTACTGACACGAGTACTAATCCGAGAATGGATCCCTCAGGACAACAGAAGCATAGAGTTGTTTGTAAATAAAGAAACGGATGAAGCCTTTTGGAGATACAAGACCGAGATAATTAGTGAGGTAGGTATCATCACTATATACGAATTCAAGGACCCAGATACACCTGGAAAGGTTGTATATCTGGATGAGACTTCAGAAAGAGTCTTTGTGGTACCCGACCGCGCTAAAAACATATACACATGGAGAGGAGAATTGGTATTCCCTCCATCTAGAACAAACATGAATACAAGTCAACAAGGGGCAGGAACATCCTCGGCCCATGGAAATCAAAGAGAAAAGAATAAAGAAAGACCAGAAGTAAGCTTCACTCATCCCATAGGGAGAGATAGAACAACCACAGACACTAATAGAGTGGATAGACAAAGAGATCATGGAATACCAGGTGGTAGAGATGATTTTCCTCTACCTAGACCACGTGAACACGCAAGAATATTGAGACCCACACAATTAGTGAAATCAATGAAAAATTACTTTGATGGGACAGGAGATCCCTACGACCACGTCGCAGAATTCAAGCAAGTACTAAGAGCCGAACAAGTTGAAGACATGTTCACGCAATACAACGCATTTGGACTAACGTTAAAGAATACCGCTTTAACTTGGTTCCAACCATTGCAACAAAGGCAATTTAGGGACATCCATCACTTTTTAGAGTCATTCATCACTGAATTCTCTAAAAGTGGGGTTAGACATGATACGTCTTCGTTGATTCATAGCTTTAAACAGACCCCTCAAGAAACAGTTAGACTGGCAGGACGTAGGTTTAGAAAATATGTTGAACGATGTCCAATGCAAGAGCTACCCTCACAAGCTAAGCAAGTGTCATTGTTTCTAGATGGCTTGTTGAGCTCCAAACTACGCTCCTATGTGTACCTAAAAGAACCCAGAACGCTAGAGCAATGTGTAAGAATTTGCATAGACATTGAAGACAACTTAGGAGACGAGTTGGAACTCTCCAAGGTCTATAAGGACTCAGACTGTTCATCTCTAGCATCCACGAAATTGTCTAGCTCAATAGAAGACCTAGTAGAAAAAGTGGCCCAGAAACTAGGAGTTTCTAGTAAACCTAGGGTGCTAACAAACAAGCGTTGTTACACCTGTGGTGGTGATCATCTGGCAAATGTGTGTCCCAATGCACCACAGCCACAAGCCAACCCTAGTGGCCAATACTGTACAATTGAGAGAAGATACACGAATCATACGGCTCAGGACTGCCCATACAACAAACAGACCGTGAGACAGAACTACCCGCAAGCATACGCACAGCCAGGTAGGTATCAAGGCCATTACAATGCTCAGCCTTATTACTATAGGCCTCCTCAGAACTACCTGTACCAGGCTCAACAGAGACCTCAACCTGTCTTAGCTCAGCAGCCACCCCCACCAGCGAATGTCATCTCAGTCAAATATGTTGCTGCAGAAGAGAACCTAAGTAGGGCCTTAGTGCCTTCTTCACCTTTGATCACAGAGAGTGACCCACACTCAAACAGTTTTGACTCTACGCATGTCGATAGTCCACCCGCATATTACACAGAGTCACCAGAACACGTGGAGACATATCATTACGATAGTCCACCAGTGGAACCTAGTTGGGAGCCCGACTATGCTAATGTGATGTACACAAACCCAAATCCACGGCCCCAATTAAGACAACAGAGACCACAGGGCCCTAGAGGACCATGCTTTAGATGCCAAGGAGATCACTTCATAAAGGATTGTCCACATCCTCCGATATCAGGACAATCACAATACTATAACATCCAAGGCTTTTGTGCTGATTGTGGCAAAGAGCACATAATCAAAGATTGTCCTAAGAACCCTGTTAATGCTCCGAATGTGACACCGATCAACGTGATAGGTATTGTAAATAACACAGATGGATCCAACCCTACATACGTGCCTATCCAAGCTATAACAAGAGCCCAGGTGCTCTTACAGAACCAACAGCTTAATCAGGAGAAAGTAGCCGGAACCAGTGAAGTTGCAGAATCTAGCAGTAAAAAGACAAAATCTTGGAAAGATTCTAGAGAAAGAATTAAGAGAAAGTGGAGTAAAAAGATAACGGAATTGGAAGGAAGTTTAAAGGAATCTAGAGCCAAAATCCAAGAATTGACTTCACAGGAATTGAATCAAGAGAATCCAGCTCAGAAATCAGGATCAGTGTTAGCGGAACCCATACCAGAAAATCTAGACATGATGTTTCGTGCATATCAGGCTAGATTAAAAGAGGGACCTCAAGTAGCTGAAATGAGTAAGAACTACCCTCGAGCTGATCTAGAAATTGAGAGAACTAAACTTTGCATGAAGATGGTAGAACTAGCACAAGCCTTGTTCGAAGCCTCTAGATATCTTAATTGGAATAACATGGCAAAACCCGAATTACACTTTCAAGGACTAATGGAGAGGCTAGAATATTTGATTGAAAGCAAAGAGAAAAAGGATCAGCATAGGAACCCTATTGTCCCAGAGACACAGGAAAGGAATGCACCATCCCTGTCTCAAGTACCCAACACAGAAAGTCAAGACAATTTGTCTTCCATACATAGGTACTCACATGAATTTTTGAGAGAAATACAAGAAGAGAAATGGAGAAAAGAACGAGGAACCCATCCTCCTATTCAAGAAATAGATGACTTGCAGGAGCAATTCCCCCAAGACATTCCCTCTATATATGATGATGTAGAGGAAGAACAACTGAGTGAACACACAAGATTTGAATCTAATTCTTTACAAGAATTACCTCAGTTCACAGGACCTTGGGAAGCAAAGTCTATTAATATGAGAGCACCCACGATAATAGTGAGGAATGAAGAATCAGTAATCCCTAGAAACACGGAAGTGATCAAGAATACTAAGGTACAATGTAATCTCACTCTAGAGGAGTTATTAAAGGTAAAACCCGAATTGTGGAAACATGTAGCAAATCAATTCCCCGAGCTTGCTACTACTCCCTCACCAATAGGATCACAAGATAAGGTACCAGAGATACCCGTGGAAAAGATCGGAGATTTAAGCGAAGGAGAGGAAGGTAACACTTATCTTCCGATAACCCATCAAGGCTACACCACGAAAGCCATCTTAGATTCAGGAGCCGGAGTAGCCATAGCTACCACCGCTCTATGGAAACGTTGGGGTAAGCCAGCATTAAGACCCACCAGGATGAAGCTACAAATGGCTGATGGACACATAGAAAAACCATTAGGCTTACTAGAAGACATATCTCTCACCACTTGTGGTGTAGAATTTGAGCATACCTTTGCCATTTGTGACTTTGCAAAAAACCATGCTTATGAGATGATATTGGGACGACCATTCATGCGTCAGTTGCAAATTGTACAAGATTGGGGAACTAATTCTTTGTACTTGCAACATTTAGGAGTGACTACCAAAGTCAATCTTAAAGACTATTCACATAGAGATGTACCCCCAATACAATGGAATACCATCCATAAGACACAAGTAGAGACGGAATCCGTGCACTCATTAGAGTCAGATCCTTCTTGGTTGCACGAGGATACTCATTTATGGATGTGTAAGGTAGCCAAACAAGAGGAAGAAAGGTTAGAAGCTAGGACCTTAGGTGCAGAACAACATCCACAAACCCTACAAGATCCAGCCTATGCACCGGTAGTATTCCCAGACGAAGAGTTTGAACCCCATGGTTGGGCAGAAATCCTAGCAACCATGGATGTAGCCATCAATGAAGAACAATGGACACCCCACTGTGACGAGGATGGCTATGACATTTCAGTTTTTACGATAGAGCCAATCATGTGCGATGCAATTTTAGAAGAGTGTGAACCTAACACTGGTGCATTTGAGGATGCAAGTGATTTTGATTTAGAATCAATTATCATGGACTCTCCATTTGCATCAGAGGAAGAATATTTCTACGAAGTAGAGACTCACCCGCAGAGACACAAGGAAATTATGAATGAGGTGAGATTAGCCACGGAAGTGACTACTAAGAGTGAAGGCAAGAAAAGAAAGAAGAAAGAAACCATGTCAGAAAAAGAAGAATCTTTGTTTGAAGTACCCGAGAACTTCAAGAAATATGAACTCGAAGATAGAAGAATCATGGTACGAATGCCTAATAGAAAGGCGAATGACGGACAAGTATATGATAATCGCGAGAAAACCAAGAAAATAATCGTAGCCATAGAAGGAGAGGAAGAAAAATGCACATACATAGGGCATGATTTGACAACTGAAGAAGAAGAAGAGCTAGTTGCCCTATTACGTGAATATAGAGATGTTTTTGCGTGGAGTTACAAAGATTTGAAAGGAGTAGATCCAGATATATGTTCTCATAGAATCCCAATGACTCCAGATGCAAAACCGACAAAACAGAAACCATACACGTACAATGATAACTACGCTGCAAAGATTAAAGAGGAGATAGATTGCTTGATAGAAGCAGGATTCATTTACGAAATTGAGCATACCGAATGGGTATCCCCCATTGTGGTTGTGCCCAAGAAGAATGGAAAATTGCGTGTGTGTATTAACCTTAAAAAGGTTAATGCCGCAACGATTAGAGATAGTTATCCTCTTCCTATCACAGAACATCTATTGGAAAGAGTTGCGGGCAAGGAAGTTTACAGCTTTCTTGATGGATTTTCAGGCTATAATCAAGTAGCTATTGCTCCAGAAGACCAACACAAGACGGCATTTGCCACGGAATGGGGCATATTTGCATTTCGTGTGATGCCATTTGGCTTAACAAATGCACCCGCCACTTTCGAGCGGCTCATGTGTCATGTTTTTAAGGAATTTTTACGCAAGAGCTTGGAAGTTTATGTCGATGACCTATGTGCTCATTCAAATGTAAGACAGACACATATCCCAGAGTTAAGACAAATATTTGACAAATGTCGAGAATATCAGGTTTGTTTGAACCCAGAAAAGTGCGTTTTCATGGTCAGACAAGGCAAAATTCTAGGACACATTGTGTCAAAAAATGGAATCTCTACGGATGAAGAAAAGGTGAAGGTAATTGTAGATTTACCTAGACCAACTAATGTGAAAGAGGTACAGGCATTTATGGGCCATTTGCGGTTATTATAGGAGATTCATACACATGTATGCAATCATAGCCAAGCCTTTGTACTCTCTTTTAACCAATTTTGAATGGACAGATGAATGTGAAAATTCATTCAATGAACTTAAACGACGCTTGTGCTCAACACCTATATTGACTACCCCAGATTGGAGTAAGCCATTCCACGTACATGTGGATGCCTCCAATTATGCCATAGGATGTGTGTTAGCACAACCCACGAGTGAAGGTAACATAGACCTCCCCATAGCTTACGCGAGCAGACAATTGAACGCAGCAGAAAGAAATTACACCACGACGGAACGAGAAGGATTAGGGATGATCTACGCAGTAAAGAAGTTCAGGCACTACTTGTTGGCCAACAAATTCAAGTTCTTTACAGATCATCAAGCCCTATTGTACCTAGTCAACAAACCATGTAACACGGGACGACTGATACATTGGTTTCTATTACTCATGGAGTACGATTTTGAAGTCGTAGTCAGGAAAGGAAAGACACATCTTAGAGCTGACCACCTTTCAAGATTAACATCAGGAGAAGCTCCTCAAGGAGTAATGGATGATCTACCATATGCATATTTGTTTAATCTCGAGATAGCACCAGAATGGGCTAAGTCTATAGTCCCTATTCTCACATACGGACCCAAGAACCCTAGGATAAAGATCAAAGAAGGAGAGATTACCAAATCTCAGAGATACCAAATCTTAGCAGGAAGCATATATAAACAGGATAATCAAAAGATTCTTGCTTGTTGTGTAGATGAATCAGAACATGCAAATTGGTTGCAATTAGCACACATAGGTGCATTAAAGCAACATCATTCAAAACATCGAACATTACAGACGCTGCATAGACTAGGAGTATATTGGCCTTCAATGGAAGCAGACGTCTACAAGCTGTGTAAAGAATGCCATGTTTGTTGTGAAAGACCACCAGTAGAGCATGCTACTTTATATCACGTGTCTCTCACACCAGACTGGAGTGAACAATTAGTGACATACTTGAGGACGAACACATTCCCTCAAGGCATGACCTTAGCTCGACAACGCAGTCTAGAGCAGGAAGCTCAAGACTATTCACTTATTGGCGATAACCTATACAAAAGAGGACGAGATGGATATCTAAGACAATGTGTTCATGAGAGCGATTACCTGAGCATACTAGAGACTGCACACCAAGGTGTTGCAGGAGGTCATTTTGGACCCGATAGGATAATCAAAGCCATCCTTTTTGCAGGATTATGGTGGCCCACTCTTCACATGGATGCTCATACCTATGTAAAGAGATGTGATGTGTGCCAAAGAACTCAGTTTCCTACTCGCAGAGATGAAATGCCATTGAAACCCATGATGGGCGGACGTGCATTCTCTAAGTGGGGTATAGACTTTGTAGGACCCATTAACCCCCCTGCAAAAGGTACACATGCGGAATACATTATTGTTGCGACAGATTATCTTACGAAATGGATAGAGGCAAAAGCCACGAAAAAGAATGATGCACACACAACTGCAAAATTCTTATTTGAAAATGTCTTTACAAGATATGGACTGCCTATAGAGTTAGTGAGCGATCGAGGCACTCACTTTCTAAACCAAGTCATTGAATATTTGTTACAGGATTTTATGGTGATTCACAAGAAATCCGCACCATATCATCCTCAGGCCAACGGTCAGGCTGAAAGCACTAATAAGATCCTTTGTACCGTACTGACGAAACTCGTGAACAACAAACGTTCAGATTGGGACAAACAGTTACACCACGCTGTTTGGGCATATCGAGTGGCCTACAAGACCGTACTCAATGCAACTCCCTTTCAGATGGTTTTTGGTCAGAATGTTGTGCTTCCTTTGGACTTCTTGATACCAACCCTTAAGGTTGCACAAGAACATCAGTGGACCGGCCATGAATTATCAGCAAGAATAATGGACTTGGAACGATTAGGAGAAACCAGACTAAAGGCAGCAGCAGGCATATATGCAGCGAAGAAGCGACAGAAAGCATATTTTGATGCACATGTGAAAGATAAAGGCCTAAAAGAAGGAGATTTAGTTCTAGTATATACGCTGAAACAACACGCACGTAAGTTAGAAAAGCGAGGTTATGGACCTATGATCATTAACAGACTCTCAACAAGTGGAGCAGTACAGTTAGCCACTTTAGAAGGAGATATAATGCCTAATTATATTAGTGACTGTAGAGTCAAGCTATATCAGGAACCTCTTACGGAGGATATGCTTAGACGACTCACGTTGGCAAAGAAGCGTAAGGAGGAAGAAAATAGAATACGAGCGGAAGCTCAGGCAGAAGCAATAGAACGCATTAAACATATGAAGTTAAGAAGACAAGGACTAGGGAGAGAGCAGTATAACCATCTGGAAACTACACCCAGATATCCCATGGCTATGTGTGAGGTAAAGTCCTAGTATAGTGGACAGGAGACCATTCATTACAGTCAGGCTAGAGCACGGTAACCCTTGCCAAGAGCTCAGGGCTTTAATTGATTCAGGTGCTGCGACTAGTGCGATTAGATGGTCCCACTATAAGGATTCAGGAATAGAAATGCGGCCAATTGAGGCATACCTCATAGGGCTAGGAGGCATGGAAACCCCTTGCATGGGTGAGGTGGACCTTCCTATCCTCATTAAGGATGTGACCATGACAGCGAAGCTACTAGTGTGCCATGATGACGACCTGATAGAACCCCTAATTCTTGGCCAAGATTGGCTGTACGATCACTCTGTGGACCTAAATCTTAGACAAGGCTCCTTACAGATTGGAACCTTAGAGCAGAAGCGAGATCTTTAATCAGCTCAGTCACGTTACGTCTACACCAACCCACTCGGGCTTGGCTAGGGACAGTTGTCAATCAAAAGGACGACAGGAGATCTTCCCTGGGACTTCCTGCAAACTAGACAGGGCAGCTACCCAACCGCTAGGGCAGATGAGCACAATCAACGGTCAGGTGGATTGCATCAGCGGCCAAATGAGCACAACACCCTGCGGTGCTCATCCTTCCAAACTTGCTGCGGACTGGCCTAGATTAAAGATGAAGAACGAATCACTTCCTAATGGGCAGGTCACGCAAGTGTTGGATCTCCCTTCTTTTCCAAAGCAGAGAGTCCAATGGACCTCTCAAATCCAACCATGAAGGAGTCAACCACAACAGAGGAACCCAGACCGACGGCAGTATCAGAAGACACAACAAAGACAGCAGCAGTATCAACATCACAGAACAAGTGGCACCAGACAAATATGGGTGCCAAAAGGACAGCAACCACAGCCTATCAGCAACACCGCAGAGGAGAGCAGGACAAAGTTTCAACGAAAGCAGAGTCAGCAGACAAAGTCCTCTCGATCTTCTTCTACAAGCATCAATACTCGACAAATTTGGATCGCCAAGAAATACCTTATCCATAGACCCACACCCGTGCAGATTTGGGTACCCAAACAATGTATTATAGCTCAACCCTCAAGCCATGTAATATATACCCCTCAAAAACCTTTTCATCCTTCAAAACCACCAAACCCGATACCGCTTTTTATTCCTCAGCAGAAACCCAACACCCACTCAAGGAATCTTAGGAAATGGATACCGAAACGTATCCAGACATCTTCTTGTACCCCATTATCTAACAATTTTCCCATCCCGTTTAAACTCCACCCTTGTAATAATTCACCCTCAACCAAACCTTGTATAAATTCACCCACCATCATCACACATCACTCAATAAAAGCTCATCAAGAAATGTATACATAATCTGAAGCATGTAGGCGTCTAGAGACCTGCATTAGCTCTGCAAAAAGATCATTGCATCAAGCACTTCACGACACTTGGCTACACGGGTTACGCATCGGTTATGGAAAGGGATTGCGGTCTCACCTTAATGGGATCATAATTAATTTCCATACTAATGTGTTAATCTTTTGTAGCAGATCTTTTCCATTAGCTCACCAGTCATCATGCAAACCGAAGCAGGACCATCGGAAGCAGGCCCCAGCGTAGCTGCAGTGCCCCTCAATGTTTTACGAGCAGAATCCCACCCGACTGCTCCACCGCCAGAATTCCAAGGCTTTCCAGGGCCCATGCCGATCGATAACCCACCTATGGGCTACACAGAAAAGATACACCGTAACTCTCACTGGTTTCAGGGACTTGCAGGACCCTTAGCGGACGCGGAATTTATATTTGAATCTAATTTGACGTTTGATGACCGCACTTGGGGAAAATACCAATTTTTCTCCAGAGAGTTCGAAGGCCTACAGAACACTCAGGACTTAACTCATGTTTGGGCCAGAGCCGGCTTCACGGAGTATTTCAGTGACCCTCTGCCTAAACCTGACTTTTATAGGTGTTATTATTTAATCACTACTCTGCTGGCCTCAGGGAATAAGGATATCCCAGGAACTTTTATTTTGCCTTCTTTAGTGGATGATCCACCCTACAAAAGATTTTATCTTTCGAAGGATTTAATCAGAGCGGCCATCAAGATTCATGGAACACACACTCCAACGGAGAAAGAATGGCTAGTCCCAGAGCAGATGAAGCGTGGTGACGTAACCAAGTGGGAGGAGATCTCAGCAATTACCCCTGAGCTGTCAAAGCCGCTACGGATATGCATGCAACATTTTGCATTCCCAGCTCAGGATCGTTTTACCATGCCCCACAAGAGAATATGGTTTGGATTATACTTAGCCTGTACTGGACCTCAGACTGTCGATCTGGCGAGCTGGATCATTGATCAAATGTATTTGGCACAGCATAGATGGGAGCGAAAAAAGGTAATCAATGGATGCTGCGCCCTCACCAGGATCATATATATGTGCTTGGCGTATGACTTACCAATTGAGCGTGCCATGACCAGTGAGGAACTGAAAGCATTTAAAGGCACCACGAGGAAGGCTAGAAAGTCTAGCAAAGGCAGAGCCGGAAAGCGGATGAGAGGTACTATCCCGTGCCTACAAGTCCCAGCATCACCCTCTCCACAACCATCTCCAGAGCAGTCACCAACAGCAGCCACTCCCACGGTACAACCTATCCGCATAAGGTTATCTAGACCAGTGGTAACAGAGGGCACCACCAGTAATATCGCACCCCAAGCAGCCCCAACCACAGAACCTATCACCACAGCAGCTGAACTTCCCACCACTATCGGTGCGGAAGCTTTCTCTTTTCCAATACCGCATTTAGAACCAGGACAAGCCGAGCCACTGGACCAAACGTTTGATTTTGAGATGCCCGATGCATTCTCCAATGAGTTCCGGTTTTCAGAAGGGCACATGTTTTCTCAAGAATTGGAAAGGCCTAGCTACCCTACCACACCCAGGGACCAGCCACAAGGACAGGTCGTGTCCAGCTCCGATGAGGAAAGGACAGCAACCGATGACGACGAAGGAGACGACGAAGCTAGCCAGGGAACACAGGAATCCCAAGAGCAGGAACAGACAGATGGCCAAGGCCAACAAACCGACACACATGGCGATACAAGTACCTATGAAGATGAAACTTACGAGGCAGCAGCTTACACTCTAGCTATCAAGAAGCTGTATAGAACTATGGAAAAAGTTTGGGCACGCAAGCAGCTGACAGAGGAAGAGAGCCAAAAAATAATAGAACAAGAACTTATCACAGGCGGATTCGAAGACGCATATATCAAAGGATTCAAAGAATTAGTTCAATCAGTAGGCTCCAACGAGGCACTCAGGTACTTGCAACGAAAGCCACTGCCACAGTTTGACCCCCGCAGAGTACGACTACTTTCAAAGCCCGGCGAGTACATTCGTGTACCAACCGGAGCACAATCTTCAGAACAAGCCAGGGAGGCATACCTCGTCCCCGAAAGTTCGGTGGCAGTTGAAACCCTCTGTGTAGATTCCCCACCCCGTGCTCCAGCTGTACGAACCTCAGTAGTCACTGAAGTACCGACCTCACCACCCGTCCATCCAGCCTCCCCTTTTCACCCTCCTTCCCCAAGACCCACACCTTCATTTTCCGGTGGTGTTGCAGAAACCGCCTTTATGACCACTCACCCCACAATTCCCGCTCCCATTAGCCCTAATCTACCCCTTCCCACAACCACCTTTCTATCCAACCCATTCCTTCACCAATCCTTTCCATCTTTCCCCACAACTCCACGACCCCTTTTCCCATTTCCCCCGCCATTAACCTTCTCCCCCGTCTCACCCCCCCGACCCACTGTAACCCCTCTTCCCCCTTTCCACCAAACTCCTCCAGCCAGCCCCCCTGTAACTTACCCCTCAACATTTGTAAATCCCGTATTTACACCAGCACGAGCACCCACGATCACACCACTATTCACGGTCACCGCACTAGATACGTCCACGGACATGGACATCTCACCACCCACTGCACCATCGCTCACTTCACTCACGGCACAAACATTTTTAGGCACATCACAATTTTCAACAATCACTACATCATCCACCTTCCCATCCCCATTCCCTGTTCCCGTTGCATCCACACCAACTGCATCTTCATTTAGCACCCCGTTAATACTATCACCCACTGTAGATAATGCATTCCGACAAATGTTCATATGTATGACGCAAGTAAGAGATGAGTTCACGTCTCTTGGTGATAATTATCAGCAGCTGCAGAGGACAACCAATGACTTACAGTCGCAGCTTAATTTATTGTCTATAGAGAATGCCTCCCTGAACACCCGCTACCAGGAATTACGTGAGGCATATCACAAATTGGAGCTAGAAAGCGAAGAAAAGACCAAGGAAGCCACTGCTGACTTGGATAATTTATTAAGAGCCCAGACAGTCCGCAATGCAACGCTAATACGAAACATGGGCTTACTAAGAAGACACCTAGCCGCAGCAAAAGAGGAGAACCAGAGACTCCAAGAACAGAATAGAGAGAATTTGGAAGCGGCATTGGACCATCCAAAACAACCCTTAAGTCCTAGCAGATTCAAGGCAATCCCATCCGAAGCAATGAAGATGTTGCTAGATGACCATGTTCGACTGCTCGAGGACTATGATCGAATGAACGAAGAGCATCAGAAGTTAAAGGAAGATCACAAGCTACTACAACTCAGAGAACCAGCAACACAACAAGTACAAGTAGCAGCAGAATTACCAGCACCTGTGGACCCTGAAATTTTCGACGAACTCAACGCCTTATGGGCCCAGGTAATCACTCTTCAGTCACGAATTGAAGTATATGAAGCGCCACCAAGGCCAGATTCACCACCTGAACTTCCGGCTGAAGAAGAAACAGTCACCATCCCAGTGGAGGAAACATTTGAAGAAGCGTACGAGCCACAACCCATCCCAGGCGGACGCGTCACGGTTGAAGGCCAGATGACGTATGAACTTCCGACCCCCGCATGGATGAAGACTATTGAGGAAATAGGAACAACGCACTCAGCTAGAGTTGAGGCCCAGCTACATGCTATGGCCATGATCGAAGAAAGAATTTTGCAATCTCCCTACTTTGCTCAATTGGCCCCACGCAGGTACATATCCGGGCATGAGATTCAATACAAACCATACTTCATGCTAATGGCCGAATACCAGCTGGCCATAGAGAAGCGAACTGGCAAGAAGCCATCACATGCAACTCAATTTGAGCCTGAAGACTTGCCACTGGATGCGCAACAAGGTACTATTTATCAACCAGATTGGCGTACACGTCTTTTACAGGAGTACCCTGAAATGATGAGCACATGGGTTAAGGCACCTTTACATTTAAAATACAATCCGTGTTGGGGACCAGTGCCACGACGCCGCTCCTGGACTGCCTTCGCTATCAAAGTACAAAACAATAAGCAGTGCCAAGACTGGCTGAATTACCCCTATTTTAAGCCACCCATCGAGTTACCAACAATTGGCTATATGATGGCTACAATCCGTCACTGGCTCCCTCGCTTGAGATATATCGATGATATAGCAGCGCATATGACTGTCAAGATATTTGACATGATGCAAATGATATTTAAAGTCTTCCGGCGAGTCAAAGCACCACATGTTAATACCCCGGGCTTTGAGCATGGCAACTTGGATCTCGCATATGACATGAGTACGACGCCATCGCTCCGGGTTTGTTATGCCTGGCATTGTAGAGTCAAGTACTTACCGGCGTGCTACAAGCAGACATTTGAAGAGATGTTCACCACCGGATTTTGGGAATACCACTCTGAAGTGTTCATCAGCAGGCCGACCCACTTATTGCACTTATTTGCCTGTGAACAGTTGGTGTATTCCACGCATTACAGACTCCCACCATCCGATGAACCACAACCAGTTAATTGGGAGCAACTCGAGGCCGACCTAGCCCGAGGCATTCATATCTCCGAGCACACCCTCGCTCAAGACCTCCTACAGAACTATATCCGACAGACCTCACAGCAAGGTTCTGTCAGGGACGACAGAAGCGAGAGGGAGGGGGGTGTTGGAAGCAGCCAGAGGCACAGACGACATGGAAGCATGTAACGACAGAGCAGGGAGCCAGTCGGATCAATTTCTCAAACAAATATGTTTTTTATCACTTCTCAAAACATTCAACAGTGATTTTTATCACTAATTGTAACATATGTAACATAGAAAACCCCATTTTGTAATCCATAGCTCCATTTTGTGCAAGCCGAGGAGTCCTCGAGCTTGAGGAGCTTAGGTAGAATGCGCGTACCAATTTTTGTTATTTTTAGACATCGTTTACCCTTCCAAATAGCATCTAGGACCTAATTTTTAACTATGCCGGTCACTAGATGTGAAACCGGTCAAAACTAGTCTAGAAACTATAAAAAGAGCTAGAGAGCTCATTTTTGAGGTTAGCTTGTTGGAGTTTAGAGTTCTTATGAGCTTGTAATAGTGTTCTTGAGTAATAGAGCTAATTTCCCACCTTCCATTGTGTTTTGCTTGTCTCTTTATTGTGTGTGTGTATGTGTGTGTGCATTTCCATGCTTCTCACCTTCACTCTCACATCATCTCACATTCACGATCTTCATATCACTCCTATCTCTTCCGCGGATTGACATTAAGGAGGTGGAGCTTCTTAACGTGGTTCTCACCATTGTGCTAGAGCAACACTTGCTATAGCAAGTTATTTGACTAATTATGAATGAGTACATGCTGAGAAATGGTCTTAAGAAGTTAGGGGTGTAATCCTGATATTTTAGGAGGATGATAAACCACATACATAGGTAGAATGTAATGACAATATCTCACTAATCGCTGAACTAAATGACGTGAAATTTTAGACCATAGAACTAGAAGGTCTAAGCTCCATATACCAAGTTGAATCACAACAAATAATTAAGTATACGCAGAGAACTCTTCAAAACAAAATCACTGAAAATGAGTATATAGCAGCAGGCAGTAGTGGACATGAGATAGTTGCATAATCAGAACCAAATGTATAATCTATAGAATGTATGATACAAAGGAGATGTTGTAGGCTTACACATACATCTGTAGGCTAAGTGTGCCCACAATCTTGAAGCTCAATGAGTCCTTCCTCTATACTCTCTTCCGTGACTAAAAGTCATGAGTTAAATAGGTAAATTCAAATTTGAATTTGGGAATTTGCCACCTAAAAGTGATCCTATCTTTTAGGATTCTAATTAATTTGATTCCTATCATTTGGTTGTTAAGAGTTAGAACTCGTAACATTATGAGATTCTCTCAACACTTGCCATTTATATTTATCTTGAGTTAAATTCAAGAAATTTTACGAGAGGTGTTCACATATGGCTTATGAATATTCATGATCAACATATGAAGTAAACCTTGAACTTTTGGGTCAAGCATCAAGGCTTCCCAAATGTACCAACAGATCCCCTTCAAGCCTAAGATGCTTGATTCTTCAATCCATAGGTATTTCCTACATTCCAATCATTGATTTAAACCTGTTAAGTTTGCTTCCATCAAGTGCTTTAATCATCATATCTACACATTGCATTTGAGTAGATACATAAGACAATTGAATTTCTTTGCTTGCTATTTTCTCTCTGACAAAATGATAATGAAATTATATATGCTTAGTTCTAGCATGGAAGATAGGATTAGCTCCTAAATGCAAAGAACTCATGTTGTCTCCAAATATGTATGGAGTGCTAAAGTCTAACCCTACATCTGTATATAGGGTCTTGATCCACATTGCTTCCTCAGTTGCACTTGCCAATCCTCTATATTTAGCTTGAGTTGAAGATAGTGCTATTGTGGGTTGTTTCTTGGAAGACCAAGAAATGAGATTTGTACCTGCAAAGGATAAATATCCAGATGTACTTCTTCTATCATCTTTTGCTCCTGCCCAATCTGCATCAGGGAATAACTTTACACTCAAATCAGATGTATAAGGATAATATAATCCTTCATTCATAGTTCCTTTCAGATATTTTAGTATCCTTTTGGCTGCATCCATGTGAGGTTTCCTAGGAGTATGCATGAATTGGCTAAGCACACTTACACCATAGCATATATCTACCCTAGCTAGGGTTGCATAATTCAAGCTTCCAACCAAACTTTGGTAGCTTGTAATGTCTTCAATAGGTTCCCCTTCATGAGCACTTAGCTTATGGTTGACCTCCATGGGAGTACCTGCAACCTTAGCATCCTGCATCTTGAACTTTGCAATTACATCTTTCACATACTTCCTTTGAGTAAGGAAGATCCCTTTGTCTGTATACACAACTTTTAATCGAAGAAAATAAGTGAGCAATCCTAGATCACTTATCTTGAATTCTTCCTTCATTTGGGCTTTCATCTTCTGGATTCCATCTGCATCATTACCTGTAAGAATAATATCATCCACATACACACAAAGATATATAACTTCAGAGTTACTCTTCTTGGTGAAGAGTGAAGAATCCTTTGTCCTACAAAAATGTAACCAATCTATGGTTCCAAGCTCTAGGAGCTTGTTTGAGTCCATAGAGAGCTTTCGTGAGTTTGCACACATACTTAGGATGTACATCATCAACAAATCCAGGAGGTTGTGCCATGTACACCTTCTGTGAAATCCATCCATTCAAAAAGGCAATTTTTACATCTAATTGATAGATGTTCCAATTCCTTGAAGCAGTTATGCTTATGAGAACTTTGATTGTTGACATCTTTGCCACAGGAGAGAAGGTCTCCTCATAATCAATCTCTTGGGTTTGAGCAAACCCCTTGGCCATAAGTCTTGCTTTGTACCTGTTTATTCATCCATCAGAATTCTTTTTTACCTTATAGATCCACCTAGATCCAATGATCTTCATGGATTGGTTCTTGGGAACTAGGTCCCAAGTCTGATTTTCTTGAAGTGCTTGTCAAATGTTGATGGTTCTTCTGAGTTGATATCCTGAGCCATATAGATTGAATGTTTAGTGACTAATGAGGTGTCATATCCACACCTCCATTGCTTCCTTCCATTCTCGCTTCTTGCTTGCTTCTCAAATGTTGATGGTTCTTCTGAGTTGATATCCTGAGCCATATAGATTGAATGTTTAGTGACTAATGAGGTGTCATATCCACACCTTTCTAGCTTCTTCTTTTCCGTAGTTGACCTTCTTATTGTTTGTTGAGAGGATTTTGCAATATCCCTCAAGTCTTGCATCTTCTCTTTACCTTTGTTGCTCCATACTTTGAAGTTCCTCCTTGGTGTTTTCTGATCATCATTAGAATCACTTAGAGTCTTCACATTGTTGATTATTTGTCTTCTGAATTGTAGGAAAGTCTTCTTCTAGGTCATAAGGTAGCTTGAACTTTCAGCAATCATCTTCAAACCATGAGTTGTTTTCATAAAAAACAACATCTCTACTAACAATAAACCCTTTAGTACTTGGATTATACAATCTGTACCCTTTTTTATCAAGATCATAACCTGTGAATACACATTTCTCTGCCTTGGGATCCATTTTACCTCTAATCTATGATGGAACATGTGCATATGCTATGCACCCAAAAATTTTGCAATGCTCTAGGCTAGGCCTTTGTTAAAGTGTAAAATAGTGATGCTGTATTACTGACTAGCCGAAATCGTTACCGAACAAATATTAAACGTAAAACAGTGCTTCATCGTAAACTGTGTTCAACTCTAATTATCATTATCAAAAGACATTACCAGACCATCGTGGGTTCTTGGGAGTGGTAGGGGTCTGTTAGACAGAGGCCCTATACTAATTTCCCAAACCTTCGTTACAATCAACAACAACACTAATGCGCGTCTTAGCTCAATCATTAATATCAACTAGGCGATACTCGATTTCTGTGACCTGGATACCGACTTCTCAGACTGTTTTGCTATTGGCACAGAGCAGTAGTCTGGGCTACAGACTCAACAGTAGTAATCCACCAGAGATCATACTTTAACCGACAGACTCGTTCGTCACAACACGTACAACACTCTTCAAATAAAAGCTCATGTTTTACTGAGGGTACTAGTTCGATCTCGTATTCGGGATCAATAGAGAATAATACCGAACTCAATGAACCCCATAAAACACACATAACATATTCCAATCAGACATCAGTTACCTATTCAACTCACACAACAATATAACTACTCAGACTAACTCAGGGTACTTCAACAACTGAAGAACGCACAGCACTACGAGACGATAACAGTACTCAGATACACAATCCGTCCCTCAACATTCATTACGGTGAACTTCAGTGGTAGCAGACAGAACAGTAATCAACACTAACAATACTCAGAACTTCGTAACAGTGTAACAATACTCTGACAAATAATCAGGCAAACAAACTGGCAATTCCAGAAAAGACATCTCCTTTGACCATTCTCCTTACATTACTTTATATAGATTTACAAAGTGCGCGTACCAACTTTTTGCGCGTAATTCAAGGAACTCCATTACATCCGGCAGTCATTACATTTGTCCCATTCCGGCGGCCGACTAACACTGGCACGCACGGTGGACTCGAACCCGCAAGTGATTTTTGATTACAAAACTACTGTTCATCGATGATTCCTTCCGGTGGTCATTTTGCAGCAGATTTAACTCACCGGAAAATTCTGCAGAGTGGTCTCTGGTGGCCAACGATGTACAGAGATATATTACAGTTTGTCAAACAATGTGATACTTGTCAAAGAACTGGACAACCTTTGCAACGTCATCTTTTTCCCCTGCAACCCATCTTACCATTGGAACCTTTCCAGAAGTGGGGTCTAGATTTTATCGATCCGATTACACCTCCAGCAGTCTTCAGTAACAATCGTTACATACTGACATGTACAGACTATGCAACCAGATGGGCAGAAGCCTGGGCTTTACGGTCTGCTACAGCCGTTACGGTAGCAAAGTGTCTGCTAACCGATATCTTTCCACGTTTTGGCTTACCACTGGAAATTGTCTCAGATCAAGGCACTCATTTTGTAAACAATTTGATGAAGGCACTTACACAGTCATTCCAGGTCACACATAAATTTAGTTCTCCTTATTATCCTCATGCCAATGGCTTGGCCGAAAGTACAAACAAATCTCTTCTGAATATCCTTCGAAAATTGATCATGGAAGCACCGGAAAGATGGGATCAACTGCTACCTGCAGTGTTATGGGCATACCGGACTACATACAAGGTAACAACAGGATTGACACCTTTCAAATTAGCTTATGGATTAGAAGCAATAGCACCAATGGAAGTAGTTATACCAAGTTTACGCGTAGCAATCGCTCAGAAACTATTACCGGAAGACTCACTGTCATTTCGGTTGGACACACTCAGAGAGTTAGACGAGCACCGATGGCTCAGTTTTTTAACCATGCACGAAGTTCAACTAAGACAGGCAAGGACGCAGGATCGAAATCTAAAGACTCCAGTGTTTTCGGTAGGACAGCTTGTACTTTTCTATAATGCAAAGTCAAATAGGTCCGCAGGCAAATTCAAATTACGGTGGTTCGGCCCTTACAAGATTTCAGAGCAAATCGGTCCAGCAACTTTTCGGTTGACTACGTTGACTGGAAACCCACTTCCAAAAGCAATCAACGGCTCGAAGCTACAGCCGTATCAACACGCTACTAGCCTGCATTAAATCATTTGGCGGTGGACCGCATATTTTTTAGTTTTTTCTTTTCTTTTTCTTCTGTTCTTTCTTTTCTTTTTAAATAGCCGCGTTTTGTCATAAGCAGCCCTCCTTACTAATTACTCAAGCATGCACGCCAAATTGAAAGCAGTATCATTCCAGCACCGCACAATGATAACCCTCACTTCCTACCCCCCCACCATAATATCTCTACTTAATCTCTTCGGTTGCGCCAAAAAATGCTATTGTGTTCTTGTGATTGTGCTTGTGTTTTCTGTGTTCTGCGTATTCGTGCTCTGTGCCCTGTGTATTCGTGTTCGCGTGCGCAATGGAAGCGTTGGAAAATTTTGCAACCTTCGGTGATGGTATCCAGTGTTACTCGGCCGCCGGAATGGGACAAATGTAATGACTGCCGTATGTAACGGAGTTCCTTGAATTACGCGCAAAAAGTTGGTATGCGCACTTTCCGGTGCAATTATCTTGCTTAATATGCTTCGTATCTCAGTTTTGAACAGCTTTCCTTCCTTCTTGATGTCCAGTGTATGGGAACTCGCTTCCAAGCGCGGTGATTGGGCTGAAGATTAGGCAGAAAATGCTAAACAGTCACCGAAAAAATGTGATTCTCTTACCGGAATATCACCGGAATGAACCGAAATTATGCTCGAATGTGGTATTTTTTTGCTTTCGCCGATTTCGTTGACTAGAGTGCGTCTAATCGTAGATAAATCTGAATCCTTCTCCAAGATTGTTAAATTAGTTTCCAACTGCATCTTGGTAGGTTCTGGTATTACTATATCTTCGACAGACTGTGCCGAAATAGTACCGGAATGTACCAGAGGCGTAACACGTTCCACCGGAATATGACCGGAATCAGTTTTAACGTTCTTAACTTTCTTGACAACTGAGTCAGCCCTAGTTGTGCTTCTACCTCCCAAAGTTGGCTTTAGTACATTAAGTACTCTAGACTGATGGTTCTTGGGATACGTTTCACCGGATTGAGTAACCGGCATGTATCATTTTTCGTACTAATCGCGTAGTATTACTAATGGAACAGTCTGCAACAATCTGGTTCTGTTGCTACTGCCAATCGAACGATAATCTGGATGTTTGATTCTAATAAATGGCTGGCAATCTTGATGCCACCTTCCCACAGACGGCGCCAAGTGTTAAAGTGTAAAATAGTGATGCTGTATTACTGACTAGCCGAAATCGTTACCGAACAAATATTAAACGTAAAACAGTGCTTCACCGTAAACTGTGTTCAACTCTAATTATCATTACCGAAAGACATAACTAGACCATCGTGGGTTCTTGGGAGTGGTAGGGGTCTGTTAGACAGAGGCCCTGTACTAATTTCCCAAACCTTCGTTACAATCAACAACAACACTAATGCGCGTCTTAGCTCAATCATTAATATCAACTGGGCGATACTTGATTTCTGTGACCTGGGTACCGACTTCTCAGACTGTTCTGCTATTGGCACAGAGCAGTAGTTTGGGCTACAGACTCAATAGTAGTAATCCACCAGAGATCATACTTTAACCGACAGACTCGTTTGTCACAACACGTACAACACTCTTCAAATAAAAGCTCACGTTTTACTGAGGGTACTAGTTCGACCTCGTATTCGGGATCAATAGAGAATAATACCGAACTCAATGAACCCCATAAAACACACAGAACATATTCCAATCAGACATCAGTTACCTATTCAACTCACACAGCAATATAACTACTCAGACTGACTCAGGGTACTTCAACAACTGAAGAACGCACAACACTACAAGACGATAACAATACTCAAATACATAATCCGTCCCTCAACATTCATTACGGTGAACTTCAGTGGTAGCAGACAGAACAGAAATCAACACTAACAATACTCAGAACTTCGTAACAGTGTAACAATACTCTGACAAATAATCAGGCGAACAAACTGGCAATTCCAGAAAAGACGTCTCTTTTGACCATTCTCCTTACATTTTTTTATATAGATTTACAAAGTGCGCGTACCAACTTTTTGCACGTAATTCAAGGAACTCCGTTACATCCGGCAGTCATTACATTTGTCCCATTCCGGCGGCCGACTAACACCTTCTTCCATTCCAAGCTTCATATGGTGTCATCCCATCCAATGCTTTAGATGGGAGTCTATTGATAAGATAAGTGGCTGTGGATATAGCCTCTGCCCATAGGTAGTTGGGCAACTTCTTCTCATTAATCATGGACCTTGAAGCCTCCACAATGGTCCTATTCCTCCTTTCTACTACTCCATTTTGCTCTGGAGTATATCTAGTGGTGATTTCTCTTTTGATGCCTCTATCTTGGAGATATGCATCAAACTCATGGAAGAAGTATTCTCCCCCTCCATCTAACCTTAGCCTCTTCAATGTTTTCCCTATCTGATTTTCAACAAGGGCAAGATATTGTTTGAAACAATTGAACACTTCATCCTTATGCTTCATAAAATAAAGTATGGTCCATCTGCTACAATCATCAATGAATGATACATAATACTTGGATCCTGAGATTGAAGGGTCTTTGCTAGGTCCCCAAACATCTGTGTGGACTAGCTCCAATAGGTCACCATGAATGTAACCTTTCTTCATGAATGGTTGTCTATGAGACTTCCCAAATTGACATGAGCTGAATTTGTATATCATATGTTGCTTGGATATATTTGGCAATCCAAGCACACTCTGATCCCTACAAATTTGCTTCAAACTTCTTTCTCCTATGTGAGCTAATCTTTTGTGGCACATTTCTAATTCTGATAGGGTTTGTCCTCCATAATTGAAAAGTGCTATATTTCTAGTGTCTTGCACTTCAAATGTAAATAGTCTACCTGTCTTTTCTCCTTTGGCTATCTTCTTGAATCCTTGTTGAGGATCTTCAACAAATGCTCCATTCCTTGTAAACCTTACTTGCAATCCTTTTTCTACAATTTGTCCAACACTTATCAAGTTCTTGATTATGGTAGGTACATACAATACCTTGTTGAGTAGATTCATATTTCCATCTGAGGTCTTCACATTTCCAATCTTTTCAATTGAGTGCCTTGTATCGTCTCCTGTCTGAACTTCATGCTTGTTTCTTGGATCCTCCAAGTCAGATAGTAATGCCACATTTCCTGCTACATGATTTGAACATCCAAAATCTATGTAAAATGCATGCTCATCTGCTTTACCTTGCTTCATGGTCATGTTCATTAGCAAAAGTGAGTTTTCTTGTCCCTATTCTTCAGTATAATTGCTGTAGTCTCTCCTTCCTCTAGAGCCTCCTTGCTATTGTAGTTGTTATTGTAGTTGTTGAAATTGTTTGACCTTCCTCTTCCATAGCTTCCTCTATTGAAGCCTCTTCCTCTCTGATTTCTAGGGTTCCTAAAACAGTTCTTAGTTGTGTGATGATTCAATCCACATATGGCACATGGAGAGGTGTTTTGGAATCTCCCCTTGCCTTGCCTTCCTCCTCTGCCTCTTCCTCTTGTACCTTTACCTCTTCCTGCAAAGTTAGCTTGGGAGGTACTAGCTTCATCATCAGATTTCTTGCCTTTACCTTTACCCTCCTTACTCTTGTTCTTACCAGTGTATAGGGCAGAGGATTGATTAACTTTTGAGTTGTCATTGTTCTTCACAAGCTTGGCTTCACGAGTGAATAGTTGTCCATTAGAGTATTGAAGTTAGGTACCTGCATGTCCATGTATAAGTCCATTGCAGTAGCGAATGCTTCCCACTTGTCATTTGCTTTGATTCCATTGACCACTTGTCCCAAAATTTTCTCCTCATCAATGACTTCTATGCTTCCAAGTTGATCAGCTAGGTCCATCATTTTGGTGACATAATCAGTAACATTCTGTTTGGGCATCTTCTTAAGTGTCGTGAACTCCATCCATAGTTGATTCTTTCTGGCTCTAGTGCTTGAAGAAAAGAATGCTTCAAGTGCATTCCATGTTTCTTGTGATGTCTTACAATTTCTAATATGTGGGAGTAAGAAATCAGAAACTCAGTTGAGAAGGTATGACCTAGCCAATGCATTCTTTGAGCACCATGTTGATAACCTTTCTTGTTCTTCTTGAGTGGGTTGCCCTTTGCTTCTAAGTATTGGCATTGACTCATCTATAGATATGTAACCATAAAGATTTCTACCTTGTAGATATGATTTCCATTCTAATAGACCAAGCAGAGTAATTACCTGGAATGGACTCAGCACTGAGAACAAGATTTATCAATTTCTGGAACATGCCCACAATTCTCGGGGCTCTGCAGAGATAGACCAGTGAGCAGTAAATTGTAGATATCTTCAAAACTATTAATCCAATGACCATGAAAATTTGTAGGTAGAAAGTAGACAGTATGAGCTATCCAACGCACATTCAATCACTAAAAAAGGCTCAGTAGAACTCGAGATATGACCTTCTGAAGGTACTGCTCTGAGTGAGTATAGCAGAGAACAAAACAGAGAAGTAAATGATGATAAATGTATAGATTCACATATGATTACAACTACATTGGCAATGAATCTTTGCACAATGGGAGTACAATGATAGAGCTATGGAGTAAGCTCTTCAATCTCTACAAAATGACATGAAGTGGTCACGTACAAGGCTTGCTAATCGCCTCTTCCTTCTTGCCCTTTTTATAGCTATTCTTGGAGGGAGTTTTGAATTCGAATTTGAATGGCTCCACCTAAAAGTGATCCCCAAAGTTAGGATATATTCCCTCAGCTCAAAAATTCATGATTTTGGTAGCTATAGCCACGAATTTTCTTTTACATCATGCATGAGGTAAGCCATCCTTTTTCTTTTTCCTTTTTTCAAATACAAGAGATAAAAATGAACTCTTTTACAAGAGGTGTTCACATGACTACACATGTGACTTACAAATGAGGATAATATCAAGCATATCAAGCATGTAGGCTTGGGTAAAATGCACCAACAACTCCCCCTCAAGCCTAACATGCTTGGCCTCCAAATAAGTCTTCAATTGTCCTTGATTTCCTGCAAGCCAATCATCAACTTGAATCTACTTAACTTTGTACCATCAAGAGCTTTAGTCAACATGTCGGCACATTGCATATCTGTAAAGACATAGGATAGTTGAATATCCTTGCTCATTAGCTTCTCCCTTACGTAATGGTAGTGGACTTCAATATGCTTGGTTCTAGCATGGTATACCGGATTAGCTGCAAGATGTAGTGAGCTTGTGTTGTCACCAAAAATATGAGGTGTTGAAGAATGAAGTCCAAGATCTGTGTACAAAGACTTTAACCACATGATTTCTTGAGTTGCATTAGCCAAACCTCTATATTCCGCTTCAGTAGAAGATAATGCCACAGTTGGTTGCTTCTTCGATGACCAAGAAATGATTTTTGAACCTGCAAATGATATATACCCGGATGTGCTTCTTCTATCATCTCTAGATCCGGCCCAATCCGCATCTGAGTAGACCTTAAGCTCAATATTTGAAGTAAATGAATAAAACAAACCTTCATTCATAGTTCCCTTTAGGTACTTGAGGACTCTCTTGGCCGCTTCCATATGTGGTCTTCTCGGTTTATGCATAAACTGACTCAATATGCTAACACTATAGCATATATCCACCCTTGTGAGTGTTGCATAGTTCAAACTTCCAACCAAGCTTTGATAGCTTGTCATGTCTTCAATTGGCTCTCCTTCATAAGCACTAAGCTTATGATTTTGCTCCATAGGTGTACCTGCACACTTGGTATTTTCCATCTTGAACTTGACGAGCATGTCATGGACATACTTCCTTTGTGTGATGTATATACCTGAATCTGTGTAGATCAACTCCAATCCAAGAAAATAAGTGAGTGGTCCGAGGTCACTTATTTTGAACTCCTCCTTCAATTGACTCTTTACCTATTTGATTCCTTCAAGATCATTGCCTGTGATAATAATATCATCAACATACACACATAAATAGATCACTTCAGATCCATTCCTCTTTATGAATGTTGAGGGAGAGTCAAGTAAAAAGAAGAAAAGACGAAGACAACGAAGGAAGCAGCTTCACTAAAAGGAAATATCTGAAGATATATCTCTGCAAGAAGCCCCGCAGGGGCGCAACATCCATCTCTGCACAGAGCCCCGCAGGGGCACACACACCAAGGAAAGGACGTAACCCACATGGGTGCTTCAACCTCTTGATCTGTTAGAAGGTCCAGATCGAAGACTGAAGCATCACATCTTCAACCTTCCACTGGTGGCGTGCGTGGCAACCGAACTGAAGACAGCAACCCAGATATGTGATATACGGAATACCAAGGGGCACAAACAGAAGCAAAGGACAAACCTCGGATAAGATACCCAATTGTCTAACGGTCCTTATTGCTTCTTCAACCACTGGGATCGTGCGTGGTATCCCAGAATTAATGAACCTATAGGTGAATTAGACTGCACGATATCAGCTAGTCAGTCTAACTACAAGGGTTGCGGGCAAACAAGTCGAATGCATCAGGCCCAGAGAATGTAAAACAAGAACACACAAGAGGCCGTCAAAACTGAACACCTGTTTTATAAACAGGTAGAACTAAGCAAAGGTTGCGTGCAGAGAACAAACTGAAGACAAGAAGCAAAGCCTGTCAAGGGACGACAGAGACGAAGAGGGGGAGAGTGTTGCAGAGCTAAAGAGCGTACAAAGCGGAGAAAAAGATGGGCCCCAAAATTTTTCCAATTTGGACATCATATTTTTGTATCAAAATCATCCTTGTAACATATTTCCCGTTGTAAAGGCACTAGAGGAGTCCTCAAGATGCATCCCCATAGAAGAGTAGAAGCTTACCTATGTAAAATAGTAGAAAATTAGTCTTTTAGTAAATAAAGTGCCGGTCTCTTGTGTGAAAGGACCATTTTTAGGGCACTAGTATATAAGTCAAATGTGACTCTTTGTAAACAACTTTTTGCCATTGTGAGAATAGAGAGCACAGAAATTCGAATTTGTGTCTTCTTCACTCCATATCTTCTTCTTCGTGAGCTTGTATGCATGTGTATTGCTTGGAAAGAGTGCTTGTGAGTGTTGTCTATCCATGAGAGCTGTTGTTTGCTGTAGGTAAGGTGTGTGCGACGTGTAGGAAGTGCTGAAGTGTAGGAAAGTATTCCCGCGACTCAGTATTTTGACCATAACTTGAAGTAGGAGCGTCAGAATTGAGTGAAACCACTGCCATTGGATGCGTCTTCTCGAGAGCTTTGAAACGCATATGCTATTCGCTATATTTGGAGCTCGGAGCTGGGAGAAAAGTCCAAAATACTGATGGCTGCTGCACCAAGTATCGTTTCGCCATAACCGACAGTTGGAGCTTGTTTGGATAAGTCATGTCTCATCTACATTCTTTGAGTAGTTCATTTGCATTGATCATTACATGATTGCATGTCCTCATACACTCGGTTAGGGTTCGCATACTCTTTGGATTGATAATTAAAAGCGTGTATCCCCACTATATGCACTTGTGAGGGGATTGAGGTATAGTCTCTTTCTCCGCAAGTCCCTAAGTTGATGCTTAGGTCAACACACTTTTTGGCGCCGTTGCCGGGGAGTGACGAATCAACCGAGGCATTCGTGTGATGGTAAGTAGCTTTTTGCATTGAAGTAAGTGGAGGAGTGGAAATTTTCTCTTCTTTGGTAAGTCATTTTCAGCCGCACTTGCTACTTCTCATTCTTGGAGTGTGTGTAGTGAGTTGTTAGTTTTAGGTTTAGGAATAGTAGGAGGGGAGTAGGAAGAGTGAGGGAGTAGACTAGGGTAGTTTCACCCTTTGCCTTGTTGTTTCATTTTCAGTAGATAGAAAAAATTCAAGTATAAAAGCCAAAAAAGTCATTTTGAAGATCACTTGTTTGAGCAAGTATCGTGAGTGTGAGCGTCGAGTATCGTGAGCTGCAGAATATCGTGGCAGAGCTTGTGGAGTGTCTTTTGAGCTAGAAAGGGTGCTAGAAGAGTGTGGCAGAGCTTCAAAGGTGAGCCACTCCTTTGCTAGATCCTTCTGATCATTCAAAAAATTCAATATCTGTGTAAAACGATCTGCGCCATGTATCGTTAGAGCTTTCAGGGGGCAAAAAGTTGTGTTTTGATTGATACAGATAGTGAAGAGAGAAGAGAGGAGCTAGGAGACCAAGGGGTCAAAATCAAAACTTAAAAAATCTTTTTCAAAATTTGTCTAAGGGTCAAGTATCGTTTTACTCCCGCGGTCGAGTATCGCGATACTTCACAAGTATCGTTTTGCTCCTGTGGTTGAGTATCGCGATATTTCCCATCGATCGTGTAACGTTTCATACCGATCGCGATACTTGGTCAGAGATCGTTTGTCAGCGATCGTCTATTGAGTATCGTGGATCGTGTATCGTCTCGTGCCGGTCGCGAGACTTGAGAAGTATCGTTTGGTCAAAGATCGCGATACCTGATAAGTATCGTGTATCGTTTTGCCAGCGATCGTTTGCGAGAGATCAAGTATCGTTGTCCTCAAGTATCGTGTATCGCTTCTCAGAGATCGCGATACTTGCTACCGATCGTGTATCGTCTGTCTAAAGTATCGTTTGGTTCAAATATCGTGTATCATCGGATCTTCAGAGATCGTGATATTTAGCAGATATCGTGTATCGTCGATCGTTTCAGTTCAGATATCGTGTATCGTGGGATTTCAAGTATCGTATATCGTTTCCAGCCAGGTATCGTTTGACCCAGAGATCGTTTAGAGCAAAGATCGCGATACTTCCCACATATCGAGTATCGTCTATTCCAAGTATCGTGTATCGCCTGAAACCAAATATCGTGTATCGTCTGGTTTTCAGAGATCGCGTAATTGATTTGTGTATCGTTTCAAACCAAATATTGTGTATCGTCTTGCTAAAGATCGCGATACTCCTTGCCGATCGCGTATCGTTTGGCTCAAGTATCGTGTATCGCCTGGACTTCAGAGATCGCGATACTTGCTAAAGATCGTGTATCGTTTTGTCCGAAGATCGTGTAACGAGGACATCAAGTATCGTATATCATTTCCAGCCAAGTATCGTTTGGCCCAGAGATCGCTTGGATCAAAGATCGCGATACTTCCCACATATCGAGTATCGTCTATTCCAAGTATCGTGTATCGTTTACCTCCAGGTATCGGTATCGTTTGATTAAGCGATCGGTATCGTTTCGCAGGTGTCGCGATATTTGTCAAGTATCGGGTATCGTCTAAATCTGGAGATCGTGTATCGTGAGTTTGGGAGATAAGTATCGTGTTCTGACAAAATTCCTTTTTACTCATTTCTATCCAACCCAAGTCTTCTAGACAATTTTTGACCTATAGAGAAGAGTGCCAAAGGCCCAAGGATATCAAAGTCTGATCAGAGTTTAGAAGTGGATGAACCTGAGATCCGGAAGAACCCTAGGAAGCCGAAGAAGTGTGATTTCTTCTGTAGGGAGTGTAGCCGAGCCAAGTAACCGTTCACATTACTCAGAGACCTCCAGTGAGTCGGAGGAAGAAATTCCCATGGCTTCAGAGGACATGCAGAACACAGTACCCATGATTGGCATGATGTCAATCATTGAGGGAGAGTACAGAACCTCCTTGGAGTATGTGAACACCAACCAAAATGAGATCCCTATTTATTTGGATGGTCTAAACAGATCTGTGGCCAGATTAAAGAAAGCTTCAGAGGCTTACATAGTACCTAGACCAGCAGTCAAGTACTTAGGTGGATTTTACATGGACAAACGAGATATACAGTATATGGTCACAGAACACCCCGAAAATATTAATGAACATGGTGAAGAAAATAATGCTTCAAGCTTAAATGGAGGTGGAAACGAAGAACAAGTAACTACTCCTAGAGGGAGATCTACGATTACTAAAATTTGGAGAGGAGACCTGATTCCCCAGGATGACACTCTAATAGATGTATATCTGATCAATGGGATGGAGCATCTGCTTAGAGCCCATTCCTCTATATGGGAAGCTGCTCCTAATCCAGTTACCATCTATGAGTTGCACGATCCTGATTTTTCCACCATCCTCACATATTTGGATAAAAATCAGAGAAGATATTGGCCATTAACAGAATTGGAGAGAGCTGAGTTGAAATATCAGAATATCCCAGTGTTTCCCCCTAGGGACCAAGCCACCACTTCAAGAAACCCACTTGGAACATCCCGGAATGATTCATATCAACAGTCGGGACAAACACAGCAAACACAACAAGCCCAGATCCCAGTCAGACCACATGTGCAATCTGCAATGCCTGCAATTAACCCTAACTACCGGCCTCAACCAGCTATTGACCCAAGACATGGAGTTCATGCTCCCGTCAGACCACAGGTAGTAAGAGGACCAGGCATATCAATAGGAAGACCAATTTTCCCAGTGATGCCTAGGCAACCTGAAGCAGGAAGACGACTAAGGCCGATCCAAGTTGCCAAGTGCATGAGAAATCACTATGATGGCTCTAGTGAACCTTACAACCACATAGCTGAATTTAAACAAGTAGTTAGAGCCGAGCAGGTAGATGACTTTCTGATTCAGTATGAGTCCTTCGGCCTTACCTTGTCAGACACAGCTTTGGCTTGGTTTCAGCCATTGGACCCGAATACCTTTCAGAACATGGAGCAGGTATATCAAGAGATGATTGAAGAATTTACCAAATCAGGAATTAAAAACAATTCTTCGTCATTAATCCATAGCTTCAAACAAGTCCCTACCGAGTCAGTAAGATTGGCAGCAAGGAGATTCAAGCAGTATGTAGATAGATGCCCGGTGGAAGAGAGACCGACGCAGAATAAAATGGTATCATTATTCTTGGAAGGACTGATAAACGGGACTTTGAGGTCATTAGTGTATGTAAAGAGAGTCCAAACCTTGCAAGAGTGTATAAAGGAATGTATAGACCTAGAAGACAACCTTGCAGAAGACTTGAAAATACCTCAAGGTAGTTTGAAAAGCGAAGAGTCAACCAGTAGCACATCAAATTCTAAAAACAATGTGGAGGAAATAGCAGATTTAGTAGCAAAAAAACTGAATGTTCAAGGACAGAGGAACTACCCCAATAATCCAATGAGAGTACCCATGCTTAGAAGGTGTATGCAGTGCGGAGGTGACCATCCTTCTCATTTGTGTACTAGGGGAGTAGTCCCACCACCTGCCTATGCACATCATAGACCCACTGTCCCAGGACCTCTACAATATTGCAGTGTGGAACAAAAATACACAAATCATAGCACCGAAAATTGTCCCTACAATAGGCAAGCTAGACCAGCACAGCAATACATGAGACCGTACGGGTACACTCAGAATCATCAGGGAGGTGAAGCTTTTAGGTATTCTTCTTATCAGCCGCAGGCACCAGTACCACGACCATACACATATCAGGGTTACACACAACCACAGCCTGTACTAGGACAACAACCGCCCCACCCTCAGAACGTTGTCCCAGTCAAGATTGCACAACCAGGAGAAAATCTAGAGAGGGCTATAGTGCCAGCCACACCTTTGACTAGTAATGAACCATATGACTCATTTTATGACCCTAGTCAAGGAGCATACCCTAGTTATGAAAGCTCGATGATGGAATATGGGCAACAGTATGAACCATATGCTTATGGCATGGAAATACCTGACAGTTCATACGGACACGAGCAGGATTATGTGTCCTTAATGTACACAGCTCCTAGAGCAACCATGCCACCTCGACCAATGAATAGACAACATGTACCCAGAGGACCGTGTTACAGATGTGGAGGTGACCACTATATTAGAGAATGTACATCACCAAACCCACCACCACCACAACGAATTTGGGAAGGCTACTGTAGCGATTGTGGTAAGGAACATCTTTTCAGAGATTGTCCTAAGAACCCCAACAAAGTCACATCTAACGTGCAGATTAATGTGATAGAAGTGATTGAATCATCAGGGAGCGACAAAGAGTACACAGTACCTTTAAAAGCCATAACAAGAGCCAAGGCCAGAGAAAACCCTGATAAAACAGACGAGAATGATCAAAGTGACAAAGAGGGGAATATAACCATCCCTCACAAAGTGGAAGACTCCGAAGAACCAGAGAAAAGTATCGCCAGTAAAAGATCGCAGAGATGGAAGAACCGGAGAGATAGGATAAAAGAAAAAAAGCTATTACAAAGGAAGGAAAATGAAAAGAGTAAACAGAAACTAACAAAAGAACCGCAAGTGGAAGAAGAAAATAAAAATGAGAATAAAAGGGAGGAGGTAGGATCAGTCCTAGCAGATCCTGTGCCTGAAGAATTAGCCATGTGGATTCAAGCATATAAGGCACGAATAAAAGCAGGACCTACCATAGAGCAACATGAGAGAGAATATCCGAGAGGCGACTTAGAGAAAGAAAGGTTAGAAATCTGCAAGAAATTGATAGAAATTGCGCAACAAACCTTAGAAAAACCTGCATCGCCTTTACCAAATACCCGAATTTCCGAAGAAGAATTCCAAGAGTGCTTAAACACTCATGAAAAGCCTGAAGTAAATAGACCACAGAATGATGAATTTAGTGTTGAGAGAAAGGAAGGATCCATAGTTCCCGAAGTGGAAGGAGACTGGACTAAGGATCTATGGGCACGAGTTCAAGAGGACAAGTGGAAAAAGGTAGAAGGAATGGAACCGCCCTTTGAAGAATTAGAAGCAGAAAATGAAATAGAGGGTTCAATACCTGAACTAAATTCAGAAGAAATTTTTCCAATGGATGCAAGTGACAAGGAAGAAGAGAATGTAAAGGTACTGCCCAACTACACCGGGGAGTACGAACACAACTCAGAATTGTATCGCATTCCAACAATGAGGAAACGAGAAACGAACCCGTCAGTGCAAACTTCTGAAATCATACAACGCCTTAGAGAGGTGAAAATCCCATGTACCCTAACATTCGAAGAACTGTTAAAGGTAAAACCACATTTCAAAGAGAAATTGATCAATCAATGGGAAGCCAAGGAGGAAAAGAAAGAGATAGCTGACGAAGTAAAAACAGTGAGAATTCCAGTGGATAAGGTAGGAGACTTTAGTGAAGGAGATGAAGGAAATACCTGTCTTCCAATCACCTATAGGGGTTACACTACCAAAGCCATATTAGATTCAGGAGCTGGTGTTGGCATTGCTACCAAAGAAATTTGGGAGAAATGGGGTCAACCAGCATTAAGACCAACACGCATGAAAATACAAATGGCAGATGGACATACGGAAAGACCCTTAGAATTGTTGGAACGAGTAGTCTTCACTACGTGTGGAGTGGAATTTGAACATACTTTAGCAATTTGTCACTTCGAAAGGCCAAGCAATTATGAAATGATCTTGGGAAGGCCTTTCATGAGACAGCTAAAAGTCGTACAAGATTGGGGAAAAGACGCAGTGTACCTACAACACGCAGGAACCACCACTAGGATAAACCTACATACATACACTTATCAAGATGTGCCACCTCTACAATGGAATCAAATCCACAAAGAGGAAGACGATCAATCGGTTCATAGTGCAGGTTCTAGTGATCAATCCTGGATGAACGAGGACACTCATCTGTGGATATGTCAAGCTGCAAAGAAGGAAGAGGAGAGAAGAAAAAGCTGGCAGCAGAAACAAGGAATAGTTAGGCCTGTACAAGATCCAGCCTATATGCCACAAGTATTTCCGGATGAAGAATTTGAACCACACGGTTGGATGGAAATTTTAGCAACCCTCGATGTTTGTGTAAACGAAGAAGTAGTAACCATGAACGAATGTATCGATGAGGAGGGTTATGATGTGAGCCTGTATGTGGTAGTCCTTCAGGAAGCTGAAGAAGGTGAAGTGATCGAGAAAGACTGGAAGGAGGACTACGAGAGCATTGAAATGGAGCCCGAACCAATGGATCTAGGGAATTGTACCACCAACATAAATATTACAGCCCAGGAAAAACACCAGGAACTCACACAGAATGGGGAATTAGAACCTGAAAGAGAAACAGAAGATGAAGAAAATAAACTCCAAGACCAATTTGAGGTACCAGCTCATTTTAAAAAATATGAAGTGGAGGAGAGAAAAATCGCTATTCAAATGCCTAAAAGAGAGGCACAGCCGGGAATAGCATATGATAATAAGGAACAAACCAAGAAGATAGTAGTAACTGTAGAAGAAGGAGAAGAACGATGTACCTTTATAGGACAGGATGTTTCGTTGGAGGAAGAACAGGAGTTAATTCGTCTCATAAGAGAATATCGGGATGTCTTTGCTTGGACCTATAAGGACTTGAAAGGAGTCGACCCTTCTATATGTGCACATAGAATCCCCATGACATCCGAAGCCAAACCTTCAAAACAGAGACCATATACTTATAATGATGTGTATTCAGCCAAGATAAAAGAGGAAATAGATAAGTTATTAGATGTTGGATTCATCTACGAAATTGAGCACACGGAATGGGTGTCACCTTTGGTGGTAGTACCAAAGAAAAATGGAAAGTTAAGAGTGTGCATCAATTTGAAGAAAGTGAATGCCGCAACCATAAGGGATAGTTATCCTTTACCAATCACAGATCATCTCTTGGAAAGGGTAGCAGGGAAGGAAGTTTATAGCTTTCTGGATGGCTTTTCAGGGTATAATCAGGTAGCCATTGCTCCTGAGGACCAACATAAAACAGCTTTCGCAACTGAATGGGGAGTATACGCCTTTAGAGTCATGCCTTTTGGTTTAACGAATGCTCCAGCTACCTTCCAAAGATTGATGTGTCATGTATTCAAAGAATTCCTAAGAAAAAGTATGGAGGTATACGTGGATGACCTTTGTACATATTCAGCTATACGATCAGAGCACATCCCTGAACTAGAAAAGATTTTTGCCAAATGTCGACAATATAGAGTATGCCTTAATCCTGAAAAATGTGTCTTCATGGTTAGACAAGGGAAGATCTTAGGACACATTGTCTCTAAGAATGGAATCTCAACAGATGAAGACAAAATTAAAGTCATCTTAAATTTACCAAGACCGAAAACTGCTAAAGAAGTTCAAGCATTTATGGGACATTGTGGATACTATCGAAGATTCATACATATGTACGCCATAATTGCTAGACCTCTTTATGCACTATTGACTCTATTTAATTGGACCGAAGAATGTGAGAGAGCCTTCAATGAGTTAAAAAATCGATTGAGTTCAGCACCAATTCTTAGAGTCCCCAACTGGAATAAACCGTTTCACATTCATGTGGATGCTTCCAAGTTTGCCATTGGTTGCATCTTAGCTCAACCTACTGACACAGGGAAATTAGACCACCCAATAGCCTATGCTAGTAGACAGTTGAATCAAGCGGAACGAAATTATACTACTACGGAGAGAGAAGGCCTAGGGATGGTATATGCAGTCAAGAAATTCAGACATTACCTGCTGGCAAACAAATTCAAATTCTTCATTGATCATCAAGCCCTATTGTACTTAGTCAACAAGCCTTGTAATACAGGAAGACTAGTACGATGGTTTTTATTGCTAATGGAGTTTGATTTTGAGGTAGTAGTCAAGAAAGGAAATACCCACATAAGAGCAGACCACTTATCACGAATGACCCATGGAGAACCACCCATAGGAGTACCAGATGATCTGCCTGATACGTACCTTTTTAACCTGGAAGTATGTCCTCAATGGGCAGAAAAGTTGATCCCTATACTTACTCATGGACCTAAAGATGGGATCACTCCAAACCAAACTCAAGACTTATGGAAGACTAAAAACCTTCACATCATTGCAGGAAGCTTGTATCACCAGGATTCAAGTGGATTATTGATGAGATGTGTGGAAGAAGAGGAACAAGAAATGTGGCTTCAGAAAGCTCATATAAACCAATGGAGAACTCATTTGAACGCAAATGGGACATGGCAGACACTCAAGAGATTTGGCATATATTGGCCGACCATGCAAAGAGATGCATATAACTATGTGTCGACCTGTCAAACCTGTCAAGAACAAATCCCAGATGAGAACTCTACCTTATGCTATTCTACCGTAGCACCAAGATGGAGCATGCCTCTGGTGAAGTTCCTAAAAACTAGTGAATACCCCGAAAGAGCCACTATGGCAAGGAAACGTGCACTGGTAGAATAGAGTAAAGACTATGCCATCATAGGAAAACAACTCTTTAAAAGAGGGAAGGATAACCAATTACGAATGTGCATTCATGAAGATGAATATCTTTCTGTCTTAGAGATGGCTCATACAGGAGCTGCAGGAGGACACTTCTCTGCAGATAAAACAGCAAAAATGATCCTCTTTGCTGGAATGTGGTGGCCAACTCTACACCAGGATGCCATAACATATGTGCAACGGTGTGATACTTGCCAACGAACGAAATATCCAATTAGGAGAGATGAGATGCCACTTAGACCCATGATGAGTGCTAGAGCTTTCACGAAGTGGGGAATAGATTTTATAGGACCTATTAGCCCACCAGCAAAAGGTTCACATGCCGAATACATAATTGTAGCCACAGATTACCTGACCAAATGGGTTGAAGCAAAAGCAACAAAGAAAAATGACGCAAGAACTACAGCCAAGTTTCTCTTCGAGAACGTCTTCACTAGATTTGGACTACCTATAGAGATTGTGAGTGATAGAGGTACGCACTTTGTAAATGAAGTCATAGAATCCTTATTGAATGAATTCTTAGTAATTCATAAGAAATCTGCCCCTTATCACCCACAAGCAAACGGACAAGCGGAAAGTTCAAATAAAATCTTGTGTACTGTTCTCACCAAAATCATTAACAACGGTAGATCAGATTGGGATAAGCAGTTACACCATGCTTTATGGGCATTCCGAGTAGCCTATAAAACTGCAATAGGCACTACTCCTTTTAACTTAGTGTACGGACAAAACGCTATTTTGCCAATTGATTTTTTAATTCCCACTCTGAGAGTAGCAACTACTTACAAGTGGACAGGACATGAATTATCAACTCAATTGGACCAAATAGAAAAGCTTCATGAAACTAGGTTACAAGCAGTAGCGGGTATTTATGCTGCTAAGAGACGACAAAAGGCCTATTTTGATGCACACATCAAGGACAAAAATATGAAGGAAGGAGATCTAGTTTCGGTATACACCTTGAAACAACACGCTAAGAAATTGCAGAAGAGAGGATATGGTCCATTAATCATTAATCGCATATCTACAAGTGGAGCCATTAGCTTAGCAACCTTAGATGGAGACGTGTTACCAAACTACATCAGTGGGTGTAGAGTGAAAAAATACCTAGAACCATTAACTGAAGAAACTCTGTCTCGAATAATCAAAGGTAAAAATAGACGAAAAGAAGAGGAAAGAATACGAGAGGAAGCGAGACAAGAAGCATTGGAAAGGATAAAGAAACGAAAAGAGTGGATGAGAGAGCGAGATGAGAGATATCGTCAAGGAGAAGAACTCATCCCGATGGCTAATTTTAGAGCCACTCAAAACCTAGGATCGCAAAGAACACAACCCTATCTAAATTTGGGAGCCGGAAAAATGGAGTATCACTTGGTAAATGCTCTTATTGACACAGGAGCCGTTGTAAGCTGCATCAATCTTTCTTTGACCCAAAAACTCAAGGAGACAGTACGCCCATCGATGGCCCAGTTGATAGGAATAGGAGGAACAATTACTCAATGCATAGGTGAGATCACCTTACCGTTGCATTTTGGCAACAACACTATGGAACAAAAACTGTTAGTGTGCCATGACCACGATTTACTTGAGGAGGTAGTGTTAGGTCAGGATTGGATCTACGAATACGAGGTGACCATTCAATTGGCGTTAGGATATATCTCAGCCAGGATAGGACATCGTGAAGTATTCAGTCTGCTAGATGAGCGACCACTAAAATCGGTGAGCACGGAGCAAACAATTCAATCTAATGAACAAAGTCCAGAATGCATGATCTCTAGCACTATAGAGACACCTTTATCAAGTACTATATGTGCGGACACAGTGAATTCTGCTTGCACACCTTATTCAAGTCTAGCAAGTCTTGACAGTATCACTCAAACTGAAATCAACCTCACTGAAACACCCTGCATCAAAGAGACTATGCCACAGAGTAATTCAAAATCTGTACCCATTAAAACATACCCTATTCCATACTCTAACCAAGCATGGATAAGGAGAGATCAAGTGAAGGAATATCTTCGACTACCAAAGCACACCCGACAGCAGAACAAACCATCAAGTGTGAAAACAAATCAGTCGAAACAACGAAGTCATCAACGAATTGCTACAATCTGGATCCCAAAGAAAGTAGTAGCCGCTCAATAGGATCGTTCACAAATCTGGATTCCTAAGTCTTGCGTTCCAAGGAAACCAAACCAAAGGGAAGATCCTCAGAACAAGAAGAACCAACGTAGTCCACAGGCAAAACAGCCACAACAAAAGAGTTACATGAGAAAGAAGGAGTCTGTAAGGGCAACCCAAACCATTCCGCGATTTACAAATCCGATCAAGCAGACCTACAACAAAAAGAAAAAAACCACTTGCAGCGGAAGTGGGCAACATACAACGAAGTCCAGCACAATGAAGCAAATGTGGATACCGAAAGAGAAAATGACTGGCATGCATACGCCAACTACTTCCAATTGCACACATATGGAGTTGTCAATATCCAAAGTATGCATGATAGGGCCACATTACAAGGCCAAGCATTCGGCACGTCCTTCTTCTATTTCAGGATAGTCAAGCACATTTTCCTCACGGGGAAATAGGAGTGCACTTGTACAGATACTAAGAAAATTACTCCAAAAACAATTCAATAACCGCTTCGGCTATAAACTAACTGATCTGTTTTCTTTTTCAGATGAAAAGATAAAAATAAATAAAAATAAGAAAAATCCAGGTATTACCTTTCTCACACACGGGAAAGGGACGACACCATTCACTCGGAGCAATATCGAGCTTGTAAAAAACAAATAAAGGAGGATTTATGATCATATATGGCAACTAATCCGTGCTCTACATTGAGTGCAGATGGCTTCCACTGATTCCGAATCTACACAGCAAGAAGAGGTGCAGCTTCTTCCATTGGAATCAGTAACAAAAGCAAGAGGTCACTGGTTCAGAGATAATCAACCAGTGGCAGAGCTAATCTTCATGGCTACAATCAAAATCATGGACACAGATCATTACTTCCCAATCATGTCCCAGGATTTCAAGACAATAATACAAGGACTACCTCATATTGAGGATGTATGGACACAAGCAGGAATAGAGGCATTTCTTAAACTGCCTATATATGTGCCAGACTTTCAGAGGTGTGCACAGGTGATGAATACCATGCAGCCTGCCGCGACGAAAATCTCAGTTCCCGAAGCAAAAGTTTTGGATAAAGTCGGAGCTTGGAAGACAATTCAATTCACCCATGAATTGATCAATAAAGCTTTTGGATGGAATCAAGCTGGTAGTACGAGTGTCAAAGATGAATGCCATGATCCCAAGAAGAGATCATTCCTGGAAATTAACAGAATTGACATAGAGGATGCTGTACGATTGGTACATCAACATTTTTGCTTTCCTAGCATGCACAGGTATACAGCTCCACAGAAAATTGTAGTCCAACTACTATCGCATGCCATGAGGCAAATTGGAAACAAAATCAACCTAACAGGGTATGTCCAAGAAAGATTGTTTGAAGCACAGAAGAAGTGGGGACAGAAGAAGTTTTTGAATGGTAGTTCCGCTCTCACGTTACTGATCTATGAAGCTTTGGATATGAAGAATTGTTTGAGAGAGATGCCAACTTCAGAAAAACTAGCTCAATATGCAAAACCAGCAACGGTCCCTAAGAAAAAAAGGGTTGCCATCAGCAGAGAAGAAGCCGAAACAAGCTCTCAGCCGAGAATGAGAGGCACAAAAAGACTAAGAGAAGCCAAGCAAGATGAAGAAGGAGAACCTAGGACAAAAAGAGTCCATGAACTGCCCAAAGTGACCATTGCAGGACAGAAACAAATCACGAAGGAAGAATTGACTAAAGCACTAGAAGAGACACACCAATACACGGAAGGACAGATAAACTTACCAGTGCAAGGTCATCATTATCAGCAGTCACAACAGGAATTAAAAACAAAAAGAAGACTCACTAAAGTTAACCGATACCGCGAAATCGGACTAGATAATTCCAGCTCTTCATCACAGGACAAAGAAGGAAAAGACACATCATTGTTGGATGTGGATATTCGAAGTGAATCCAGAGATGATGGACAGTGGACCGAACTAAATGAGGTTAATTATGGTGAAGAGCCAAAAGGCCTCAAGCCGATAAATCAAGAACTAAAAGTAACTCAGAAAACCACCAGCACAAAGACAGAGGAGGAGATATTAAAAATGGAGAATGAGGCTACTGAAGCAGAGGAACACTTCACGCCAATCAGAGTTGTGGCAGAACCCTCCCCAATGGATGTCACGTTTCAGGGGAGTGCCACTAAAAAGGATGAAGCAAAAGAAGATGATGAAGAACCCAGAATACAACTGCAAGTTAGACAACCGCATAATGAAACAATCCAGGTGGCAGAAGGCAAAGATGTGCAAACAGGAGAAACTCCAGGAATAGCAAAGACATGGCTGAATGTAGACATCGCTCAGCTCAAGCCTGTTGTGCAAGATATGATTAGGACTGCTCTGGACACACAACAATTAATGCTTGACGCGGATGAAGATTACGACCAAGCCATGCGAGGCAAGAAAGAACTTGAAAGAGCAGGTGAATATCTTTCCAAAGAATTATCCAAGGTGCGAGAACAAGTGCTGAATAAAGAGAAAGAACTTCAGGAAGTCAGAACACACAACAACATGCTAGAGATAGAACAGACAAAACTGAAAGACCAAGTTCAGGAACTAACAAAGAAATTAGAGATGAGTGAGACTGAGAAGACACGTATTCAAGCACGAAGCAAAATCTTAGAGTCTCAGCTTAAAGTCAGTATGGAGGAAGCTGACACTATGCGACAAAGGAATAAAGAGTTAATGACAACTCTCATTGGTGATCAGCCACTGGCAATTACTGATGACCAACAAGGAAATATCAAGAACCTGGAAGAACAGATCACTAAATTACAAAACCAGCTCAGACAGGAGCAAGCTGTCATTACAGATTGGGAAAAGAGGTACATGGAGGACACAGCTTCCCTTAGAACAAAATGGAAAAAAGCAGAGACTAACTACCTGCGACAGTGTAAGGAAGACACAGAGCACATGAATATTGTGGCTCAGGAATTACTTAAACACCAGGCAACCATTGCTAAAGCTGAAGAGGAAAACAAGAAAAAGGATGATTTAATCAAACAGCTTCAGGAGCAATTAGAGCAGCAAGCAAAACAGGGGACACCAGTAGTTCCAAGAGACACCACGGCTACTGTGGAGGAAGAGGTACGTCCTCTCTCTCCCCCCTCGTATCATTCACCAATAAGGGCGGAAAAGGAGGTTCCCATTGAGCCTAACATTCGAAACATCGCAGAACTAAGCCGGACAGATAGGGCACTACTGGTGTCCCAGCTTACAATGGAATTTGAGGACCAGATCATCAAATTAATGAAAGAGGCTCAAATCGACAGCAAGCAACTCGAGCACATATTCAGGCCATTCAATGTACCATATGGGCTATTGAAGGAACAAACTCGGCATTACATAAAGCATACGACAAATAAAGAACCAGATAATAATCTCCATTTTTGGTATAATACGTTTAACTACACTCAAGCCGAGTTTGAGGCAGCAGATCCAATATGGAGAAGA
This sequence comes from Ceratopteris richardii, assembly GCA_020310875.1. Classification (NCBI taxonomy): domain Eukaryota; kingdom Viridiplantae; phylum Streptophyta; class Polypodiopsida; order Polypodiales; family Pteridaceae; genus Ceratopteris; species Ceratopteris richardii. The sequence continues at coordinate 185,923,716 of CM035421.1, read as the reverse complement.
AAGCTCTTGGAAAAGAACCCTACACTACGGGTACAGTGGGAAGCATCCCCGTATGAGCTTCAAGTCAATCCAGCATTTTGCCCACTACCCCGTAGAAGAGCCTAGATGCAATTTTGGGAAGGTCAGCGACAAGGCAACATTAATAATCAATGGTTAAATTATCCACTGTTACCTAGTCCACCACATAACTACCTACCAACAGAGGAATACATGGTCAAAACCATGGAATTTTGGCTTGCAAGATATGCTACCGTTCCAGATTTAGCAGTCAAAATGACAAATAAAATATTTAGCATGTTCCTGACAGTAATAAAAGTGTTCCAACATGCACAATACACATTTTTGAATTTCATCGGCATTACGCAAGGATCGGAGGCATTAATTTTTGATTTATCTACTATTCCCAGCCGATTAACTATTATGGCCTATTTTTCTCGTCTTATGTTTCTGCCATCGATATATATGCAGACTTTTGAAGAAGCATTCTTTACAGGCTTCTTTGAAATGGATTCAGAGATTTTTATTAAAATGACCTCCAATTTGAATGCAAGACTGGTGGCCTATGAGACAAGTTTCTTTGCTGATCATAGACAGGCGCCAGAGAATGGGGTAAAGTCTCAGCAATGGAAGGAGTTCATGCTATGTCACGCTAATCTGCTAAATCAAAGAGAGCAACAAGCCATCCAAACCTACACACGTCGCCACAAAAAGCCTGTCGGGGACGACAGAGTTCAGGAGGGGGGCAGTGTTGAGGGAGAGTCAAGTAAAAAGAAGAAAAGACGAAGACAACGAAGGAAGCAGCTTCACTAAAAGGAAATATCTGAAGATATATCTCTGCAAGAAGCCCCGCAGGGGCGCAACATCCATCTCTGCACAGAGCCCCGCAGGGGCACACACACCAAGGAAAGGACGTAACCCACATGGGTGCTTCAACCTCTTGATCTGTTAGAAGGTCCAGATCGAAGACTGAAGCATCACATCTTCAACCTTCCACTGGTGGCGTGCGTGGCAACCGAACTGAAGACAGCAACCCAGATATGTGATATACGGAATACCAAGGGGCACAAACAGAAGCAAAGGACAAACCTCGGATAAGATACCCAATTGTCTAACGGTCCTTATTGCTTCTTCAACCACTGGGATCGTGCGTGGTATCCCAGAATTAATGAACCTATAGGTGAATTAGACTGCACGATATCAGCTAGTCAGTCTAACTACAAGGGTTGCGGGCAAACAAGTCGAATGCATCAGGCCCAGAGAATGTAAAACAAGAACACACAAGAGGCCCTCAAAACTGAACACCTGTTTTATAAACAGGTAGAACTAAGCAAAGGTTGCGTGCAGAGAACAAACTGAAGACAAGAAGCAAAGCCTGTCAAGGGACGACAGAGACGAAGAGGGGGAGAGTGTTGCAGAGCTAAAGAGCGTACAAAGCGGAGAAAAAGATGGGCCCCAAAATTTTTCCGATTTGGACATCATATTTTTGTATCAAAATCATCCTTGTAACATATTTCCCGTTGTAAAGGCACTAGAGGAGTCCTCTAGATGCATCCCCATAGAAGAGTAGAAGCTTACCCATGTAAAATAGTAGAAAATTAGTCTTTTAGTAAATAAAGTGCCGGTCTCTTGTGTGAAAGGACCATTTTTAGGGCACTAGTATATAAGTCAAATGTGACTCTTTGTAAACAACTTTTTGCCATTGTGAGAATAGAGAGCACAGAAATTCGAATTTGTGTCTTCTTCACTCCATATCTTCTTCTTCGTGAGCTTGTATGCATGTGTATTGCTTGGAAAGAGTGCTTGTGAGTGTTGTCTATCCATGAGAGCTGTTGTTTGCTGTAGGTAAGGTGTGTGCGACGTGTAGGAAGTGCTGAAGTGTAGGAAAGTATTCCCGCGACTCAGTATTTTGACCATAACTTGAAGTAGGAGTGTCAGAATTGAGTGAAACCACTGCCATTGGATGCGTCTTCTCGAGAGCTTCGAAACTCATATGCTATTTGCTATATTTGGAGCTCGGAGCTGGGAGAAAAGTCCAAAATACTGACGGCTGCTGCACCAAGTATCGTTTCGCCATAACCGACAGTTGGAGCTTGTTTGGATAAGTCATGTCTCATCTACATTCTTTGAGTAGTTCATTTGCATTGATCATTACATGATTGCATGTCCTCATACACTCGGTTAGGGTTCGCATACTCTTTGGATTGATAATTAAAAGCGTGTATCCCCACTATATGCACTTGTGAGGGGATTGAGGTATAGTCTCTTTCTCCGCAAGTCCCTAAGTTGATGCTTAGGTCAACACAATGAACAAAGAGGTCTCCGCCTTGCTAGCTTTGAATCCTTGGTCCTGCAAATAAGTCACCAATCTGAAATTCCAAGCTCTTGGAGCTTGCTTCAATCCATACAAAGCTTTCTTTAGTTTGCATACATAGTTAGGATGATGTGCATCCTCATATCCAGGAGGTTGTGCCATATACACTTCCTCAGAAATCCATCCATTCAAGAAAGCATTCTTTACATCAAGTTGATAGAGATTCCAATTTCTAGATGCAGTAAGACTTATGAGAACCCTAATTGTAGGCATTTCGGCAACAGGAGAGAAAGTCTCCTCATAATCAATACCATGGGTTTGAGCAAACCCTTTAGCAACTAACCTTGCTTTGTGTCTATTTATACTTCCATCTGGATTCCTCTTGATTTTGTATATCCATCGATATCCAATTACCTTCATAGATGGCTTGTTAGGTACAAGCTCCCAAGTGTCATTCTCCTTCAAGGCTTCCATTTCTTCATCCATTGCATCTCTCCAAGCTTTCTTGCTTTGAGCTTCTTCAAATGTGGTAGGTTCGTCATTGGTTGAATCCTTTGCAATGTAGATTGAGTGCTTGGTGACCAAAGAAGTATCATAACCAAACCTCTCTGGTTTCTTCTTCTCCCTTGAAGACCTTCTAAGTGGTTGATGTGAGCTCTCGGGTCCATATGTAGCATCCTGCATCTTTGCTTTACCTTTGTTCTTCCATAGATTTAGTCTTTCCAAGTCTTCTATGTCAATCTCCGAATCACTTTCTTCAATCTGCTTTGGCTCCTTTGGTTGAAGTGATGGAAAACCTTCATCCAAGTCATATGGTAGCTTCACTTTCTTGTCATCATCAAACCATGATTTGTTTTCATCAAAAATTACATCTCTACTCACAGAAAATCCTTTATTGGTTGGACTGTACAATCTATATCCTTTTTGGTTTTGATCATAACCAATGAATACACACTTCTCTGCCTTGGGATCCAATTTCCCTCTTACTTGAGAAGGAATGTGAGCATAGGCTATGCATCCAAAGATTTTACAATGCTCTAGACTAGGTCTTCTTCCATTCCACACTTCATATGGAGTGGTTCCATCTAGTGACTTAGATGGAAGTCTATTTATGAGATATGTGGCTGTAGACACAGCCTCTGCCCATAGGTAGTTTGGCAATCCCTTGTCGTTGAGCATGGACCTTGCAGCTTTGACAATAGCTCTGTTCCTCCTCTCTGCTACACCATTGAGTTCGAGTGTATACCTGGTAGTGACTTCCCCTTTAATGCCTATTTCATGCAAGAAGGCATCAAATTCAGAAGCGAAGTATTCTCCTCCACCATCTGATTTGAGTCGTTTCAAAGTCCTACCTGTTTGGTTTTCAACAAGAGCAATATAGTTCTTAAAGCAATTAAACACTTCATCCTTGTGCTTCATGAAAAATAGAATGGTCCACCTGCTACAATCATCTATGAAAGACACATAATATCTTTAGCCTGATATAGATGGCTCCTTACTTGGACCCCACACATCCGTGTGCACTAGATCCAAAGGATTTTGATACATATATCCTTTCTTATTGAAAGGTTGTCTATGAGCCTTGCCGAGTTGACAAGCTTCACACTTATAAATCATGTGTTGCCTTGTGATATTAGGCAAACCAAGTACACTTTGGTCCTTGGAAATTTGTTTGAGTGTCCTCTCACCAATGTGAGCAAGCCTTTTGTGCCATATCTCCAACTCTGTAAGAGTTTGAGATCCATAGCTAAACAAAGCTATGTTCTTTGTATCTTCCACTTCAAAAGTGAAAAGCCTTCCTGTCTTTTCTCCTTTGGTAATCCTTCTAAAGCCTTGCCTTGGGTCTTCAACATATGCTCCAAATCGGTTGAATCTAACCTGCAATCCTTTTTCAACAATCTGTCCAACACTTATTTAATTTTTGGTAATTGTAGGGACATACAAGACTTTGCTTAAGAGGTTCATATTCCCATCTGATGTCTTCACATTACCTATCTTCTCCACTGAGTGCCTTGTGTCATCTCCTGTCTGCACTTCATGCTTGTTATGAGGATCTTCCAAATCAGAAAGTAAAGCCACATTTCCTGCTACATGGTTTGAGCATCCCGAATCAATGTAAAATATGTGATCATCATCCTTACCCTTCTTCGCTAATAGATTCATAATCAATAATGAATCTTCTTGAATTTGGTCCTCTGCATAGTTATTGTAATCTCTTCTTCCTGTATGGCCACTTTGATAGTTGTTGTTGTTGTAATTGTTGTTGTAGTAGTTGATGTTGTTGTAGCCTCCATTGTATCTGCCTCTATTTGATCCATAGCCACCTCTATTGCATCCTCTTCCTCTTGAGTTCCTCGGGTTCCTGAAACATTCTTTAGTAGTATGATTAGATAAGCCACATATGTTGCAAGGTTGAGATGATTGGAATCTCCCCCTGCCTTACTTTCCACCTTTGCCTCTTCCTCTAGCTCTTCCTCTACCTGCAAAGTTCGCTTGGAAAGAGCTACCTTCATCTTCATTCTTCCTATTCTTTGACTTGTCCTTGACCTTAGCTTTATCGGAATATAAGGCATAAGCTTGATTACCTCTTGAGGACTCACCACCTTTGCTAATCTTTGCTTCATGAGTGAAGAGTTGGCCCATGAGTGTGTTGAGGTCGGGTACATGCATATCCATGTATAAATCCATGGTTGTTGTGAATGACTCCCACTTGTCGTCTAATTTGATTCCATTTATGATTTGTCTAATGATTTGCTCCTCTTCAATTACCTCTCCAATGCTTCCAAGTTGGTCAGAAATCTCCTTCATCTTTGTGACATAATCAGTCACATTTTGCTTCGGGCTTTTCTTCATTGTTGTGAACTCCATCCACAATTGGTTCTTCCTTGCTCGAGTGTTGGAAGAGAAGAAAGAAGCAAGTGCATTCCAGGTCTCTCTTGATGTCTTGCATCCCTTGACATGAGGTAAAAGAAAATCAGAGATTGAGTTTAGAATATAGGACCTTGCAAGTGCATCCTTCGAACACCAATTCGAAAGTCCTTCCACTTCTTCATGTGATGGTTGCCCTTTGTTCCTCATGGTTGGCATTGCTTCATCTCCGGATATGAATCCATATAAATTCCTCCTTTGAAGGTAAGCCTCCATCCTTAGAGACCATGCCGGGTAGTTTTTTCGATCCAATTTGTCAATTGTTGATGGAAATCCATCTCCCATGTTGCTTGACTATGCTCTGATACCACTGTGAAGAGAGATGATGGATGCAATCCAAAGATGAATAGGTGCCGCTACAACCACCTTCACACCAGCCAATTGAGACTTTAGAGTTGATTAGTAGACCCTTTGAGCTTCCTAAATCCACCAAAATATCAGCCAACTACTTTGGAACATGTATCCCAAAAGTTTAAGTGAAGACAGACAAGTTGCGAAATGACTAGCTCCCAAAACTTGCTATTTTTGGACATACACTTGCTAGAAAAAATGAACAGTGCTCTCAACCTTGTAAGAATGAGATAAATTCCTTTTGGGCAGAGCAAATAGACTTATCAAGATTACCAATCTAAGTTAAAACACTTCAAATGATGGGCTCAGTACTGAGAACAAGATTTATCAATTTCTGGAACATGCCCATAATTCTCGGGGCTCTACAGAGATAGACCAGTGAGCTGTAAATTGTAGATATCTTCAAAACTATTAACTCATTGACTATGAAAATTTACAGGTAGAAAGTAGACAGTATGAGCTATCTAACTCACGTTCAATCACTGAAAAGGTTTAGTAGACCTTGAGATATGACATTCTGAAGGTACTGCTCTGAGTGAGTATAGCAGAGAACAAAACAGAGAAGTAAATGATGATAAATGTATAGATTCACATATGATTACAACTACATTGGCAATGAATCTTTGCACAATGGGAGTAAAATGATAGAGCTATGGAGTAAGCTCTTCAATCTCTACAAAATGACATGAAGTGGTTACGTACAAGGCTTGCTAATTGCCTCTTCCTTCTTGCTCTTTTTCTAGCTATTCTTGGAGGGAGTTTTGAATTCGAATTCGAATGGCTCCACCTAAAAGTGATCCCCAAAGTTAGGAGATATTCCCTCATCTCAAAAATTTGTGATTTTGGTAGTTATAGCCATGAATTTGCTTTTACATCATGCATGAGGTAAGCCATCCTTTTTCTTTTTCCTTTTTTCAAATACAAGAGATAAAAATGAACTCTTTTACAAAAGGTGTTCACATGACTACACATGTGACTTACAAATGAGGATAATATCAAGCATATCAAGCATGTAAGCTTGGGTAAAATGCACCAACATGAGTCAGCTCTACCCGAGGTAACATTTGAGCAACAACTTGAGCTCCTGCGGCACAAACTACAAGGTTCTCAAAACACGATCCGACAACACAACGAAGTACTCAAAAAGCTGCAAATTGATGAAGACAACCTTTGGTCAAAGCTATTGTCTCTCCCTAATCGGATGGCACGCATTCCAAGATTGCCATTAATAATTGCTAGTTTTTATAGCTTGATGGCTGTAAGGATGGCCCTTTAATCCTTACATGGCTATCATAATTTGATGATTTTTATACTAATGAGACATATTTGAAAGTGAAAAAGTCAAATTTGCGACTAACTATTTAGTAGGAAAAGCTCAACTCTGGTGGAATGTCTTGCAGCACAATATAGAGCATCCAACAATGTGGAAGGCTTTCCAAGATAAAGTGAAGGATTCTTTTCTTCCTCCTGAATACCATTTAAATGTTCGATGTGCATGGACGACCCTTACATGGAAGGAGGGAGATACGGTTACTACCTACACAGAGTAGTTCTAGCAAAATTTACTATTGGTTCGAATACTTAAAGATGTATTGAAGGATATCTTGTAGCGGAAATATGAAGATGGTTTGGAGGTGGGAATCCAAGCTAAGCTTCACACCCTACGACCTAGAACCGTCAATGAGGCTATATCTTTCGCCTATGATGCAGAGAAAGAATTCCAGTCCATAATCAAGTCACTTCATCTACAACAACCACGTCAATGATCACTTTTTGTTAAACCATATCTTCCCATGAAACATAGTTTAATGCCCCATCTTACCCTAGTTTTCCTCGTCCACCGCAATCCAATTACTAAGCTGCACCTATTGCTTCATCTCTCCAACCCACCAAACCACCCTACAAACTTCAATGATGGATGCCCAACAGAAGCGACCACGAATCACTTACTAGAATTGTGGTAAACCTGGACATACCAAAACAAAGTGTCGAATGCGACCTCTTAACATGAAACTAGCTACAACTCAATTACATAACATGGAGGCCCATAATGAAGAAATTCCTCCTCTTTGGATTGAGGAATCATTGGAGAAGGACTTAAGTACCTTGGGTAATGATATCTCTCTTCATTCTCTACTTTGCATGCAGGGTACTATATGGTAGTTCACATGACTTCATTTCACATTTATTAGTACAAGAACTTAAATTCAAAACGTTTCCTTCCTTGTATAAAGCAAAAGCTGCATTTCAAGGTAATCATTCTAATGTAACATGAGAAGTGCAAGATGTTATGATTAGCATAGGCCCATATGTTGATTCATGAACATTTTTAATTGCACCTTTTCAATCTTACGATAATATACTAGGTATGCCTTTTCTTCATCATTATAACCCACACATTGACTACCATACACATACCTTCAACTTTGAATTTAAAGCTCAAATCATTACTTTGTCTACACGGCATGATTTCCAGCCATTTCCATTGATTAGTCATACTCAAGTAAAACATGCATTTAGGAAAGTTTTCAATTCATGCATTGTTTTTATCAATGTCATCAATGATTATACTCATACACTTTGTGATGCATATAAATCTTTGTTATAAGGATTGTTTTATGTCTGAGCATCCCTCTGAACTACCACCATCTCGAGGATCCTTTGACCATAGCATAGAACTAGTCCCTAGTAATTCTCCTCCTCATAAAGCACCTTATAGACATGGCCCACTACATCAAAAGGAAATAGAAAACCAAGTAAAAGACCTAATACAGAATAGACTTATACGGCCTAGTTCTTCCCCATTTGGAGCACCAATCCTCTTAATAGAGAAGAAGAATGAAATTTATCTAATGTGCATTGATTATAGAGCCCTTAGCAAGATCACAATAAAGAATAGATACACTATTCCTCGAATAGATGACCTTTTAGATAAATTACGAGGAGCTCATGTCTTTAGTAAAATTGATCTGAAATTGGGATACCATTAGATTCGTATGACACAAAGTGATATTTTTAAGAATACATTTAGAACTCAAACCAGCGATTATTAATTTATGGTAATGCCCTTTGGAATTACTAATGACCCTCCTACATTTGCATGAATGATGAACAACATTTTTCTTGATTACCAGGCTTTTGTTCTTGTATTTTTTGATGATATACTTGTTTATAGAGTGAGCATGAGAAGCATCTTAAAACAGTTTTTCATTTACTATGGGAGGACACACTTTATGCTAATCCTAAAAAAAGTTACTTCTTTCAACATAAGCTAGAATATCTCGCACATATTATTTCAAGTGGTGTGCATGTGGATCCAGAAAATATTAAAGTTATAGTAGAATGGCCTACACCACAATCAGTCAATGATGTTCATTCTTTTCTTGGGTTGGCTAGTTTCTATAGGAATTTTGTTCAAAAATTATCTTATTTAGCATTGCGTCTTACCTTGTTATTGAAAAAAAAATAAAATTTGCACATGGGAACTCACCCAACAACAATCCTTTGAAAAACTTAAACATGCACTTTCACATGCACCTGTTTTAAAATTACCTCATTTTTCACAACCCTTTCATGTTGTTACTGATGCTAGTGGTTCACGGATAGGTGCTGTTTTAATGTAAAATGATCATCCCATTGCATTTGAGAGTAGGAAGCTTAAGCCCTCAAAAAAGAATTATAGTACATATGATAAAGAATAGTTAGCGGTTGTGAATGCTTTGCAAATTTGGAAACACTATCTTATGGGCTATGAGGTCTTAATCAAAACCGATCAACGGGCTATTAAGCATTTATTAAATCAGCCCTTAATCTCTGATCGCCATCTTAAATGGGCATCATTCATTTAGAATTTCCAACCCGTGATCCAATATCAGCATGGTAAAGCTAATGTTATAGTTGATGCTCTTAGCCGATTCCCTTCACATTCTATTGTTTTGCATAATATTTCTGCCATCAGAATACATTCTTTTCAAGAAATGGTTTTCACTTATGCATCTGATTTGTATTTCGCACGTGCCTAGCATGACATCAACAATGGTGCATCTTTATTTGATGAACATTATACATTTCATAACGGTTTTGTTTATTTTCAATATAGATTATGCATAACCCAAGCTTTTAAATATTTTTTCGTCAAACAATTACATGAACCACCTTAGATGGGTCGTAGAGGCATACAAAGCACCATTTTTACCTGCAAATATTTCTTCTTTTGGACACACATGGAAAAACATATTGCACATTATGTTTCTCAATGCATTGTATGTCAGCATGTAAAACACCATCATGGTAAACCATTTGAATTATTAATGCCACTTCCCATTCCGAACAAGCCATGGTGTAGCTCAGTGATGAGTAGCACCTCCTTTAATGGTCAATCCGGGAAGACATGAGGATGGTATGAAGACCTCGAACAAGTGATGGAATAAATGTGTGAGTGAGAAGCACACGAACATGCACACACATGCACACACACATGCACACAAGGCAAGAACAAAGAGTGAGACAATGGAGTATCTTCTATTGCAAAAGAGTTCTTATACAAGTTCGAATCTACAACGATCTAACCCCCAAAAATGAGCTCTCTAGCTCTTTTTATAGTTTTTGACTAGCTTTGGTCTTGTTCAGACCTAGTGTTCGACCTAGTTAAAAATTAGGTTCTAAGGCTTATTTGAGGGCTCAAACGAACTCTAAAAATTATGAAAATTGGTAGGATGATACTTCTAATACTCCTGAAGCTTGAGGACTCCTCGGTTTGAACAAAATGGAGTTACAAAAATGGAAAATGGTATTTACAATGGTTTTTAGTGATGAAAATCACTATTTCAAAGAGGTTAAGTTGGAAAATTTTGAATGGCCTATCTGCCGGATCTTCATTGGCTGCCTTGCTTGCTTATTCCTTCTCTTCCTTCTCTTTGCTCTGAATCTCTTCGTTGGCCTCCTTGTCGTGTAGATCTTTGAGTTCCCTGGCTGCTACCAACACCCACCCTCTCTCGTGTATGTCGTCTCTGACAGGCCCTTGCTAGGTTGCGCGTTTGATGTAGTATTCAACTACATCGGTAGCCAGGTGATGTTCTTCTAGTCTGAGGCCTCTTGCTAAATCGGTCAGTAGAGCATCCCAATCCACTGGCCCGGGAACGTTCGAATGTGGCAACTGCAATTGGTCAGAATGTAAGGTTCTCTTCGCAACAAAATGTTGGAGGAGATGTGAGGTCTCGGAACAAATATCTTGGAGTGATACTCCTAAAACCCTGTTATGAACATCCCCTCAAAATTCTATTTGTAGCATGCTGGGAGGTATTTGATCCTTGCGTGCCATGCATATATAACCTCAATGGAGGGGATTGTGCTCATGTCGTAGACTAGATCGAGATTGCCTGCTCTGAAACCGATGCCTGCGAAGTGTGGATCTTTAATGTTTTTGAAGGTCTGGAAGGTGACCAACATTAGTTCAAATATCTTCATACACATTTGTGCCATCACGTCCGGAACATTTCGCAATCTGACCCCCCAGTGGTGAATGGTGGAGATCATGTAGACAACTATGGCTGGCCTGCGGGGTGGTGCAAGGTACATGTAATTGAGCCATTTCGTGCAGCCTTTAACATTCTTTACAGTAATGGCAAAGTCCGGCCATGTGCATCTTCTGAGGACTGGGGCATAGCATGGATTGTATTTGATAAATAGGGTCATATTGTTCCATGTAAACACCATTTTTGGATAGGTTTCGAGAAGATAGAGACTCCAAGTGGGCTAAAAGATGGACCCTTGTGTTACTCTTTCAGGCAGGTCTTCAGGGCCAAATTGGGTGGCGAATGTAGGGGCCTTGCCACATTTGCATTGAATTTTTGCATTGTAATCTGCAAGGAGCACACAATAGGGCACGTATTGATCATCATTGGTGCCTATCCACCTGTGATGAGACATGTGTCGAAAATATTTTGATTTTATGATAGTGTCTTCAATTTTGGACATCGACTCAATTTGCACCACCACTCTATCATCGTGCATGTTGGCTATCTTCTCTAGCATTTATAGCCATTCTAGGGCTTCTACTTCTAGCGTCTCCATTCCTTCAGCTGTTTGTTGACCTCCCGGCATTGGCATAGGAACATATGGGTCTTCGTATGACTCGTCGACTTCAATGGGCACCAACTCTTCTGGTTCAGGTTCTGTGATCGGGGAGGGCTGTCGTTTATACTGTAGTAGTTTACCTTGCGATTCGATGACCTGTACTCTTAAAGTCTTCAGCTCTTCTGTGATCACTATAGGTTCTGTGGCCCTTGTTTGTGCATCTTTCTCTTGTAACTATAGGTGAAGGCTATCCCGTTATTTCTCTAAGTCATCATGTGCCATCAAAAGGTTCGCATAACTTTCAAAGATTGTTTTCATAGTGTCTGAAGGAACCGCCTTGAATCTTTCTGGGTCGATATCTTGAGGGGAGCCTTCTATTACTGCCTCCAGATTCTCTTCATTCTTCTTTTGGAGTCGCTTGTTCTCTTCTAGGGCGATGGCCATGTGTTTTCGTAGTAATGTCAAGTTGCGATAGGTTTTAGCATTCTCGGACTGGTAGAGTTCCAGCAGAGCTTTTAGTTTCTTCACTTCAGGGTCTTCTGATTTTGCGGGGGCCTCCAATAAGACCTGGTGGGTGCCTTTGAGTGTAGTATATCGCTGATTGAGATCGTTATTTTTTGTTTCTAGGGCAGCCATCCTCTATTGTAGTTGCTGGTTGTCTGCAACTAGATGGCCGAGTCGGTCCTCGAGTGTTTTATATTCATTCTGCAGCTGATATGTACATTGTTGTAAAGTAGAGATAATATTATTTACATTTAGTGATGCTCGGAAGGTGGAGGATGGAGGGGGAATGGGGAGAGGGAAAGGGATCGTGGATGCAGTGGACACCAGAGGTTATGTGGGGGGAGGGGGTATGGGTGATGGTGGTAGTGTGGGGGGAAGGGGTGGTGGTGATGTTTCCATGGTTTCCAACATGTGTGTGACTGTGTAAATGCAGATGGAGGGTGGGGTGGATCTGGTGTCGGTGAAGAGTGTGGTGAATGTGTGTGGGACAACCCCTCCAAGTTGGGTGCCTGAAGACACAGGGACTCCTATAATAGATGTTGTGGCTGTGGAGACTAGAGTTGTCATGTCGTGGGGAGGAGTGTGTTGTGTGGGGAGAGGAGAGGGTGTTGGGTTTGGGGGTGAGGGTCTGAAGCTTGGGGACTAGATTTCTTCCTGATATTCTTCTACCTCTGTAGTGTCATCCGGTGTCGTTAAAACTATGGGAAGTTGTTTCTCAGATCTGAGGGGACGAGTAGGCACTCGTTGTTCAAAGCGGTGAATGTAGGCAAGGGCTGAATGAATTGCTTCATTGAGGCCTAGCGCAACTGTGTGTAGGCTCAGGGACTTGATAAATTGTTCATCCATGTTGGGATGTGCATACCTCTCATGTCTAAGGCCTCCCGAACTAAGTTGAGGGTGAGTTTGAATCTTTTCAATTCATGGCTTGGTGTTAGTGAGGGGATCACGAAGGTGCTATTGCAACCTTTGTCTCTACTAGGAGTCATGGTGCTGATGAGGTAGGAGCATTGTAAGAAATCAGGTTTGGGCAGTAGAGCTCTGAAGTAGTCATCCATGCCGGCCTTGGTCCATACGAATCTCATTACTTCAGCATCCTGATGCTTTTCAAACTCTTGAGTACAGAAGTGGTACCGGCCCCACTTGCCATCAAATTCAATCTCCGCTTCCTAGAAATATGTACCTTCCCCTAACGGACCTGCAACATCGCTGAACCAATGTGCATTTTTACCAACTTGCAAAGTGTGGCCTTGCGAAGGGTCCTGAATTGGAAGGACGTGCACGCCCCTGAGTTCCTGTGGTCTCTCTGTTAGCTGTGGATGAAGGAGGAGAGTTTCAATGTCTATGATTTGGGAGCTTGATCTCGCTTGAGCACTAGTTCCTGCATCCTCTACCATGTTGCTGAAGTCGGATGTTGGTTCTCTAAGAATATAGAAACGAATGTTAACATTGCAGTGGCCACAAAGTGATCCAGTGACCCCGTTACAACATTAACTTGGTGAATTATGATGTGATTAGCGAGTTAGCTCGTGCACGTGTGATCATGAGTGTGAAGTGTGGTTAGTGTATGACGGTGTCCTATGTGCTAATTGGGATGGCGAGGTGCAGTGTGGATACAATTAGTAAATGGAGGTGGTTTTACACTAGGGTCGGGTGGTTTTTTACAAGATTTGGGTCACCACACACAATGGATGGCTTCTTGTTTTGCTTCTGGGGAAACTTTAGAGGGATTTATCAGACTATCTACTAGAAAATGAGGTTTTTTTGGGACGCATTTACAAGTGATTCTACTCGTGCTCTTGGATAAATATGTGTTTGTGCATGTCAAAGAATTGTGGGCCTTAGCTGTTCAAATGTGTGAATCAAGTCGTGTGTTGTGCATTTTGGATGTGGCTATTTGAGCCCTCAAGCAAGCCTTAGGCACCCAAATTTGTCGTGATTGTGGGTCAGCCTTCATTGACAGCTTGGGAACCCAGATAGATTTTACTTTTGTCGAGGAGTTTTTGAATCGCTTCTTCTTAATGTCCCATCACCGATCACTAGTATGATGTTGATTCTGTGGTTGTATCTTGACCGCAGCTGGGTGTTTGCCTTTCCATACCCATACTTGCTTCAATGGCTGAGATACTTGGCTTTGTGCTTTGCTTTGGCTTCAAGCATAGATTGTGTGCTTCTTCTACTTTTGGTACTCTCTGGGTGCCGTATCTCCATTACTTTTGGAAAAGAAGGGAGTTCCATCGTGCCCTTGGCTTCGTCATTGAGAACACCATTCCTCTGCATCACATAGTTTTGGACAAGAATAGCATCATCATGTTCATGTGTACTCCTAGAAGGACCAGGAATTCGTGCCTTGACTGGTTCCTTGAGTGCTTTATTTTCTAATTCAATTGTAATGCAATTCTGATTTACCTAGACCTGAAGAATCCCACTTCTTAGGTTCAGATTGACTACATGATCATAGATCCAGTCTTGTCCCAAGACAAGAGGTTCAGTGAGATCCTCGTCTTGACACACTAACATTTTAACTGTCATGAGAACGTCTTGGATATAGAAGGGAAGTTCCACCTCGCCTATGCAAGGGGTTTCCATGCCTCCCAATCCTATGAGGTATGCTTCTATAGGATTGACACTTAAGTTCAGCTCTTGATAGTAAGAAAGTCTAACCGCGCTAGTGGCAGCACCTGAGTCAATCAAGGCCCTTACTGTTCTTGCACTATTTCCTTGTCCTATCTCTAAGGTTACAAAAGGGCGTCGATCGATTATTTTATGGGAGCTTACACCTGAACCCTTGCACATAGCCATATGATACCCTGGAGCTACATCGGCATCTGTTCCAGGCTAATCTCTACCCTATCTTCTTAGTTTCATTCTCCGGATGCGTTCCAATGCTTCTGCTTGTACTTCTTCTCGAATTCTCTTTTCTTCTTCTTTGTGTTTCTTGGCAGTATTGAGTTGGTTAAGCATTTCCTCAGTGAGGGGTTCTTGATATAGTTTGACTCTGCATCCGCCAATGTAACTAGGGAGAACATCACCTTCTAGTGTAGCTAATTGAACTTCTCCACTAGTTGAGATCCTATTGATGATCATAGGTCCATAACCACGCTTCTCCAGCTTTCTTGCATGTTGTTTCAGGGTGTACACCAAAACTAAGTCTCCTACTTTCAAGCCTTTGTCCTTCACATGGGCATCAAAGTACGCCTTCTATCTTTTCTTAGCTACATATATCCCTACGATAGCTCTTAGTCGGGTTTCACCTAGCCTTTCAAGATCAAAGATTCTTGAAGAGAACTCATGCCCCATCCACTCATGCTCTTGTGCTACTTTCAATGTAGGTATCAAAAAGTCCAATGGTAGCACTACATTTTGGCCAAATACCATCTGAAAGGGTGTGGCTTGGAGTACCGTTTTATAGGCCACTCTATATGCCCAAACAGCATGGTGTAGCTGTTTGTCCCAATTAGAATGTTTATTATTCACTAACTTGGCCAGCACATTGCATAGAATCTTGTTGGTGCTCTCGGCTTGTCCATTAGCTTGAGGATGATAGGGGGCAGACTTCTTATGTACTACCAAGAATTCTTGGAGGAGATTTTCAATGACTTCATTCAAGAAGTGAGTGCCTCTATCAATTACTAGCTCTATTGGTAGTCCATACCTCGTGAACACATTCTCAAATAAGAACTTAGCTGTCGTTTGAGCATCGTTCTTTGTTGTGGCTTTCACCTCTACCCACTTGGTTAGATAATTTGTGGCCACAATGATGTATTCAGCATGAGAACCCTCAGCTATGGGATTAATAGGACCCACAAAGTCTATTCCCCACTTAGAGAATGCACATCCACACATCATAGGTTTTAATGGCATCTCCTCTTTACGTATAGGGTACTGAGTTTACAGACAAACATCGCACCTTTTCACATAGGTATGGGCATCCATGTTAAGCGTTGGCCACCAAAGACCTCTAAATAGTATGGCCTTAATCACTCGATCAGGACCAAAGTGTCCACTTGAAACACCCTAGTGAGCAGTTTCTAAGATCTTTAGATATTCGCTTTCATGTACTCATAATCTAAGATAACTATCCTTGCCTCTTCAATATAGGTTGTCTCCTACTAAGGCATAGTCCTGAGCCTATTGCTCCATGCTTCTTGTTCTTGCTAGACTAGCCTCTTTGGGTAATGTCCCTGATCTCATGAATTCTACCAATGGAGCACTCCAATCTAGAATTAACGACACTTGATAAAGGATCGCATGCTCCACTAGGGATTTCTCCTGGCACACTAGACATTTCTTAATCCACTGGTGTATTTCTTTGTCCATGCTAAGCCAATACACTCCTAAATGTTCCAATTTTTTCCATGTTTGTTGTTTAGAATAGTCATTGCCTAGCAATCCTTTGTGAGCTTGTTGCAGCCAATTACTATGTTCATCATCCTCGACACAACAAGCTAATACTCCCTCTATATCTTGTTCGTACATGCTTCCTACCAATATATGATACTTTTGTGATTTTACAATTTCATCTTTGTGTGTTTTCACCTTCTTATTTGCGGGTCCGAAGGTCAGGACAAGTATCAACTTATTTGCCCACTTAGGAACAACTTCTAAATTGAACAAATAAGCGTCAAGTAGTTCATCAGACACTCCTTGAGGTGGCTCTCCTGAAGTAATGCAAGAAAGGTGATCTGCTCTAAGGTGGGTTCTGCCTTTTCTTACAAGAACTTCAAATTCATATTCCATTAGTAAGAGGAACCATCTTACTAATCGTCCTGTATTGCAAGGTTTATTGACCAAATATAATAGAGCTTGATGATCGGTGAAAAACTTGAACTTGTTGGCCAACAAGTAGTGTCTAAACTTCTTCACAACATATACCATGCCTAAACCCTCTCGCTCAGTTGTGGTATACTTTTGTTCAGCTGCGGTTAACTGTCTGCTTGCGTAGGCTATGGGTAAATCTAAATTCCCTTCACCTCTGGGTTGTGCTAGCACACATCCTATGGCATGATTGGATGCATCCACATGGACATGGAATGGCTTATTCCAATTAGGAGTGGTCAGTATTGGTGCTGTGCACAAACGTCTTTTCAATTCATTGAAGGAGTTTTTGCATTCATCATTCCATTCAAAGTTTGTTAATAAGGCATAAAGAGGTTTGGCTATGATTGCATACAAGTGGATGAACCTACGAAAAATATCCACAATGGCCCATGAAGGCTTGTGCCTCCTTAGCATTCCTTGGCCTTGGAAACTCTACTGTGGCTCTTACTTTGTCCTCATTTGTTGATATTCCATTCTTAGAAACAATATGACCTAAGATCTTACCTTGACATACCATGAACACACATTTCTCTGGGTTCAAACAAACTCAATATTCTCTACATTTGTTGAAGATCTGTATGAGCTCAGGGATGTGTTATCTTCTTTATTGGCATTGAGCACATAAATAATCCACATATACTTGTAAGCTCTTTCACACGAACTCCTTGAAGACATGACACATGAGCCTTTGGAATGTTGTGGATGCATTGGTGAGCCCAAATGGCATCACATGAAATGCAAAGATTCCCCATTCCGTGGCAAAAGCTGTTTTATGTTGATCTCTGGAGCAATGGCTACTTGGTTGTAACCTAAAAAATCCATCTAGGAAGCTGTAAACTTCCTTGCCTGCAACACGCTCCAATAAGTGTTCTGGATAGCTATCTCTAATTGTAGCGGCATTGACTTTTTTAAGGTTAATACACACTTGCAACTTTCCGTTCTTCTTGGGCACCACGACAATGGGGGACACCCATTCGGTATGCTCAATCTCATAGAAAAATCCAACTTCAATCAACCTATCAATTTCTTCTTTTATTTTAGATTCATATGTGTCATTATATGTGTAGGGCTTTTGTTTGGTGGGTTTGGCATCAGCAGTCATGGGAATAGTATGAGAGCAAATTTCCGGATCTACTCCCTTCAAATCTCTATAGTGCCATGCAAACACGTCCCTATATTCCCTTAATAGAGCTACAAGCTCTACTTCTTCTTGTGCAGTTAGATCATCTCCTATGTACGTGCATCTCTCCTCATTCTCTTCGATGGTTACCACAATTTTTTTGGTCCTTTCTTTATTGTCATATGCTTCTCCTATAATGGCATGTCTCTTAGGCATTTGTACCAAATTTTTTCGGTCTTCCACTTCATATTTCTTGAAGTTTTCTGGTACTTCAAACAATGATTCCTCCTCTTCTTGTTTCACTACTTTTCTTTTCTTTTTCTTTTGACTACTCTCACTTCCATCCTTTATATTTACAGTTTTAATGCTTGTGAGAGGTTCTTCTTCTTTTTGGGTAAATACCCCTATATCTTCTAGATAGTGCTTCTCTGAGTTAAAGCAACTATCCATCACAATGGACTCTAGTTCATCATCATTCTCGTCTTCTTCTAGGACATCACTAGGGTCACATTCTTCCAACAAGGGTTGACACATGAACACTGAAATATCATAACCCTCCTCATCACAATGAGGTGTCCATTGTTCTTCATTGGCTGCAATGTCCATGGTACCTAAGATTTTAACCCAACCATGAGGTTCAAATTCTTCTTTAGGAAATACGACAGGTGCATAGGCTGGGTCTTGAATTGCTTTGTGAGTTTCCTTCGCACCTACCTCTTTGGCTTTTTCTCTTTTCTCCTCTTCTATAGCTACTTTGCACATCCATAAGTGGGTGTCTTCATGCATCCATGAGGATCCTGATCCTATGGAATGCACTGACTCAATATCATCCTTGGTTCTATGGATGGGATTCCATTGGATGGGGGGTACATCTCTGTGAGAGAAATCCTTGAGATTGACTTTGGTTGTGACACCTAGGTGTTGCTAATATAAGGAGTTGGTTCCCCAATCCTGTACCACTTGCAACTGTTGCATGAATGGTCTTCCAAAAATCATCTCGTAGGCTTGATTTTTGCTAAAATCGCATATAGCAAAAGTATGCTCGACCTCTACACCGCATGTAGTGAGAGTTATGCCTTCTAGAAATCCTAAGGGTCTCTCTGTGTGGCCATCGGCCATTTGCAACTTCATTCTCGTTGGCCTGAGTGCTGGCTTGCCCCATCGCTTCCATAGGGAAGTGGCAGCAATTGCAACACCTGCTTTGGTTGTGTAACCCTAATGAGTGATAGGGAGATAGGTGTTTCCTTCTTCTCCTTCACTCATGTCCCCTATCTTGTCCAATGGAATTTCTGGCACTGTTCGATGAGATCCTACCTAGGAACGAGGTTTTGCTACTTTTGGTGCTTGATTGGCTACATGTTTCCATAATTTTGGCCTAACTTTGAGTAACTCATCTAAAGTGAGATTGCATTGCACTTTAGTGTTTTTCACAACCTCTATGTTCCTAGGAATGATGGAGTCTTCATTCCTTACCATGCATGTGGGTGATCTCATATAGGTTGATTTAGCTTCCCATGGGCTTGTGAAATGGGGTAGTTCCTGTAAGGAATTAGACTCAAAGTGTAATTTCTCCTGGGATTGGGCACTCTCCTACTCTTCATAAATGGAGGGAATGTCCTGTGGAAACTGGTCGTATGCTTCATCCACAAGTTCAATGGGAGGGAGATCTTCACTCTCTTTAGTCCATTTCTCTTCTTGAATCTCTCTTAGGAATTATGGGGAATATGGATTCATAGAAGAAGATGTGTCAGGTTCAGTGGAATTGGGCACATAAGCTTTCTAGGGAGAAACATAGGCTTCTTGAGGAGGTACGCCTATCCTTTCACTTGCCTTGTCTCTTCCTTGAGAAGTGGCTTCCTTCTTAGCTCTTGCAATTATGCTCTCTAGCTTTTCCAACAGTCCATCAAAGTGCAATTGTGCCTTAGCTGAGCAAGAGTAGTTGAAGAGTCGACTCGCCTCAAACATGGTCTGAGCCAATGCGACCATCTTAGCACAGAGCTTGTTTCTTTCTATCTCTAGATCAGCTCTAGGGTAGCATTTGTCATGATCTATCACATTTGGACCTTCTTGGATTCTGGCCTGATATGCTTTAAGCATCATGTCTATGTCCTCAGGAGTGGGGTCAGCTAAAACCGATCCTACTCTAGGGGGTGGTGGGTTTGTATGGTGTGTGTTGAGAGCAGTATGGGCACCCAAGGAGTGACTAGACAAGGAAGCCAGCGAAGAGAGTCAGAGCGAGGTGAAGGAGTAAGTAGACAAAGCAGTCGACGCAAATCTGGCAGATAGGCCCTTCAAAATTTTCCAAATCAACATCTTTATAACAGTGATCCTTATCACTAACAATCATTGTAAATACCATTTAATATTTTTGTAGCTCCATTTTGTGCAAGCCAAGGAGTCCTTGAGCTTGAGGAGCCTTAGAAGTACCTACATATCAATTTTCATAATTTTTAGACTCCGTTTAAGCCCTCAAATTGGCCCTGGAACCTAATTTTTAACTAGGCCGGACACTAGGTCTGGACAGGGCCAAAACCTAGTCAAAAACTATAAAAAGAGCTAGAGAGCTCATTTTTGAGGTTAGATTGTAATTGAAACGAACTTGTAAGAGCTTCTTGAAAGTAATCTAAGAACTCCATTGCTCCTCACTCTTTGTCTTGCCGTGTGTGCGCGTATGTGTGTATGTGTGTGCATGTTTGTGTGCTTCTCACTCACGCACTTGTGCTTCCACTTGCTCGAGGTCTTCATACCATCCTCACGTCTTCCCGGATTGACATTAAAGGAGGTGCTACTCATCACTGAGCTACACCAAATTTTGGCGCCGTTGCCGGGGATCGAGCTTTGAGGACGAGCGTGTGATGGTAAGACGTAGAGTTGACGCGTTGGAGTTGTAGGTATTTTCTTCACTCTCATCGACTTTCTTTTACTTTCTTCACCATCTTCATCACCATCATCATCATCACCATCTCCCACCTCCATACCCATCATCGCAAAAATTTCAATTTTTACTATATCTCCTTCCTCCCATCATTTCCCTCATTTCACTAGTGAGAGAGAGCGAGAGAGCGAACTGTTGTGTGCTATCTTCTGTATGCTTTTGGAGTTCTTGCAGGTGTCAGCATCATCATCCCCTCCAGCACGTCGCGCAGGTACGGAAATGTGCAGAACTGTCTCGCAGTCGCCGACTTCTGTCCATCGCGATTGATAGAAATTTTCACCTTTTGGTAAATCTGAGTGCATCGCGATTGACTCTGTCCGTCGCGATTGACTGAACCTCTGTCCATCGCGATTGACTGACTGTCCGTCGCGATTGACTGAACCCTCTGTCCATCGCGATTGACTCCTGTCCATCACGATTGATTGAACCCTCTGTCCATCGCGATTGTCTCCTGTCCATCGCGATTGACTGAAAACCTCTGTCCATCGCGATTGACTGAAACCTCTGTCCATCGCGATTGATTCCTGTCCGTCGCGATTGACTGGCCCTCTGTCCATCGCGATTGTCTCCTGTCCATCGCGATTGATTGAAACCTCTTGTCCGTCGCGATTGACTCCTGTCCATCGCGATTGACAGCCCTGTCCATCGCGATTGACAGCCAATTTGGACAAATTTTTTAGGGTTTTTAAATTGAGAAAATGGACTAATTGTGGGCATAAACATCTTACTTTAAAGCACATAAAGGAGGCCTTAGGAAACCAACCTGGGGGAAACCTATTGCACAGTGAACCTGTTTGAACCCTGTCTTAACCCCAGAACCCTGAACGGTCATAACTTTTTCATACGACATCCATTTTTTGAGATCTAGGGCTTGTTGGAAAGCTTGTGGCATATAATGCGTTGATTTTTTGCTAGGGTATTTTGAAGTTGACCATACCCAGGGGGATCAAAGTCAAGGGTCTTAAGAATTGTTTTCCTAAAATTCACTAGGCAAATTAGTATTTGTGCTACAGGAATGAGAATCATTGGTTTTGTCTTTGGAATTTAATTATGAAAGCTAACTTTGGAACTCTACAGATCTATTGAGAGCATCGAAAGGCGTTCAAAGCAAGTGTAAGTGCAGCTTGGGAACACACTTCCTGGGCATTCCAAGGCAACCAAGCAGGACATAAAAGGTTGGAAACTTTCAACCCTCTTTGTCAATTCCTAGTTTAGGCTAAGAACGACTTGAGGTAGGAGTACGTCAGGGCAACGATAGGCAATTATCAACTTGAAGCAGACTTAAAATCTCAAGTTCAAGCTAAGGACATTATCTTTGTACTATCGAGAACTTTAAAGGAAAAGAACTTAACGTGGAACGAGCAACTCTAAGTGCGGAACTACACTCAAATATACCTTGCGACGTGATGTCAGACAAGAATTTTAACACAGGAGTCAACTAAAAAGAATCAAGTAACTGATACAAAAGAACTCTGCAACGAGGATGTACTTGGGCAAATTTGGGTTATTCGATTAAGCTTATGAACCTTAGATCAGGGCGACATCTAGGGAGAGAGAGACAAAGCCTTAGGTCTTCAGAGGCTAGTGTCAACCACACCGCTAGGTCTTGGGCCCAGCAGTTGAGCCACCACTCGTACTACCCTAGCTCTGAGACTAGTGAATTAGAGATGTCTCAAGGTATGGAGAGACCTACAGGCAGTTCAGGAGTGCCATACCTGTACAGAGTGGAAGGCCCTTACAAAACGCAATTGGAATACCTTAGGACCAACCGATTAGGTGCTAGCATCTATGAGGACGGCCTAGGAAGATCTGTGGTACAGATTAAGAATCCTGATCAATCCATTGGATTAGAGCACCCAGCTGTCAGGTTTGAAAATGGAGCATACTTAGACAAGGAAGGGACAATGTATGTAGTCACCAGTCATCCAGATAGGACTGATGAATTTGGGAACGTGGTCCCAGAATCGGACTTAGAGGACCTAGAGCAAGGAAACATGGGGGTAGAACCAAGGACCCCTCGAGGGAAGTCTGTCCTTACAAGGATTATCACACCCGAGTGGATTCCCCAAGACAATAAGAGCATAGATCTTCTTCTGAATCGAGAAACTGAAGAAGCCTTTTGGAGATACAAATCTGATCGACCATTTGATGTAGGAACAATCACGATCTATGAGTTTAAGGATCCTGATAGCCCAGGTAGGGTGACCTACTTAGATCACGCTTCGGAGAGGATCTTTGTGGTGACAGAAAATGATAGGCATGCTTACACTTGGAAGGGTGAATTCGTTTTTCCCCAACCAAGATCGAATGTATCCTATGGTCACCCTGGAGCTGGAACATCCCAAGCTCATGGAATGCAAAGAGACAGAAGCAGAGATAGACCAGAAGTAAGCTTTGCCAACCCAGTGGGCAGAGAAAGAACGAGGACGGAAACAAATAGAGTAGAACCTGAGATACTGAGAGCTCACAGGAATCAAAGAAACGCGGATGAGTTCCCTCTACCCCGACCTAGAGAGCACACAAGGACTTTGAGACCGACTCAGCTAGTGAAGTCCATGAAGAATTACTTCGATGGCACTGGAGATCCATACGATCATGTGGCTGAGTTTAGACAAGTCCTGAGAGCCGAACAAGTGGAGGATCTATTCACGCAGTACAATGCCTTTGGTCGGACCCTTAGGAACACTGCCCTGACATGGTTTCAACCACTAAATGAGAGGCAGTTCAGGAGCATAGACCAACTCCTAGAGGCTTTCATTATTGAATTCTCTAAGAGCGGCATCAGACATAATACCTCCTCGTTGATTCATAGCTTCAAGCAAACCCCTCAAGAGACTGTGAGACTGGCAGGACGAAGATTTAGGCAATATCTTGAAAGATGCCCTGTCCCTGAGCTACCCACGCCAGCTAAGCAAGTGGCTTTATTCTTGGATGGATTGCTAAGTACCAAATTAAGATCATATGTGTACTTGAAAGACCCTAGGACCATAGAAGAGTGTGTACCCATGTGCATTGACATTGAGGATAACCTAGGGGAGGAGTTAGAGCTTGCCAAGATATACAAAGATTCTGATGGTGCCTCTAGCCTCCCTTCCACGCAATCCACGTCAATTGAGGAACTTGCAGAGAAAGTGGCTCAGAAATTAGGTGTTTCTAGCAAACGAATTCCGAGATTTGCCCCTGTGAAGAGATGCTACACTTGTGGTGGCGACCACATGGCGAATGTATGTCCCATTATGGCTCAACCCCAAGTGAATCCTAGTAGCCAGTACTGCACTATAGAACGAAGATACACAAATCACACAGCACAAGACTGCCCATACAACAAGCAAGTGGTTAGGCAAACCTACCCTCAGACATACCCTCAACAAGGCAGACACCAGAACCAGTATCCACCTCAGCAGTATGCTAGGCCTCAACAAACCTACCAACCCTACCAAAACCAACAAAGGCCTCAGCCTGTGCTAGCACAACAACCCCCAGCTCCAGCTAATGTGATTCCGGTAAAGTATGCTGCTGCAGAAGAAAACCTGAATAGAGCTATAGTCCCTATAACACCATTGCTTTCAGAAAGTGATCCCAGTGACCATAGTTTCGATTCTACGCATGTTGAGAGTCCCCAGGCTTACTTCATGCAGTCTCCTGAACATGGTGAGTCTTACTATAGTGAAGAGCCAAATGAATCTAGTTGGGAATCGGATTACGCAAATGTCATGTACGCAAACCCCAACCCTAGGCCTCAACCTAGGCAAGTAAGACCCCCATTCCCTAGAGGACCATGCTACCGATGTCAGGGAGATCATCTCATTCGTGATTGTCCCTTACCTCCACCTACACAACCCCAGTCAGTAACGATCCAAGGCTATTGCCAAGAGTGTGGAAAGGAGCATCTCTTACGAGACTGCCCTAAGAACCCTAACAATATGCCAAAAATCACTCCTATTAATGTTATTGGGTTAGTAGTAGACTCCTCAGGGAGTGTGACTTCCACTGCTCCAGTACAGGTAGTCACTAGAGCTCAAGCATTGCAGCAAAACCAAGGGGTAGACCAGGAAAAGAGCCCAACAGCTAGTGAAACTGAGAGCATAACCAAGAAAAGGACTAGAGCGTGGAAAGATAGTCGAGAAAGAATGAAAAGACAATGGGCTAAAAAGATGAGTGAACTTGAGGAAAGCATAAGAGAAACCAAAGCCAGGATAACTGAACTCACATCTCAAACTCCCTCTCACACTACCCCACCACCACCTCTCCCATCGCCATCTGACCAGCCACCTCCCAACCCGCCTCACCTAAACCCACCACCCCCAAGAGTAGGATCAGTCCTAGCAGATCCCACTCCCGAGGACCTTAATATGATGCTTAAAGCATATCAGGCCAGAATCCAAGAAGGGCCAACCATAACCGATCATGAAAAATGCTACCCTAGAGCCGAGCTAGAGCTTGAACGAACTAAAATTTGTGCCAAAATGGTGGAATTGGCTCAGACCATGTTTGAAGATAGTCGCCTCTTTAACATCTCTAGCTCAGCTAAGATGCAGTTACATTTTGATGGACTGCTAGAAAGAATAGAGAGGCTAATTGCACAATCAGAAAAGGAACCTGCCCCTCAAAGAAAGGGAAGGGCAAGAGAACGGACAAGCCAACCTCTTCAGGAAGCCCATGTGCCTCCTCAAGAAGCTTATCTTTCCCCCCAAAAGGCAGATGAGCCTCCCGCGAAAACTCACGTACCTCCACAGGTTGCCTACATTCCTTCTCAGGGAGCATATGAGCCTGTTCGGAAAAGTAATAGAATAAGTAATCCTCCCCAGGAAGCTTGTGCTCCAAACATCTATGAGAGCGAGGAAAGAGCCAACAATAGAATAAGCCCTCCTTCCCAGGTTGCTTATGTGCCTAATTCTACGGAGCCAGACACTTCCTCTTCTATGAATCGGTTTGCACCAGACTTCCTACGAGAAATTCAAGAAGATAAATGGGATAACGAAAGTGAAGTCGCCCCTCCCTTTGAACTTGTGGATGATGCACACGACCAATTCCCACAAGACATCCCATCTATTTACGGGGAACATGAGAGCACCCAGTCTCAAGAAAGATTAGACTTCGAGTCTAATTCTTTACAAGAATTACCCCACTTCACGGGCCCACGGGAAGCCAAGTCCACGTGTATGAGAGCACCCACAGTCATGGTAAGAAACGAAGATTCAGTCATACCTAGGAACACAGAGGTAGTGAAGAACACTAATGTGCAGTGCAATCTCAAGTTAGAAGAGCTACTCAAGGTTAGACCTGAATCGTGGAGACAAGTAACCAAACAAGTACCTGAGATAGCAAAACCTCGTTCCCAGGTAGGATCGCATAGGACAGTGCCAGAGATACCCTTGGATAAGATAGGAGATATGTGTGAGGGTGAAGAAGGGAACACCTATCTTCCCATTACTTATCAGGAGTACACCACCAAGGCAATTTTGGACTCAGGTGCAGGAGTTGCAATTGCCACCACATCCCTATGGAAGCGTTGGGGCAAGCCGGCACTCAGGCCAACAAGAATGAAATTGCAGATGGCCGATGGTCATATTGAGAGACCCTTAGGATTGCTAGAAGGAATAACTCTCACCACATTGGTGTCGAGTTTGAACATACCTTTGCTATATGTGACTTTAGCAAAAATCATGCCTATGAGATGATTTTGGGACGACCATTCATGCGACAGTTGCAAGTGGTACAGGATTGGGGAACTAATTCCTTGTACCTGCAACACTTAGGTGTTACGACCAAAGTCAATCTCAAGGATTACTCTCATAGAGATGTCCCTCCTATCCAATGGAACCCCATCCATAGAGCCAAAGATGACACGGAATCTGTGCACTCCATAGGGTCTGGATCCTCATGGATGCATGAAGACACTCATTTATGGATGTGCAAGGTTGCAGTAGAAGAAGAGAAGAGAGAGAAAGCCAGAGAGGTAGGTGCAAAAGAAACACATAGATCAATTCAAGACCCAGCCTATGCACCTGTAATTTTTCCTGATGAGGAATTTGAACCCCATGGCTGGGTAGAAATCCTAGCAACAATGGACGTAGCCATCAATGAAGAACAATGGACACCTCACTGTGATGAGGACGGCTATGATATTTCAGTCTTCTCCATAGAGCCAATCATGGGAGAGGCAGTTCTAGAAGAATGCGAACCTAGCCCTGATGCCTTTGAGGATGCAAGTGACTCCGACCTAGAGTCAATTATCATGGACCCACCATTTGCATCAGATGAAGAATACTTCCATGAAGTAGAATTTCAACCCCAGAGGCATGGAGAGCTTACAAATGATGTAAGATTAGCCACACATGTGACCCCAAAGGAAGAAGGAAAGAAACGGAAGAAGAGAGAAGTCTCACCAGAAGAGGAAGAATCTTTGTTTGAGGTCCCAGAAAATTTTAAGAAGTATGAGATAGATGACAGGAGAGTCATGATAAGAATGCCTAAACGAGAGGCACAAGTAGGAGAGGCCTATGATAACAAAGAAACCACCAAGAAAATAGTAGTAGCCCTAGAAGAAGGAGAGGAGAGATGCACGTACATAGGCCATGACCTAACAGAGGAAGAAGAGCATGCGTTAATTGCCTTGCTAAGAGAATACAGAGATGTGTTCGCTTGGAGTTACAAGGATTTGAAAGGTGTTGACCCTGACATATGCTCACACACCATCCCCATGACCTCAGATGCTAAACCCTCTAAGCAAAAGCCCTACACATATAACGATAATTACGCTGCTAAGATCAAAGAAGAGATAGATAGACTAGTTGAAGCTGGATTTATCTATGAAATTGAGCACACTGAGTGGGTATCCCCCATCGTAGTGGTGCCCAAGAAGAATGGCAAGCTGCGTGTATGCATTAACTTGAAGAAGGTTAATGCAACCACAATTCGAGATAACTATCCGCTTCCTATCACGGAGCATCTCCTGGAAAGAGTAGCAGGCAAGGAAGTGTACAGCTTCCTCGATGGATTTTCGGGCTACAACCAAGTAGCCATAGCTCCAGAAGATCAGCATAAGACAGCCTTTGCCACAGAATGGGGCATTTTCGCCTTCAGAGTAATGCCATTTGGGCTTACCAATGCACCAGCTACCTTCCAGAGATTAATGTGCCATGTGTTTAAGGAGTTCCTGAGGAAGAATTTAGAAGTCTATGTTGATGATCTTTGTGCTCATTCCAACATTAGACAAACCCATATTCTTGAACTCAGACAAATCTTTGACAAATGTAGAGAATATCAGGTCTGCCTGAACCCAGAAAAGTGCGTTTTTATGGTCAGGCAAGGCAAGATTTTAGGACACATAGTGTCAAAGAATGGCATATCTACTGACGAAGAGAAAGTGAGAGCCATAGCAGAGCTACCCAGGCCAAGGAATGTCAAGGAAGTACAAGCTTTCATGGGGCATTGTGGTTACTACCGCCGGTTCATTCACATGTATGCCGTCATTGCAAAGCCCATGTACGGACTTCTGACTAATTTTGAGTGGACTAATGAATGTGAGCACTCCTTCCAGGAGCTTAAACGAAGATTATGTTCAGCACCAATCTTAACCACAGCAGATTGGAACAAGCCCTTCCATGTTCATGTGGATGCATCCAATTATGCCATTGGATGTGTGCTTGCACAACCTACTGGTGAAGGTAATATGGATCTCCCAATTGCCTATGCCAGTAGACAATTGAATGCTGCTGAACAAAATTATACCACTACAGAGAGAGAAGGCTTAGGCATGGTATATGCAGTTAAGAAATTTAGACACTATTTGCTTGCAAACAAGTTTAAATTTTTTACAGACCATCAAGCATTGTTATATCTCGTAAACAAGCCATGCAATACAGGAAGATTAGTAAGATGGTTTCTCTTGCTAATGGAATACGATTTCGAGGTTGTGGTGAGGAAAGGTAGGACTCATTTGAGAGCAGATCATCTCTCTAGGCTCACCTCCGGAGAAGCCCCACAAGGAGTGTCAGATGACCTCCCTAATGCTTACTTGTTTAATTTGGAAGTTGTACCGCAGTGGGCTAGGCCATTGGTACCAGTATTGACATATGGGCCTAACCATCCAGTGGTAAACACACGGAATAGAGAGGTTGTAAAAGCCCAAAAGTACCACATCATGGCAGGAAGCATGTACAAGCACACGGATCAAGGAATCTTGGCTTGTTGTGTAGAAGAGGATGAGTACGCTAAATGGTTGCAATTAGCACATGTAGGTGCATTAGAGCAACACTACTCAAAGCAACGAACTTTACAGACTCTAAAGAGACTCGGAGTGCATTGGCCAACTATGGAAGCTGATGTCCAAAAGTTGTGCAAGGAATGCCCAATCTGTGGCACTAAACCACCTGTGGAACATGCCACTCTTTATCAAGTGTCCATTGTGCCAGATTGGAGCGAACCGCTAGTATCCTTCCTGAGGACAGACACATTCCCTCCAGACATGACTCTGGCTAGGAAAAGGAGTTTAGAACAAGAAGCCCTGGATTACTCACTCATTGGTGATAATCTATACAAACGCGGTAAAGATGGTTACCTGAGACTGTGTGTCCATGAGAGTGAATATCTTAAGATCTTGGAAACTGCTCACCAAGGTGTAGCAGGAGGACACTTTGGACCAGATCGGGTGATCAAGGCAGTACTATTTGCGGGCTTCTGGTGGCCTACCCTTCACATGGATGCACATACCTATGTGAAACGGTGTGATGTCTATCAGAGAACTCAGTATCCTATACGAAAAGATGAGATGCCATTGAAACCTATGATGGGTGGACGTGCGTTCTCTAAGTGGGGAATAGACTTCGTAGGTCCTATTAATCCCCCAGCTAAGGGTTCTCATGCAGAATACATCATTGTTGCGACAGACTATCTAACTAAGTGGGTAGAGGTAAAGGCTACGACAAAGAACGATGCTCAAACAACTGCTAAATTCTTGTTTGAGAATGTGTTCACAAGATATGGGCTACCTATAGAGCTTGTAAGTGATAGAGGCACTCACTTCTTAAATGAAGTTATTGAAAATCTGCTCCAAGAATTCTTGGTAATACATAAGAAGTCTGCCCCCTATCACCCTCAAGCTAATGGACAAGCCGAAAGCACCAACAAGATCTTATGCAATGTACTGACAAAATTAGTGAACACAAAACGCTCTGATTGGGACAAACAGCTACTCCATGCTGTTTGGGCATACCGAGTCGCCTATAAAACGGTACTCCAAGCCACCCCCTTTCAGATGGTATTTGGCCAAAACGCGGTGCTACCTTTAGACTTTTTGATACCTACATTGAAAATAGCACAAGAGCACGAATGGACAGGTCATGAGCTCTCCTCTAGGATCTTTGACCTTGAACGATTAGGAGAAACAAGACTGAGAGCAGCTGCAGGAATCTATGCAGCTAAGAAGAGGCAGAAGGCATACTTTGATGCCCATGTGAAGGATAAAGGCTTGAAAGCAGGAGATCTAGTTTTAGTCTACACATTGAAACAACATGCAAAGAAGCTAGAAAAGAGAGGCTACGGACCTATGATCATCAATAGGATCTCAACAAGTGGAGCAGTGCAACTAGCCACATTAGAAGGCGATGTTCTACCAAACTATATTAGCGGATGCAGAGTTAAGTTGTATCAGGAACCTCTCACAGAGGAAATGCTAAGTCGACTCAACACTGCTAAGAAACGCAAAGAGGAAGAAAAGCGAATTCGAGAAGAAGCTCAAGCAGAAGCCCTAGAGCGCATACGAAGAATGAAACTAAGAAGGCAAGGAAGAGAGCATCCTAGGCAAGATGCATATGCAGATCAAGGATATGACGTGGCTATGTGTGAAGTTTCAGGTGTTAGCTCACATAGAATAACTGATCGACGTCCTTTCATAACCATAGATATAGGACAAGGAAAAAGTGCAAGGACTGTAAGAGCCTTGATTGACTCAGGCGCAGCCACTAGTGCTGTTAAATTGTCTTACTGTCAAGAGTTGCAATTAACTGTCAGTCCTGTGGAAGCATATCTCATAGGATTGGGAGGCGTGGAAACCCCTTGCGTGGGCGAGGTGGAACTTCCCCTCTATATTCATGATGAGGCAATAACAGTTAAAGTACTAGTGTGTCAAGATGAGGACCTCACTGAACCCCTTGTCTTGGGTCAAAACTGGATCTATGACCACGCAGTCAACTTAAACCTACGAAGTGGACTTCTTCAGGTTTGGGTCAATCATAGTCGAATTACGGTAGAGTTAGATAACGGAGCACTCAAGGCACTAGGAAAGGCACAAACTCCTGGTCCTTCCAGGAGTACACATGAAGACGATCATGCTGTTCTTGTCCAAGGCTCTGTGATGCAGAAGAATGAAGATCTCAAAAAAGGAGTCAGAACCACAACGGAACTCCCTTCTTTTCCAAAGGCCAGAGGGAGGCAGCAACCAAAGGTGGATCAAAGGCAGAAGAAGCAGAGTACTACCTATGTCGGAGATCAAAAGTACCTGCACAACAAAACATCTCAGCTAGTGAAACAAGTGTGGGTGCGGAAAGGAGAACACCCGGTTGCACTCAAGCCAACCACACGGGCAAAGCCTCTTAGTAGTAACCAACAACACGACACTAATAAGAAGTCTTTCAGAAGTTCTTCTGCTAATGTGAAGTCTATTTGGGTGCCCAAGAGGTCGATGAAGGCTAGACCACAATCAAGACAAATCTGGGTGCCTAAGGCTTGTTTGCGGGCTCAAATAGCTACACCAAGACCATATCCCATACAGTATGATCCATTCACTCGCACAGCCGGTCTCCACTCGTTGTCAACACTCAGGAACACACCAAGGCCAATACGCACGACCATAATCACGTGTAAATGGGTCCCTAAAAGGCCTCACTTTCAAGCCGACACGTCTATAAAGCTCTCGAGAGTCTCCACGAAACCTAGAGCAAAACCTATCCGCTGCATTTGGCAGCCTAAGAATTGTAACAAACCCCCGGATCCCAATTGTAAATCCATGACCACCTACTAACCACTTCACTCTCACATCATATCATTCCGCTTAGCTTGTAGGTCCATCCAATTCCTAACTACACTCACCAGCACCGAGCACTTATTAACCTACTAACCTCGTCCGGACCTCATGTTAATGTTGTAACGGGGACACGGTGTCATTTTTGTGTCCATTGCAATGTTAACATTTATTCATGTATTCTCACAGAACCAGCTGCGAAGTTCTCAACATGGCTGAGGCAGCAGGAACTAGCTCTCACACAGAAACAAACCCGCAAGTGGTGGATTTAGACAGTTTACCCGTTTTGCCTGAGACAAATGAAAGACCAGAAGAATTGCAGGCCGTCAAAATCATACCTATTGCGGACCCCCCGCGTGGCCACACCATGCCCGTAGGAAAGACTTCCCACTGGTTTACCGAGGTGGCAGAACCCTTAGGAGAAGGAACGTACCTATGGGAATCAGAGTTGGACTTCAATGGGAAGCAAGGCAGATACCATTTCTTTACAAGAGAATTTGAAAAATTACAAAATGCAGAAGGTCTACGTATGATATGGGAAAAGGCAGGATTGAGTGCCTATTTCAGTGCACGCCTCCCAAAACCTGACTTCATGCGATGCTACTATCTTATCAACACCTTGACTCCAAACCTGAACCCAAAAGGTGCAAGCTCATTTGTGATCCCATCTCTGACAAAGGGGAATGAGCTCAAGAGGTTCAGGCTATCAAACAACTTGGTGAGAGAGGCTCTAGATATGCGCGGAATGCATGTTCCTACAGAGAAGGAAACCCTAGTACCGGATTACATGAAGAATCGAAGTCTCACCAAACTCAAGGACATGGTGTCCATGACACCTAGTATTGCAATACACCTTCGCATGTGCATGCAACACTTTGCTTTTCCTGCACAAGATAGATTCACTATGCCGCACAAAAAGATTTGGTTCAGTTTGTATCTGGCAGAGACACAGAGCCTCACCATCAACTTACCCCACTGGATAATTGATCAGATACACCTAGCTCACAAACGATGGCCGCGGAAACAGGTTTTGTATGGTTGCTGTGCTCTGACGAGAATCATTTATAGGTGTTTGGCTTATGACATTCCTATTCAACGGGCCCTAATGTGGAATCGGGTAGAGCAGTTTAGAGGCAGGACATCCACTGGACCCCCTTCGAAGAAGATGAGAGGCACTGTCCAAGTCCCGTGTGCTCAACCACGTGGAGCCACCCTAACACCAGATGTTACCCCTCCACCTCAAAGAGTCAGACCATTCACCCTCCGACTTCCAAGACGCAGCACCGATGGTTCCACCTTAATATTCCCTCCTATCCCAACCGATCTTGAATTTCCCAGTGGTGCACCGTTGGAAGAACTCACTAATGAAGATTTCGAACAATTATTACAAGATGTAGAGCTGGAGGCAGAAGAGGCACAACAAGCGGAAAACGTGCAAACGCAGGCCACAACCTCCCAAGCACCAGTCACACCAGTTGAAGTGGATGAAGAGGATGACGGAGATGAAGAACAGGAGGAAGATGAGGAGGATTATGATCAAGACCATCAAGAGGAGCAACAAGAAGTGCCAGAACTTGTAGGTGCACCAGCATATACAGCTCAACTACGAAGGTTATACGACACAATCAAAGCAGTACAAGAAAGGCATCAACTCTCTCTTGTATCCGGTCAAGCTTTGATGCAAGAAATGCTATCAGATGAAGGGGTGGACCAACATTTCATTGACACCCTCAAATTAGTGTCAGAATCTTTAGGAGTTCCGGAAGCTGTCCACACGGCAGTCCGCCAGTCTATAAGGTATGACAAACGCAGAGTTGACACGTTACCACGAGCAGGTAAGACTATCAGGATACCGGTCACAGAACAAGAAGTACCCATTGAAACAACAGCTACACCCATAACCACCACTGACCTCTCTGCCGAAACCTTCCTTCAGACATCACCCATCTCACCCCAGCATCCTCCATCACCACCTTCTCCAACCCCACCACCACCTCCCACCATGAAAGAAACGACAGCCATCACCTCTACCCCCACTTACAACCCATCCTCATTCACATCATTCTCATTTCGAGAACCCACCTCACAAGAAACCCTCTTCTCATTCGTCACCAATCCCTTGTACACTTCAACCCCTCCATCCTTCGAACCCATGACTGGCCATCCCATAATTCCAAGTGTAGTTGGAAACCCAGCACCCACCGAAGGCATCCTGTGTTTCCCTTCCTATCCCCCAATACGGGTACCTTCATTCCATGACCCTCACTTCCCATCTGGCCCCTATACCTCTTTCAACCGGACCTCACCACTCCAATACTCGTCCTTTGGGGAGCAGTTCATCCGCTCTCCAATGTTTCAGCGTCACATTGCCCCGACGTTCGCAACGACATCAATTTACACGAACAACACACTCACTTCACCTACCATACCCACCTACATGGTAGCCCCAGTACACATCACTTTGTCTGACCCAATGGACATTTCACCCACCACAACACCTCTCCCCACGATTCCACCATCTCCCCCTCCCTTACCCCCCACCTCACCACTCACCACATCATTGACACACACAGCATTCACTACCCCCCTCCCCAATCCCACCTCCCCTGCATTTCAAACTTTTCCCCTTGCATCTCATAATGTAAATAGCACGTTCAACACATTACTTCAGTGTGCACATCAACTACAACAAGAGTACCATCAATTGGAAGAACGCACTACGGCCCTCCAGGCAGAATCTCAATGTCTGCAAGCTAGGGTCACCACTCTGGAAGCTGACTACCAAACGCTCCTAACCGAGCATACCACCTTACAGCAGGCTCACTCAGAATTGGAATCAAAGACTTCAACAGTAGATGACAAAGCAGTCAAAGAACTAGAAACAGTGCTTCAAGCGCAGATGATATCTAATGCTACACTCAGACGCAACATTGGGCTATTAAGGAAGCATATGGCAGCAGCACTAGAAGAGAACAAAAGACTTCAACAACAAAACCAAGACAACTTCGAAGCGGCCATGGAAGGAACTGTAGGAGCCACCATTACCCCCTACCAGATATAGAGCTGTCCCATCGGAAGACATTCGCATCTTACTTGAGGAGCATGCAAATTTCTTGGAATCATATGAAAAGTTAGAGACTGAATGTGCAGATCTAAAGAAACAGATAGCTAGTGTCCCCACAGCTCAACAAGAGCCGGCAATCTTGCAACACTCTACAGAAGAAGTAGAGACCCTCCGGAAACAGGTGGCAGAACTCCAAGCACGCCTCTTACCATATGAAAGGCCACCCTCGCCCATTGAAGAACCAGAACCTGAAACAGTAGTGGAAATCCCCGTCGATGACAGCTATGAAGAGCCATACGAGCCTATGCCGACACCCGGTGGTCGAACTACAGAGGAAGGACAAGACACTTTAGAAATTCAAGTTCGAGATTGGGTCAAAAGGGTCGAGAAAGTGGGTAAGACACATGATGATCGTGTGGCGGTGCAAGTGCAATCTCTCACAAATCTGGAAGAAACTGTCCTTCGGTTTTCCTACTTTCAAAACTTATCTCATCAACCGTTAATCACAACATCAGAGTCGCAATACATGCCCTATTTTGTCTTACTACATGATTATAATGCAGAAGTCAAAAGACATACAGGGAAGGAGCCCACATTCGCCACTCAATTTGAGATAGGGGATTTACCGACAGATGCACGTGCTGGCTCGATCTTCCAACCTAATTGGCGTGCACGTCTATTAACCGATTACCCAGAGATGATGAGCACCTGGGCAACCATGCCATTATATATCAAGTATAATCCATGCTATTGCCCAGTGGTACGTCGCAGGTCCTGGCAAGCATTTGCAATCAAGGTACGCAACAATAAAGAATGCTCGGCTTGGGTTAACTATCCTTATTTTGCTCCGCCTCGGGGGACCCCAACCGTAGCTTACATGATATCAACAATTCGGCACTGGTCTACACGTCTAAATAATGTACCCGACATAGCAGCGAAAATGTGTATGAAGATATTCGAGCTCATGACCATTGTCTTCAAAACCTTTCGGAATGTACAAGCTCCATACATCTCTGCCCCTGGATTCTCTCAAGGTAACAAGGATTTAGTCTACGACATAAGCCAGACCCCCTCGGTCACTATAATCTTTGCTTGGCATGCACGAATAAAGTACTTACCTGCATGCTTCAAGCAGACATTTGAGGAAATGTTCTCTACGGGATTCTGGGAATATCATTCGGAAATTTTCATTCCCAGACCCACACATTTGCTACACCTATTCGCAGTAGAACAAGCGATCCATGTAGATCAGTTACGTTTGCCACATCCGGACATTCCAGGACCAATTGATTGGGATCGTATGATGACAGATTTGGCCAGAGGACTACGCATACAAGAACATCAGCTTGCCACTCAGGTTGTGGAGTATTACATCCAACACTCCCAGCAACAAGAGTCTGTCAGGGACGACAGACGCGAGAGAGGGGGGGGTGTTGAGAGCAATATGGGCACCCAAGGAGTGACTAGACAAGGAAGCCAGCGGAGAGAGTCACAGCGAGGTGAAGGAGTAAGTAGACAAAGCAGTCGACGCAAATCTGGCAGATAGGCCCTTCAAAATTTTCCAAATCAACATCTTTATAACAGTGATCCTTATCACTAACAATCATTGTAAATACCATTTCATATTTTTGTAGCTCCATTTTGTGCAAGCCAAGGAGTCCTTGAGCTTGAGGAACCTTAGAAGTACCTACATATCAATTTTCATAATTTTTAGACTCCGTTTAAGCCCTCAAATTGGCCCTGGAACCTAATTTTTAACTAGGCCGGACACTAGGTCTGGACAGGGCCAAAACCTAGTCAAAAACTATAAAAAGAGCTAGAGAGCTCATTTTTGAGGTTAGATTGTAATTGAAACGAACTTGTAAGAGCTTCTTGAAAGTAATCTAAGAACTCCATTGCTCCTCACTCTTTGTCTTGCCGTGTGTGCGCGTATGTGTGTATGTGTGTGCATGTTTGTGTGCTTCTCACTCACGCACTTGTGCTTCCACTTGCTCGAGGTCTTCATACCATCCTCACGTCTTCCCGGATTGACATTAAAGGAGGTGCTACTCATCACTGAGCTATAGTGTGGGTTGGAATGTGGTGGATTAGGGGGTGTAGGGATGAAGGTGGTGGTGGTATGTGAGAGGGTGTTTGAGAGGTGACTTGCACAATTTTGGCTTTTGTCTCTCTTATGATTTCCTCTAAATTGTTCATCTTCTTGGCCCATTGTCTTTTCATTCTCTCGTGGCTATCCTTCCAAGCTCTAGTTCTTTTCTTGGTTATGCTCTCAGTTTCACTAGCTTCTGGACTCTTTTCCTGGCCTGAACCTTGGTTTGGATGTATAGCCTAAGCCCTAGTGACCACTTGCACTGGTGCAGTGGAAGTTACACTTCCTATAGAGTCTACCACTAACCCAATGACATTGATAGGAGTAAGTTTTGGCATATTTGTGGGGTTCTTAGGACAATCTCGCAAGAGATGTTTTTTTCCCACAATCGGGAAAAAACTCATGAAGTGTCACAAATTGGGTTTGTGTAGGTGTAATCATAGGGCAATCACGAACGAGGTGATCTCCCTGACATTGGTAGCACGATCCTCTAGGAAATGGGGGTCTTACCTGCCTAGGTTGAGGTCTAGAGTTGGGGTTTGCATACATGACATTAACATACTCTGGTTCCCAACTCGGTTCACTCAGTTCTTCATAGTAATATGACTCATTAGGCTCCGGTGACTGCATCTAGTAAGCCTGAGGGCTATCAATGTGGGTGGAGTCAAAACTATGGTCACTTGGATCACTTTCTGAAATGAATGGAGGTACTAGCACTATGGCTCTATTCAGATTCTCTTCTGCCGCTGCATACTTCACTGGAATCACATTAGCTAGGGTAGGGGGTTGCTGTGCTAGCACTGGTTGAGGCCTTTGCAGGGCCAACAAATATTGTGATTGGTAGGGTTGTTGAGGCCTAGCATATTGATGTGATGGATAGTGACTCTAGTATCTTCCTTGTTGAGGGTATGGCTGAGGATAAGTTTGCCTAACCGCCTGTTTATTGCATGGACAATCTTGCACATTGTGATTAGTGTATCTCCACTCTATGGTGCAGTATTGACCACCAGGATTTACCTCGGGTTGAGCCATAATGGGACATAAATTTGCCATATGGTCACCTCCGCAAGTGTAGCATCTTTTCACTGGGTTAAATGGAGGTATTTGTTTACTTGAGACACCTAATTTCTGAGCTACCTTCTTTGCACGTTCCTCAATAGACATGGATTGTTTGGAAGAGAGGCTGGTCACGCTATCGGAATCTTTGTAGATCTTTGACAGCTCCAGTTCCTCTCCTAGATTATCCTCTATGTCTATGCACATGTGTACACATTCTTCTATGGTTCTAGGGTCCTTCAAGTACACATATGATCGTAACTTGGTACTCAACAATCCATCTAAGAACAAGGCCACTTGTTTGGCTGGAGTTGGTAAGTCTGGAACTAGACATCTCTCTAGGTACTGTCTAAACCTTCTACCTGCAAGCCTAAGTATCTCTTGAGGTGTCTGCTTGAAGCTATGTATCAACGAAGAGGTGTTGTGTCTGATGCCACTCTTGGAGAATTCAGTAATGAAAGCCTCTAAAAGTTGGTCTATGTTCCTGAATTGCCTCTCATTTAGTGGTTGAAACCATGTGAGGGCCATGTTCTTAAGGGTTAGACCAAAAGCATTGTATTGTGTGAATAGGTCCTCAACTTGTTCAGCTCTCAAGACTTGCGTAAACTTGGCCACATGATCATATGGGTCTCCAGTGCCATCGAAGTAATTCTTCATGGATTTCAGCAGCTGGGTTGGTCTCAAGGTCCTAGTGTGTTCTCTAGGCCTTGGCAATGGAAAATCATCAACATTTCTTTGGTTTCTCGGGGCTCTAGGCCTCTCAGTTTCTCCTCTTTCCATCTCTATTCTCATCCTTTCTCTTCCCAAGGGGTGGGCAAAACTTACTTTTGGCCTATCTCTACCTCTGTCTCCTCCATGAGCTTGGGATGTCCCAGCCCTTTGGTGACTATAAGAGATAGTCGACCTTGGTTGGGGAAAAACAAACTCACCCTTCCAAGTGTAGGCATGCCTATCATGCTCCGTAATCACATAATCCGCTCTCAAGCATCATCTAAATATGTCACCTTGCCTAGGCTTTTAGGATCCTTAAACTCATAGATCATGAACGTTCCTATCTCGTTCGATTGATCAGGCTTATACCTACAAAAGGCTTCGTCAGTCTCTCAGTTTAAGAGCAAGTCTATGCTCTTATTGTCCTAGGGAATCCACTCTGGATCGATGATTCTCATCAGGACATATTTATCTCGAGGGATTCTGGGTTCTCCCCCTATGTTCCCTTGCTCTATGTGACCTATGTCTGATTCAGGGATTACGTTTCCGAACTTGTCCGTCCTATCTAGGTGATTGGTGACTACATACATGGTTCCTTCTTTATCCAAGTATGCACCATTTTCGAACTTAACAGCTGGATGTTCTAGTCCAATAGGCTAATCTGGGTTGTTAATATGGACCACGGATCCTCTCAAGCCATCCTCATAGATGGCAGCACCTAATCGGTTACTCCTAAGGTATTCCAATTGCGTCTTGTAAGGGCCTTCAACCTTTTGCAAGTAAGCCATACCTGAACTTCCTGTGGGTCTCTCCATACCATGTGACATCTCTGATTCACTAGTCTCAGAGCTAGGATAGTGTGAATAGTTGCTCAACTGCAAGGCCCAATACCTAGCACTGTGATTGACACTAGCCTTTGAAGACCTAAGGCTTTGTCTATCTCTCCCTAGGTGTCATCCTGATCTAAGGTTCATATGCCTTAGTGAGCAATCCCACTCTTTACCCAAAGTACAACCTCGTTGTAGATCAATTTGTATCAGTCACTTGCTTCTTTTTTAGGTGGTTAGTATGTTTATGCTCTTATCTGATATCTGGTCGTCAAGAGTATTTGAATGATTTTCTGCACTTTGAAGTTGGTCGCACTGTGAGTAGTCTTCAACTTGATTGATGCCTATCGTCACCCTGACTTACTTCTAGCACTACTCGGACTTAGCCTAAGCTAGGAATTGACAGAGGGAGTTGAGAATAATCCAACCTCAGATTGCTTATCCCTTGCCCTTAGAAGCCTAGGAAGTGTGTTCCCAAGCCTGCACTCACTCTTGCCTTGAATGCCCTTCGGTGCTCTCAATGGGCCTGTAGAATTCCCAAAGTTAGTTCAAGATTGAAATTCAATTGACACAACAGACCAATTTCATGCATGCAACTCACAGACCAACTTTGCACTTTGTCTTTATGGAAAACATTTCTAGATATCCCTTAGTTTCCTACCCCTGGGGTATGGTAAACTTCACAATACTATATCTAATAATCCCTGTATTAATTTTACCGTAACCCCCACGAGCTTTCCAATGAGCCTAAGATCACTCCAAACGGATTTCGTATGAGGAAGTTATGACTGTTCAGGGTTCTAGGGTTCAAACAGCGTTCAAACAGGCTAACAGGCAGACAAGATTAGCTCACCGTGTGTTCTAAAGCTTGGTTATGTTCCTATGCCCCTTGATGTCTCCCAATATTTGGCCAAAATTAGACTCAATATTTTTTCCTACAAAATTTCTGAATTTGCTCGTCAATCGTGATCGCGTGGTCTATCCATCGCGATTGATGTGTCAATCGCGATCGACATGTCGGTCACGATTGACAGGTCCGTCATGGTTGTCAGTCGCGATTGATGGATCAATTGCGATTGACACGTGGCCCTCAATTTCAGTTGGTCGTGATCAAAGAGTCGTTGACTGTGTCGGTCGCGATTGACAGGTCCGTCGTGGCTATCAGGCGCGATTGATGGGTCGATCACGATTGATTGGTCAGTCGCGATTGACATGTGGCAAGCTACCAGTCGTGGTCAAACCATCATTGACTGGCTTGTTCACGATTGATGGATCCATTGCAATTGATGGGTCGATCAC
Organism: Ceratopteris richardii; assembly: GCA_020310875.1. Taxonomy (NCBI): domain Eukaryota; kingdom Viridiplantae; phylum Streptophyta; class Polypodiopsida; order Polypodiales; family Pteridaceae; genus Ceratopteris; species Ceratopteris richardii. The sequence goes on along the minus strand of CM035421.1, from coordinate 185,882,605 downwards.
GATTGACACATGGCACGGGTGGATTCAGTCGGTCGTGGTCAAACCATCGTTGAGTTCTATCAATTGCAATCAATGTGTCGGTCGCGATTGACAGGTCTGTCGGTAAGTGTCCGTCATCATCTATCAGTCGCGATTGACGTGTCGATCGCAATTGACTGAAAGATAAGGAATTTTGAAATTTTAAACACACTTTTGGGATGCCTAGGGCCTAAGCATTGCATTCATGCACTTAGTTTAGCAAAATGATCACTTTTTTTGTCCGTCGCGATTGACACAGATCAACGCCTCAGGTACAGATCAAAACTTTTACCTGCTGGAGCTGGTACAGCTACTCGGGATGCTGATTCCTACAAAAAATCTCAAAAAATAGAGAAAAGCACAAGCACACAGTAGCTCTCTCGCTCGCTCTCTCACAAGTGAAATGAGGGAAATGGAATGAGGAAGGTGATATGACCAAAAACTAAAAATTTCCGCCATGATGGAGATGGATGTGGGGAATGGTGAGGATGATGATCATGATGATGATGGTGAAATAAGAAAGAGAAAAATAAGGAAAAAGTGAACAAATTACCTACAACGCCAACGTCACAACTCTACGTCTTACCATCACACGCTCGTCCTCAAAGTTCGATCCTCGGCAACGGTGCCAAAATTTGGTGTAGCTCAGTGATGAGTAGCACCTCCTTTAATGTCAATCTGGGAAGACATGAGGATGGTATGAAGACCTCGGACAAGTGATGCCATAAATGTGTGAGTGAGAAGCACACGAACATGCACACACATACACACACACGTGCACACAAGGCAAGAAAAAAGAGTGAGACAATGGAGTATCTTCTATTGCAAAAGCGTTCTCATACAAGTTCAAATCTACAACAATCTAACCCCCAAAAATGAGCTCTCTAGCTCTTTTTATAGTTTTTTACTAGCTTTGGTCCTGTTTAGACCTAGTGCCTGGCCTAGTTAAAAGTTAGGTTCTAAGGCTTATTTGAGGGCTCAAACGAACTGTAAAAAATATGAAAATTGGTAGGATGATACTTCTAGTAATCCTCAAGTTCGAGGACTCCTGGGATTGAACAAAATGGAGTCACAAAAATGGAAAATGGTATTTACAATGGTTTTTAGTGATGAAAATCACTATTTCAAAGAGGTTAAGTTGGAAAATTTTGAATGGCCTATTTGCCGGATCTTCGTTGGCCGCCTTGCTCACTTATTCCTTCTCTTCCTTCTCTTTCCTCTGACTCTCTTTGTTGGCCTCCTTGTTGTGTAGATCTCTGAGTTCCTTGGCTGCTACCAACACATGGTAACAAATCTCTATGGATTTTATCATAGGCCTTCCCATCATTTCATCACATAATGATATGATTTGGACAATAGTTGATAGGTTTAGTAAAAATATGCATATTTTATTCCATGTAGAAAAACTTTTTCTGCACCTCAAGCTGCAAAATTATTCATTGAATGCATTTTCCCACATCATGGATTTCCTAATGTTATATGATCGTGATGTTGATTTTGTAATCATTTCTGGGTTGCCTTATTTCAACATTTTGGTTCTAAATAGATTTTAGCTCTGCACTTCCTCCCCAAAGCAATGGACAAAGTGAGGCTACGGATAGTAATATTCTTCATTTATTGTGTTGTTATTCATTAGATAGTCCCATTAACTGGGATGAAAAGTTGTTGTTGCTTCAATTTGCTTACAATAACACCATGCACACCACTACTGATCGTGCACCTTTTGAAATTGTTTATGGTAAAAAGCTTCCCACTCCCATGTCACTCACCCAAACTGACATTCCAATGGCTGATTCTATTGCTCAAGATCACATTTCTATAGTTCATGATGTTCATGAGCACATTAGGAAAAGTCAAGAGCGATACACACGTAATATCAATACAAAATGATTAGCTAGGGAATTCAAGGAAAATGATCTTGTGTGGTTGCGTATCATTAAAAGATGTCTCAAAAATATTTTGAAGCATCCTAAAATTAAACTTGCACCATGCTATTATGGACCGTTTCAAATTATACAAAAAATTAATGATAATACATTTACATTAGATATACCATCTCATTGGAATATACGTATCTCTTTTCATATTAAAACCATTTAAAGTAACTTTACCACTCACTCCACTTCTTGATGACCCTCCTTTAATTGAAGAACAATCTGATATCTTGGTTCCTGAGAAAATAATTGATCATGATGTCACTACTACACGTACTAGTACTTAATATCATAGATATTTAGTTAAGTACAAAATCACTCTATTGAAGAATGTCAATTGATACATAAAACAAAGTTAACACCTCATTATGACCACTTACTTTCTGCATATCATACACAAACACATTAATGTAATTTCTCCATGCACATTTCCATGCATGTGTTTTTACATGGAACATGCTTATTTTCATTCAGTGATGGAACATATGACTAGCCATCCATGTTTATATTTTTATTTTATCAATTGAGATCAGCTGCTTTTTCAACTGAGGGGCATGTTATAAGTTATGGAATATGTTGAGCAAGGCATTATTGGAGTGTTAATTTATATATGTATTAATGTGTTTTGGTGTTTTTGATATAGCAGCTGAAGGTTCATGAGGGCGTGAAAGGTGTGAAAGGGCGAACATCAATTATCCGACTTTAGGATGGACATCAACAATCCGACTTATTATTTAGTTTATAAATAAATCCGTGTAGAAGGTTCTATTGTTAGAAACAATTAGAAAAGTAATGGTTAGAATAAGGGTCATTATAGCCCGTAATTTCTGATATTGAAAGCAAAGGATTTCTACAAAAGTCATGAACTTTTACTTTCACACATGCTTTTCGAAGCCACTCTCATGTAACTGCTCTTTTCGACATAATAAAAAATTCCTATAAATACATGCACTCTATGGACTGTCAAGACAGAGTGCATGGGAGGAGATTGCACCCAATACTGCATTCTATCTCGTCTATTGGTGTGTCTATTTTTCTATGTGTTTACTGTATCCGTAACCTCTGTGTGCATGTGAGCAAGATCTTGATAACATAACATTTATATTTGCATAGGTTCATACGTAGATGAACACACTTTTTTAATTGCTCCTTTGTAGTCCTATGGTGTTATACTTGGTATGCCTTTTCGTCATCATTATAATCCATGCATTGATTATCATACACACACAATGAGTTTTAGGTTTAACAATCAGGATATTTCTTTGTCTACAATGCATGATTCCAACCATTTCCATTAATTAGTCATACTCAAGTACAATGTGCATCTACAAAAGGCTACAATCCATGTATTGTTTCTGTCAATAACATAGTGGATTATGTTGGTGCATTTTACCCAAGCCTACATGCTTGATATGCTTGATATTATCCTCATTTGTAGGTCACATGATTAGTCATGTGAACACCTCTTGTAAAAGAGTTCATTTTTATCTCTTGTATTTGAAAAAAGAAAAAAGGAAAAGGATGGCTTACCTCATGCATGATGTAAAAGCAAATTCGTGGGTCTAACTACCAAAACCCATGACTTTTAGAGCTGAGGGAATCTCTCCTAACTTTGGGGATCACTTTTAGGTGGAGCCATTCGAATTCGAATTCAAAACTCCCTCCAAGAATAGCTATAAAAAGAGCAAGAAGGAAGAGGCGATTAGCAAGCCTTGTACGTGACCACTTCATGTCATTTTGTAGAGATTGAAGAGCTTACTCCATAGCTCTATCATTCTACTCCCATTGTGCAAAGATTCATTGCCAATGTGGTTGTAATCATATATGAATTTATACATTTATCATCATTCACTTCTCTGTTTTGTTCTCCGTTATACTCACTCAGAGTAGTACCTTCAGAAGGTCATATCTCGAGTTCTACTGATCCTTTTTCAGTGATTTAGCGTGCGTTGGATAGCTCTTACTGTTTAGTTTTTGATATCAAGTTTCAAGGTAATTGAATTTATACTTTTGGAGATATCTGCATTTTACTGCTCACTGGTCTATCTCTGCAGAGCCCCGAGAATGGTGGGCATGTTCCAGAAATTGATGAAACTTGTTCTCAGTGCTTAGTCCATCATTTGAAGTGTTTTAACTTGTATTGGGAAGCTTGCTAAGTCTATTTGCTATGCCCAAAAGGAATGTTTCTAATTCCTACCAGGTTGAGAGCACTGTTCATTTTTTCCAGCAGGTGTATGTCCAAAAATAGCAAGTTTTCGGAGCTAGTTATTTCGCAACTAGTCTGTCTTGACTTAAACTTTTGGGATACATGTTCCAAAGTACTTGGCTGATATTTTGGTGGATTTAGGAAGCTCAAAGGGTCTACTAATCAACTCTGAAGTCTCAGTTGGCTGGTGTGAAGCTGGTTGTAGCGGCACCTACTCATCTTTGGATTGCATCCACCATCTCTCTTCACAGTGGTATCAGAGCATAGTTAAGCAACATGGGAGATGGATTTCCATCAACAATTGACAAATTGGATCGAAACAACTACCCGGCATGGTCTCTAAGGATGGAGGCTTACCTTCAAGGGAGGAATCTATATGGATTCATATGCGGAGATGAAGCAATGCCAACCATGAGGAACAAAGGGCAACCATCACATGAAGAAGTGGAAGGACTTTCGAATTGGTGTTCGAAGGATGCACTTGCAAGGTCCTATATTCTAAACTCAATCTCTGATTTTCTTTTACCTCATGTCAAGGGATGCAAGACATCAAGAGAGACCTGGAATGCACTTGCTTCTTTCTTCTCTTCCAACACTCGAGCAAGGAAGAACCAATTGTCGATGGAGTTCACAACAATGAAGAAAAGCCCGAAGCAAAATGTGACTGATTATGTCACAAAGATGAAGGAGATTTCTGACCAACTTGGAAGCATTGGAGAGGTAATTGAAGAGGAGCAAATCATAAGACAAATCATGAATAGAATCAAAGCAGACGACAAGTGGGAGTCATTCACAACAGCCATGGATTTATACATGGATATGCATGTACCCGACCTTAACACACTCATGGGCCAACTCTTCACTCATGAAGCAAAGATTAGCAAAGGTGGTGAGTCCTCAAGAGGTAATCAAACTTCTGCCTTATATTCTGATAAATCTAAGGTCAAGGACAAGTCAAAGAATAGGAAGAATGAAGATGAAGGAAGCCCTTTCCAAGCAAACTTTGCAGGTAGAGGAAGAGCTAGAGGAAGAGGCAGAGGTGGAAAGCAAGGCAGGGGGAGATTCCAATCATCTCAACCTTGCAAAATATGTGGCTTATCTAACCATACTACTGAAGAATGTTTCAGGAACCCGAGGAACTCAAGGGGAAGAGGATTCATTAGAGGTGGCTATGGATCAAATAGAGATAGATACAATGGAGGCTACAACAACAACAACTACTACAACAACAATTACAACAACAACAACAACTATCAAAGTGGCCATAGAGGAAGAAGAGATTACAATAACTATGCAGAGGACCAAAGTCAAGAAGATTCATTATTGATTATGAATCTATCAGCAAAGAAGGGTAAGGATGATGATCACATATTTTACATTGATTCGGGATGCTCAAACCATGTAGCAGGAAATGTGGCTTTACTTTCTGATTTGGAAGATCCTCATAACAAGCATGAAGTGCAGACAGGAGATGACACAAAGCACTCAGTGGAGAAGATAGGTAATGTGAAGACATCAGATGGGAATATGAACCTCTTAAGCAAAGTCTTGTATGTCCCTACAATTACCAAAAATTTAATAAGTGTTGGACAGATTGTTGAAAAAGGATTGTAGGTTAGATTCAATCGATTTGGAGCATATGTTGAAGACCCAAGGCAAGGCTTTCGAAGGATTGCCAAAGGAGAAAAGACAGGAAGGCTTTTCACTTTTGAAGTGGAAGATACAAAGAACATAGCTTTGTTTAGCTATGGATCTCAAACTCTAACAGAGTTGGAGATATGGCACAAAAGGCTTGCTCACATTGGTGAGAGGACACTCAAATAGATTTGCAGGGACCAAAGTGTACTTGGTTTTCCTAATATCACAAGGCAACACATGATTTATAAGTGTGAAGCTTGTCAACTCGGCAAGGCTCATAGACAACCTTTCAATAAGAAAGGATATATGTATCAAAATCCTTTGGATCTAGTGCACACGGATGTGTGGGGTCCAAGTAAGGAGCCATCTATATCAGGCTCAAGATATTATGTGTCTTTCATAGATGATTGTAGCAGGTGGACCATTCTGTTTTTCATGAAGCACAAGGATGAAGTGTTTAATTGCTTTAAGAAGTATATTGCTCTTGTTGAAAACCAAACAGGTAGGACTTTGAAACGACTCAGATCAGATGGTGGAGGAGAATACTTCTCTTCTGAATTTGATGCCTTCTTGCATGAGAGAGGCATTAAAAGGGAAGTCACTACAAGGTATACACCCGAACTCAATGGTGTAGCAGAGAGGAGGAACAGAGCTATTGTCGAAGCTGCAAGGTCCATGCTCAACGAAAAGGGATTGCCAAACTACCTATGGGCAGAGGCTGTGTCTATAGCCACATATCTCATAAATAGACTTCCATCTAAGTCACTAGATGGAACCACTCCATATGAAGTGTGGAATGGAAGAAGACCTAGTCTAGAGCATTGCAAAATCTTTGGATGCTTAGCCTATGCTCACATTCCTTCTCAAGTAAGAGGGAAATTGGATCCCAAGGCAGAGAAGTGCGTATTTATTGGTTATGACCAAAACCAAAAAGGATATAGATTGTACAATCCAACCAATAAAGGATTTTCTGTGAGGTAGAGATGTAATTTTTTATGAAAACAAATCATGGTTTGATGATGACAGGAAAGTGAAGCTGCCATATGACTTGGATGAAGATTTTCCATCACTTCAACCAAAGGAGCCAAAGCAGATTGAAGAAAGTGATTCGGAGATTGACCTAGAAGACTTGGAAAGACTAAAGCTATGGAAGAACAAAGGTAAAGCAAAGATGCAGGATGCTACATATGGACCCGAGAGCTCACATCAACCACTTAGAAGGTCTTCAAGGGAGAAGAAGAAACCTGAGAGGTTTGGTTATGATACTTCTTTGGTCACAAAGCACTCAATCTACATTGCGAAGGATTCAACCAATGAAGAACCTACCACATTTGAAGAAGCACAAAGCAAGAAAGCTTGGAGAGATGCAATGGATGAAGAAATGGACGCCTTGAAGGAGAATGACACTTGGGAGCTTGTACCTAACAAGCCATCTATGAAGGTAATTGGATCTCGATGGATATACAAAATCAAGAGGAATCCAGATGGAAGTATAAATAGACACAAAGCAAGGTTAGTTGCTAAAGGGTTTGCTGAAACCCATGGTATTGATTATGAGGAGACTTTCTCTCCTATTGCAAAAATGCCTACAATTAGGGTTCTCATTAGTCTTGCTACATCTAGAAATTGGAATCTTTATCAACTTGATGTAAAGAATGCTTTCTTGAATGGATGGATTTCTGAGGAAGTGTATATGGCACAACCTCCTGGATATGAGGATGCACATCATCCTAACTATGTATGCAAACTAAAGAAAGCTTTGTATGGATTGAAGCAAGCTCCAAGAGCTTGGAATTTCAGATTGGTGACTTATTTGCAGGACCAAGGATTCAAAGCTAGCAAGGCGGATACCTCTTTGTTCATAAAGAGGAATGGATCTGAAGTGATCTATTTATGTGTGTATGTTGATGATATTATTATCACAGGCAATGATCTTGAAGGAATCAAACAGGTAAAGAGTCAAATGAAGGAGGAGTTCAAAATAAGTGACCTCGGATCACTCACTTATTTTCTTGGATTGGAGTTGATCTACACAGATTCAGGTATATACATCACACAAAGGAAGTATGTCCATGACATGCTCGTCAAGTTCAAGATGGAAAATACCAAGTGTGCAGGTACACCTATGGAGCAAAATCATAAGCTTAGTGCTTATGAAGGAGAGCCAATTGAAGACATCACAAGCTATCAAAGCTTGGTTGGAAGTTTGAACTATGCAACACTCACAAGGGTGGATATATGCTATAGAGTTAGCATTTGAGTCAGTTTATGCATAAGCCGAGAAGACCACATATGGAAGCGGCCAAGAGAGTCCTCAAGTACCTAAAGGGGACCATGAATGAAGGTTTGTTCTATTCATATACTTCAGATATTGAGCTAAAGGTCTACTCAGATGCAGATTGGGCCGGATCTAAAGATGATAGAAGAAGCACATCAGGGTATATATCATTTGCAGGTTCAAAAATCATTTCTTGGTCATCGAAGAAGCAACCAACCGTGGCATTATCTTCTACTGAAGCAGAATATAGAGGTTTGGCTAATGCAACTCAAGAAATCATGTGGTTAAAGTCTTTGTACACAGATCTTGGACTTCATTCTTCAACACCTCATATTTTTTATGACAACACAAGCTCACTACATCTAGCAGCTAATCCGGTATACCATGCTAGAACCAAGCATATTGAAGTCCACAACCATTACATAAGGGAGAAGCTAATGAGCAAGGATATTCAACTATCCTATGTCTCTACAGATATGCAATGTGCAGACATGTTAACTAAAGCTCTTGATGGTACAAAGTTAAGTAGATTCAAGTTGATGATTGGCTTGCAGGAAATCAAGGACAATTGAAGACTTATTTGGAGGCCAAGCATGTTAGGCTTGAGGGGGAGCTGTTGGTGCATTTTACCCAAGCCTACATGCTTGATATGCTTGATATGCTTGATATTATCCTCATTTGTAAGTCACATGAGTAGTCATGTGAACACCTCTTGTAAAAGAGTTCATTTTTATCTCTTGTATTTGAAAAAAGAAAAAAGGAAAAGGATGGCTTACCTCATGCATGATGTAAAAGCAAATTCATGGGTCTAACTACCAAAACCCACAACTTTTAGAGCTGAGGGAATCTCTCCTAACTTTGGGGATCACTTTTAGGTGGAGCCATTCGAATTCGAATTCAAAACTCCCTCCAAGAATAGCTATAAAAAGAGCAAGAAGGAAGAGGCGATTAGCAAGCCTTGTACGTGACCACTTCATGTCATTTTGTAGAGATTGAAGAGCTTACTCCATAGCTCTATCATTCTACTCCCATTGTGCAAAGATTCATTGCCAATGTGGTTGTAATCATATATGAATTTATACATTTATCATCATTCACTTCTCTGTTTTGTTCTCTGTTATACTCACTCAGAGCAGTACCTTTAGAAGGTCATATCTCGAGTTCTACTGATCTTTTTTCAGTGATTTAACGTGGGTTGGATAGCTCTTACTGTTTAGTTTTTTGATATCAAGTTTCAAGGTAATTGAATTTATACTTTTGGAGATATCTGCATTTTACTGCTCACTGGTCTATCTCTACAGAGCCCCGAGAATGATGGGCATGTTCCAGAAATTGATGAAACTTGTTCTCAGTGCTTAGTCCATCATTTGAAGTGTTTTAACTTGGATTGGGAAGCTTGCTAAGTCTATTTGCTATGCCCAAAAGGAATGTTTCTAATTCCTACGAGGTTGAGAGCACTGTTCATTTTTTCCAGCAGGTGTATGTCCAAAAATAGCAAGTTTTGGGAGCTAGTTATTTCGCAACTAGTCTGTCTTGACTTAAACTTTTGGGATACATGTTCCAAAGTACTTGGCTGATATTTTGGTGGATTTAGGAAGCTCAAAGGGTCTACTAATCAACTCTGAAGTCTCAGTTGGCTGGTGTGAAGCTGGTTGTAGCGGCACCTACTCATCTTTGGATTGCATCCACCATCTCTCTTCACAGATTATACACATATACTTCTTGATGCATATAAATCATTTATGGATTCCTATAAGGATTTTTTTATGGCTGATTTTCCTTCTAAGCCACTACCTTCTAGGGGATCTCTTGACCATAGCATAGACTTAATTCCTTGTAGTTCTCCTCCCATAAAGCACCTTATAGGCATGGACCTTTACATCAACAAGAAATAGCTAATGAAGTTAAGGATTTACTCCATAAAGGAGTAATAGTTCTTCTCCCTTTGGAGCACCTATTCTTTTAGTAGAGAAGAAGAACAAGACTTATAGGATGTGCATTGACCATAGAACACTGTCAAGGAGCAAAGGAGGTCTAAGGAAGGGAGAGCGGTGTGGGGTTAGATTAGGCCCCTCTGGGTGCATCGTCCCCCTGGTTCGATGAGCGATGTCTACACACTGGGTGTATTGCCTTGGTACGGTGGTCGTATTTAATGTCATGGGCCCACACCCTCAAAAAAGAAAAGGGAAAGCTCACATGCATCGGAAGTAGTCACCACTGATGTGGAATGTAATATGCAATGCTAAAAATAAATGGCCAATCTCAATAATAATGGTCCAACAATTTACATCCAATTATCAATATACAAAATCAATGATACAATGCAGAATAAATGACGCAATAGTGCGATCTAGATAATACAAAATGGACACTCGGCTACAGTGCAGATCAAGTAACACAATATAGACTTCCCGCTATAGTGTGAGAAGACGCCCACAAGCTTCTCTTTGGTCTTTGCGGTAGGAACTTTACTTCAAGTCTATTCTTCAAACTTCATAAACTTCGAGTCTTTCGTCTTCAAAAGGATTTACTTCAAATGATCCTCTCTACTTCATACATCTATAGTAACCTCCAAATCACACAGCAAACTCCAAATCCCGCAATAACCTGGAGAGAAGATCCAGAGAAAAGATCCACGGGGGGATGCTTCGCTTCCATCTTCAAAAACTTCAACTCTTTACTTCATATAACCTCTGGAAAAAATCAACCGCTACCTAGAGAAAAAATCAGTGGGGGGCTCGTGAATGTCAATTAGTATATAAAAAAATATAAAAAAAATAATAAATCCTCTCTTTTAAAACAATGTCCCTCTCTCTCTCTTATTTCTCGTAGCAACCCTAAAACATCATTCTCTAAATCACCACATTCAAGACATATGCCTCATGTTTTTCATTTCATTTTACATCCATTCCATTAGATGGTTCCATGAACCTACGTTTAAGATTTAAATTTGTTTTGTAGACTGTTTATATCTATTACCACTTAAAGAAGAGGTTCATGCATGGTTTATCAATTTTTCACAATCCACTTAATCTTGTTCATACAGATGCTTGGGACCCAATAGAGGAGAGTTAAATTGAGATAGTAGATACTTTGGAACCTTTTGATAATTGCACAAGAGTGACTCATCTCTTTTGCATGAAACATAATTTAGATTTCTTTGTATACAGCCCAATATCTTTGAAGCAACATGTATAAAATATTCATCATACTCTAGAAATACTCTTATTAAAAAAATTCTTTGCTAGATATCGTTAACTAAAGTAAACCATATAATTTCCCAGTTTCTTAACAACACATCTTATCAACACAGATAGGAATTCACTTGGTCCATGAAGTACGGTCTAGAGCATGCATTTAATATTATATACAAGTCAATGAATGTATAGCTTCTGTAGATCCAAATAGTTATGCTCAATAACTTGATTCCTCCAACTCTTATCCACAAGACAATCATGAAACAAAGAACATTGCCGCCTACAAATCATCAAGCTCACATTGCAACTATTGCCCATTGGTGTTCGAGATATGAGAAATAAACCTTTTATAGGTGGAAATCTTATCTTCTCATCTCTCAAGCACCTTCAAAGTTTGGTTGCACAATCTAATTCAGCACCGACTTCCCTCTTTCTCTCACCTGACCAACTTAATCTATTTTCTCTCTGCACCTTTGTACCACAACCATCTCTCTCTGTTTATGTGAATTGCAGTGCATCTCTCTTTCTCTCTCCCTCTCTACATTCTTGCACACTGCCTCTAGCCTTGGTTCCCTATTCCTCTCTCTCTCTCTCGCATCCTTTGTGCACCTCTGGAATGGCCGGACTACACACTCTCTCTCTCTCTATGTTTTTTACATGTTCATGCTTCTGTCTCTCTCTCTCTATAGATAGATAGATAGATAGAGAGAGAGAAGTGTAGGTCCATGACGTAAATCTATTGGAGATTGGTGGTGCTGGAGAGAGAGTCACTGTAATAAAGTAAGTCTATGATCCAAGGATTCAGTCAGCTCAGATAGATATTAAATCGGGAACCGTTTGGTCACCCGTGTGTATGACCGAAGATCTCGAGTCTAGACTTGCTAGAAAGTCATTTACTCTTGTAACCAAGTGATCCACTTAGGCTAGTGGTTAAGACTCAAGGATGTGAAGGAGGAGGTCTCGGGTTCAATCCCCATGGGGTACATAGGGAGAGTGTTTTGCCTAAAGAGCTCTCGAATCTTCTAGAAGCATCCACTTGAGTTTACTCTGGTTAACTAGGACACTTGGCACATGGATGGTTAGTATCCACCTACCCAAGAAGGCAGTCCCTTAGAGAGAGCTATATATAGAGGCATTTAGTTGGGAGGAGATTCACCTCTCTAGCACGTGGTGGTGGTCGTAATCCTCATTCTCTTGCATTGCTTTTAGTGTCAAAAAACTATTGAGCGCCAATGAGTTTTGAGCTGATCATCTGAGCATCAATGATGTATGTTGTAACCAGAATTCTAGGCAATTTATCGAGAGGATTTCATAATCATCTACTACATCTTTGTAGGCATAGGCTCTTTATAGATCCAAAGGAAAATGTGGATAGTCTCATTGAAGTTGTATCTGGGGATCGAACCCAAATCCTCTCATTTTGTAAGGGAGTGCCCTATCCATTTGGCCAAATCGTGTTTGCTGAAGATATAATAAAAGCCAAAATTTATGTCAGCTACGAACCCATCATTCTTGATTGCATAGCATAAATTAATATATGATAGCTTTGCATCTCATCAGACGAACTTTTCTTGCAACCCAATTAAATCCTTTGGATCTGAGTGGAGTTCTTTAAGGACTCGGAAATTGACTTTAGAGTCTACCACTATGGAGGATAAACTCATGGAGTTAGATGAGTAAAGGGAGACAAGGCTTCTCTAACAGTAAAAAGATTTCAATGTAGCTACAAAGCATGTAAAGATGCTTGGACAAGGAACAAAGGATGGAGAATGGCTCTTCCTAAGGATCAATGGAAGGACATAGCTTAATTGGGAGATAAGTATTTTCCAAAGTTAATGATTGGTTTCAATATTTGTTTTGTTGTATGCTTTCATGTAGGATGCATGCTATTATCATTGAAGTATAGAAAAAAACTTTATTTTTGATAATTTCTATGCAAATTATTGAAAGCTAAATGAAAGAGCATAAATGTATTGAAACACTCATTAAGCACAAGAATGGATCTATATGTCACCGCATGGGAGTAAAAGAATGTTGGTGCATTTATCCTTTCAAAAGAATATTTTTATGCACAAAACACGTTTTCTTCTTGCTTGAAAAGATAGTTAATGCTCAAGTTTATGCACATGAACGGTTAAATCATTTTTAAAAATCCTGCAGGTAAGCAAAGAAGCTTTTGACAGTTTAGGAGATCTTAAAGATAAAGACTAAGTCTTTATTTTAGTCACAAGTTCAACTATACTTGATCAAGCTTGGCCATAATTTTCCAAGAATGTGCAATTGGAACTACCCTATAGATTGCCCAAGTATTGGCAATAAAATTCCTTTTGGAAATTATTCACTCAAGTTCCATTTATCCAATGGAAAATTGTGAAAAGAGTAAGTTGTTCCAAGTCTGAAGAGAGTAAATAAATTCCAAGAATGTACTCTGCAACCGTGAAGACAATACTTAAGTCTGTGGAAGGTAAAACATAATGTTTGCCTATCCTTAAAGAGATTTTGGTATAAATCCAAAAAGCATGAGCAGATGCTTAGACTTAAGTAGTAGAGAGATTCCTGTAAAATCCTAGCTAGGATAGGTACCTAAAGCATTAGAAAGTAACGAATCTAAAGACAAGAAGTCAAAACCTCTTGTGACTACAAATTGGTCAAGAATAAACCAATTGAAATGGAGGAAAGGGAAGGTAAAACATCTTGTTGATGTGCTCCATGTTGCAAATATAACAAATAAGATTGATTGGCAAAGGAAACAAAGTGGGTAGGATGTTCACCCTAAATTTAAAAATTCTTAAAATGAATGCACCCATGTTCGCAAAAGGTGTAGGAGTTAGTGCTGACATAGAGATTTTGCACAAAAAAATTGGACATGCAAATTTGCAAAGGCTGAAATTGATGTAGTCCAAGGAGATTGTCTATGGACTACCAAATTTCCAAGTTGCAAAAATGCAAAAGGCCACATCATTTTTGCATGACAAGCATGTTAGTGAGAATGCTAGAAATAGTACATACAGATGTTTGGGGTCCTACAAAGAACACATCTATGGGTGGTTGCTGGTTTTATGTTACTTTCATTGATGACCATACACAAAAATCATAGGTATATTTGATGAAAGAGAAGAGTGAGGTGTTCACTCACTTCTATAATTTTAAGGCTATGGTGGAAAAGTAGACGGGAAAGCATATTCAGATATTAAGGTTTGATAGAGGAGGTGAATGCATGTCAAATGAATTCAACAAATTTCTTAAAATTCATGGAATTTGACGTCAGTTTTCATGCAGGTACATACCACAACAGAATGGCATTGCTGAATGCAAAAATAGACATGTTGCAGAAATAGCAAGAGCTTTGATGGCTTAGAAGAATATGCCTCATTGTTACTCAGCAGAAGCTGTGCATACTGTTGTATATATCATGAACAGAACTCTGACCGTTGTTGTACATCAAGCTACACTTGAAGAGAAGTTTACATGTAAAAAGCTGAACTTATCACATATGAAAGTATTTGGCTGTATTTCATATGTACACGTTCCAGATGAGTTGATGGTGAAGCTTGATCCAAAAGAAAAAAAATGTATCTTCATTGGATACTCCCTTGAGCAAACGGGGTATAGATGTTATAGCCCACTCACGTGACATGTGAAGGTAAGCATAGATGTTGTGTTTGATGAAATGTCAAGATTCTATATAGATGCCAAAGATGGACTTGATGTTGAACCAAATGACAAAGACAATGCTGAAAAATCAAATGTTGAATCTCAAGTTTTGAGTGGACCAGATGCTTCACGAAGCAATAGTTCCAACTCAAATCCATGGAGTGGAAGATTGCATGGAAATTTTAGTCCAAAAACTTCATCAACTACATCAAAGAAAGGTAAAGAAAAGTTTTCTACTGGTAGTAAAACATCTATAGGTTGTGAAGACATTGATGGAGATTCAAGCGGTTTAGAGAAGAGTCTTGATGAGGAACTTGGATTGCCCTCTGTGAAGAGTCCATGAGTTAGAAAGGCACATGTAGATGAACAAGGAGAAGTGACCCAAGACCAAGAAGATTTGGGAGGATGTAGAATTCTGTGCAACTATTGATTTATGATAGTTATTATGGCTCCTCATTGTGCCTACATGACCAACATAATACAAGATGCTGAACTTTCATGTTTTGACGATGCAATTGGAAATGTAGATTGGAAAATTGCTATGGATGAGCAGATGGCCGCGTTTATGGAAATGATACATCGAAATTGGTTCCATTTCCATAAGGAAAGGAATCCATAGGTTGCAAGTGGGTTTACAAGGTAAAGCACAATGCTCATGGTAGCATAAGCACGTATAAAGCACGATTGGTAGAAAAAGTATATGCACATACATATGGTATTGATTATGAGGAAATGTTCAACCCTATAGCTAAACTGTCTACTGTGAGAGCACTTGTTGCATTAGCTACAACAAAAGGATGGACTTTGCATCAGATGGATGTGAAGAATACTTTCCTACATGGTGAGTTAGAGGAAGAAGTATACATGTACCAACCACAAGGATATGAAGATTCAAAGCACTCCAAACATGGTTGCAGGTTTCCAAAGGCTTTGTAATGGCTTAAGCAAGCTCCTCATACTTGGCATGCAAGGACTGCTGACTACTTAACCACCATTGGGTTTTCTATGTGTGATGCAAATCATTCACTCTATGCAAGGAAGGGTTATAATGGCATCACATTTGTGGCTATTTATGTTGATGACTTGATTGTAGGAGCCGACAATGAAGAGAGCATTAATGAGGTAAAGAAACTCCTTATGCAGGAATTTGATATGAAAGATCTTGGTGTGCTACACTATTTCTTGGGCATTGAGTTTATACATATAGAAACAGGTATATGGATGTCGCAAAGGCAATACACCTTGAATATGCTACAAAAGTATGGTATGGCTAATTGTAAGCCAATTCTTATGCCATTAGATGAAAATTTAAAGTTGGATACTAAATCAGGTGAAGTATTGGAAAGTGCTACTATGTACAGGAAAACTGTGCGATGTTTGATATATCTCACAATTACAAGGATGGATCTAAGCTACATTGTTGGACTAAAGAGTCAATTTATCTAGGTTCTCAGGAAGGCACATCTAGATGCTCTAAGGTGCACTCTACATTATGTGAGTGCTACTTTGGATTATGCATTGTTGCATGAAGTTGGTGTAGACTTGTAGGTTCATGGATACAGTGATGTAGATTGGGCTGGTAGCATTCCAGATAGAAGATCTAGTAGTGGCTTTCTACTCTCATTTGGGAGTGCAACTATTACATGGAGCAGTAAGAAGCAACCCACTATGGCTTTCTCAAGTAAAGAGGTTAAGTATAGAGGTACTACAACGGCAACATCTGAGGCATCATGGCTATAGATGCTACTTGCAGATTTGGGTATGGAAGTACAAAATCCTATCACCACCTATTGTGATGATCTTAGTAGCATATATTTAGCACGGAATCCTGTGTTTCATGTTAGAAAAAATCATATCAAGTTACATTATCACTTCATTACAGAGAAGGCATTAGTAGGTGATATTGACCTTATTTATGTGAGAATGGAGGTTGCCAATATTTTCTCTAAAGAACTTGGAGCAGAGAAGCTGAAGAAGTTTCCGAAGATGCTTGAATTATAGGACATGACATTGAGCTTGAGGGGGAGTGTTGAGATGTCAAGCCCAAGATGTGATGATCCAGGATGACATGTATAACGGTCACACCCATATACGTTAGGGACACTTCATTGAGCTTTATTAAGTTTATCTACTGAGAGTGATGGCACATTTGTTTCTTGCTAGCTCACTCATTCATAGACATTAGGATTTTCCTTATGTGATGTTCTTTATAAATTGCACTTGTTATATTCTTATTTTAGGTCATTCTTGTACATTCCTTTTATGTAATAGAAGAAGAAGAAGATCATTCTTCCTTGCCTCAATCTATGTGTGGGCTCCTCTTTGGATGTGAGAGTGTCTGTGTGATCTCTCTACCTTATATCCTTCCTCGTGAAAAATCTATACATTAGACCTAAATATTTACTTGTATAAATTTCATTAAACCTTAAAAAAATCAAAACCCTAGAATTTTTGACTTAAAATCCTAACTTTTAACCCCTAAAACCCTAATTTTGACCACTAGAAACTAAACTTTGACCCTTGGAAACCCTAAGATTTTAACCTCAAATGTACATATTTAGTCATTGATTGATGTGTCTAACCCTAACCATAAGAAATCCTAATTTTTCTCGAATAAAAACCGTAGGTTAGGAACTTGAAATCATGATTTATCCTAACTATAGCCCTTAGTTTTAATTATTTCTTTTGTATATAAGTGTGAAAGGAGAATAAACCTTTAATTAAAAATAGAAACAAAGTAGAATGAATAAAAAAAGAAATAGGAAAAATAGAAAATAAAAAGAGAAAAACCAAAAATTAAAAAAGAAGGATTTGATCTTCCAAATTCATAAAAGAAAAAAAAAGATTTCTAAAAATAAAAAAGATTAAACAGAAGATTTTCTTAGAATAGAAAGAAGAAGGCTCGAAGATTCTAATGTTCAAGAGAGAGAACCTAGGGAAAAGCTATAAGTTCATGCTCAATGCTCATTTGGTTTTTCCCATGATCTTTTTCAGGTACTTTCCTCCTTGCTTCTCCTTGTCCATGCTTTATGAGTATTTGATTTTCTATGTATGATCATCACCTCTAAAATTCTCCATTTGTGGCTACCATGTCAATAGAGGAGGGAGGGAGGGAGAGAGAGATAGAGAGAGAGAGAGATACACAAAGAGAGAGAGAGATGGAGAGAAATAGAGTCCACCATATCTCTAATCTGCTCTCTCATACTCTTACATTAAAATTGTCCTTTCCATGCAAAGAGTGTTATTGAGAGAGAGAGATAGGGAAGAGAGAGAGAGAGAGAGAGAGAGAACGAGAAAAAGAGAGAGAGTGTAATAAAATGTTGTAGATGTAATACTCTTGACAAGTTGAATTCATTTGCAAATAGCATGAGTGTATGTATGGAGGAGTTGAGTAGAGGTTATATTAAAGAAAGGAAGGGACCACTTTGTAAACATCTTCAAGATCATAAACAAGGTTTATATTCATTTATTTTGATTGTTCAAAATTTCCCGCAAGATCGAATAGCTATTTCCCTTGTTCAAATTCCAATAATTCAGATATATTCTTAATCGAAATCTTGTGATTCTACACAAATGATATTAGAAATGCATTGAATTTGAGTCAATATTCATGGATATTGATATATTCTATGTTGAAAAGCATATTTAAAGATTGCTTATGCAGTGTTTACAAGATCATTAGTACAAAGAGAAAGGAGAGAATTCCCTAGGCTATCATATTGGAGAAATACGAAGTATAAAATATATTGTGCTAAATAATGGAGTCATAGAGATATTTGCTATGGTGGAAAGCTCCTAATAATGCATCATTTGGAGCCTTAAGACAAATCTTTTTGTCAAATATCTGGTGTATCGGAGCTTTCTGATAAAGAACCATTCAAATAAGCTTCATAGAACTTTGGTTCTAACAAAGAGAGAAAGAGAAAAAGGGATTTGCACACTGTTGAGAGGATGAAGTAGAGAGAGAGAGAGAGAGAGAGAGAGATCATATGTGGATGTGCAATCCCAGCTGCTATGCATGGACTACCACTTCCACTCTTTAACGCACTTGCACCCTTCTTGATGATTATGAATATAAAGATTCTGAATTGACATGATCAAAGTATCAAGGGTTGGCACTGGTGAAGACCTGTGGACCTCGGTCGATTTCAGATGATGGATGGTAAAGAGATTTAGTTGTGGCGAAGTGAAGCACGAGGTAGGTAGAGGCTTTTGTGGTGTCCGAAAGAAGGAGGTCAAGTGGGGGAGCAATGTGGGGTTGGATGAGGCCCCCTGGGTGCATCATCCCTTTTCCAGCAAGTGGCATCTACATGCTGGGCACCTCACCCTCGTATGATGGTCAGTTGTCGATAGTGCACTAGCACCTAGAAAGAGGAAGGGGGAAAAAATGCTCGGTCATGTCGGATGAAGCATTGGATGTCGTGAATGGAAAAGGGAGAAACAATGCTCTGAAAATAAATCATGGAACTTGAAGTGCCAAATAAAGTTTTTACACTCCATAATCAGGATCAATATACAACTCATGTCATGAGGTGATTCTGAATAATACAAAATACTCCACTAGAGTGCGGATCAATCAATACAAAATAGTGTGAAAATATGCCCTAAACATCAATCTTCACTTCGAGCTTTGGTCTTCGATCTTCGATCTTCAAACTTTAATCTTCTAAGCAAATAATGGGAATCTGAAAAATCAATAAAAGACTCTTCTCTTCACTTTTCTTTAACTCATGAGCATCATTATCTAGAGAGAATCCTTGGAGACAATCCACGGGAAAAAACTCTTCACTTTGGTCTTCAAAACTTCTTCCTCAAATCATGAGATGATATCTGGACAAAATCCATGGGGGAAAACTATATGGGCATTAGGAACCTTTTATTGCTTTGCCCTAGGTCCCCTCTCTAGAACTTTAGAATCTTCTAGCCTTCTCCTTTATATTCTTAGAGAATCTCCTCTTTTAATTTAATCTATTTTTTGGAATCCAATTTAATTTAACCTGCAAAATCCAACTAAAGCATATCAAGATTCTTTTGAAATCTCTCTATACTTTTTATGTTTTCCAATCAAAAATTGAAACTTGATCTCATGTAAATTTATAAAGATTAGTAAAAAGTTTAGAAAACAAAGCACATGCAAGCTTCGCATACATCTTATTATGTTTTTACCTTCGGTTTTTTAAACCCATTCAGATCCAACAAATTATTCTAAGTACTAGTGTTGCAGAGCAAAGAGGAGCAGAGATGCAGAGAAAAAGAAGGGCCCCGAAATTTTTCCATTTTGGACACTTTATTTTTGTATCATAGTCACCTTGTAATATACTTTCCAATGTAAATGCACTAAAGGAGTCCTCCAGATGCATACCCATGGATATTTTTATCATTGCCCTTGTAAATTAGTAGGGAATTAGTCTTTTAGTCAATAAAGTGTCGGTCTCTTGTATGAAAGGACCATTTTTAGGGCACATGTATATAAGTCATTTTGTGACTCTTTGTAGAGACTTTTTGTCATTGTGAGAATCAAGAGCACAAAATTTTGAATTTGTGTCTTCTCCTCTCTGTACCTTCTCTCTGGTGAGCTTGCATGCATGTATGTGGCTTGAAAAGAGTGCTTTGAAGTGTTGTCGATCCATGGTAGTGCTTACTTGTTGTTGAAAATGTGTGTGTGAAGTGCTGAAGCATAGGTAGGTCATTCCCATGGATCAGTATTTTGCTCATATCTTGAAGTAGAAGTGCCATAATCAAGTGAAAAGACTACCATTGGATGTGTCTTCTTGAGAGCTTCGAAACGAATCCGGTATTTGCTATATTTCAAGTTCTGAGCTGAGAGAAAAGCTCAATTTACTATGGATGTTGCTCTAAGTGTTGTGACACCATAGCCAATCATGAAAGCTTTGAAGTGATAGTTTACACTTGTTTGCACCTTTGTTAGTTCATATTTGCATTGGTCATTGTTGACCTAAGTACCAACTTAGGGACTTGTGGAGAAAGAGACTATACCTCAATCCCTCTCAAGTGCATATAGTGGGGATTCACGCTTTAATTATCAATCCGATGAGTATACAAACCTAGCCGAGTGTATGAGGACATGCAATCAAGTGATGATCAATGCAAATGAACTACTCAAAGAGTGCAAATAAGGCAAAGACTAATCCAAACAAGCTTCAACTGTCGGTCATGGTGTCACGATACTTGGTGCAGCAGTCGTCAGTATTTTGGACTTTTCTCTCAGCTCTGAACTCCAAATATAGTGAATAGCATATGCGTTTCAAAGCTCTCGAGAAGACACATCCAATGGTAGTGGTTTCACTCAATTCTGACACTCCTACTTCAAGTTATGAGCAAAATACTGAGTCGTGGGAAAACCTTCCTACACTTCAGCACCTCCTACACTTCGCACACACCTTACCTACAGCAAATAAACACTTTCATGGATAGACAACACTTCCTAACACTCTTTCCAAGCAATACACATGCATACAAGCTCACAGAGAAGAAGATACAGAGTGAAGAAGAGACAAATTTGAATTTTTGTGCTCTCTATTCTCACAATGGCAAAAAGTCTTTACAAAGAGTCACAAATTGACTTATATACTTGTGCCCTAAAAATGGTCCTTTCACACAAGAGACCGGCACTTTATTCACTAAAAGACTAATTTCCTACTATTTTACATGGGTAAGTTTCTAATCTTCTGTGGGGATGCATCTAGAGGACTCCTCTAGTGCATTTACAACGGAAAATATATACAATGAATGGTTATAATACAACAATTGGGTGTCCAAATCGGAAAAATTTTGGGGCCCCTCTTTTTCTTTGCCTTGTGCTCTCTTTAGCTCTGCAACACTCTCCCCCTCTTCGTCTCTTGTCGTCCCTTGACAGGCTTTACTTCTTGTCTTCAGTTTGTTGTCTGCACGCAACCCTTGCTCAGTTTTACCTGTTTATAAAACAGGTGCTCAGTTTTGACGGCCTCTTCTTAATTCTTGTTTAACATTCTCTGGGCTTGATGCATTCGTTTTGCTTGTTCATTTTTGTTTTTCTTGTACGCCTGCAACCCTTGGAGTTGGACTACCTGATGTTCGTAGTCTAGTTCACCAATAACCTCTTTAATTCTAGGTTGTTGTGTTAAGTCGGGTTGCCACACACGCCACCAGTGGAAGGTACGAAGATACGGTGATACAGTCTTCGATCTGGACCTGCCAAAGATCAAGAGGTTGTAACACCTTTTTGGGCTGCGTCCTTTCCTTGGTGTGTGCGCCCCTACGGGGCTTCTTGCAGAGATATATCTTTAGATATTCCTTTTTAGTGAAGCTTCTTTCATTGTCTTCTTCTTTTCTTTCTTTTACTTGATTCTCCCTCAACACTGCCCCCCTCCTGGACTCTGTCGTCCCCGACAAGCTTTGACGAGCGACGAGCATATGTTCTATATATTTTCTGCTCTCTTTCGTTAAGCAAATTGGCTTCACGTATCATTAATTGCTTCCATTGTTCTGCTTTTACACCATCATTGGGTGGCTGTCTGTGATCTGCGAAGAAGCTAAGTTCATATGCCACTAATCTTGCATTCAAATTAGAGGACATCTTCAAAAATATTTCTGAATCAATTTCAAAAAATCCTGTAAAGAATGCTTCTTCGAAAGTTTGCATATGTACACTTGGCAAGAACATCAATCTGGAATAATAAGCCATTATTGTTGGTCGGCTAGGCATAATAGATAGGTCAAAAATGAGAATCTCTGTGCCTTGATTGATACCAATGAAATTCAAAAATGTGTAGGCCGCATGCTTGAAGACCTTCAAAACTGTAAGTATCATACTGAGTATTTTATTTGTCATTTTGACAGTTAAGTCGGGTACTGTCGCATAATTTTGCAGCCAAAATTCGATGGTTTTGACCATATAATCTTCCGTTGGCAAGTAATTATGTGGCGGGCTTGGAAGCAGCGGGTAATTCAGCCACTGTTTATTTATGGTGCCATTTCTTTGCAAGTCCAAAAATTCTCTAGTATCCCTTCTGCGTGGTATAGGACAAAATGAAGGGTTTACCTGTAATGAGTAAGGTGCTGCCTGCCAATGCACCCGTAGTGTGGGATGTTTCTCCAAAAACTTTCTTCGCCAAATAGGTTGTGCAACTTCGAACTCTTCTTGACTGTATGCGAATGTGTCTTGTTTAAAATTTAACTGCTCATCTGGACTTTTCTTTGTAATCTTTTTTATGTATTGTCTGGTTTTCTCTTTCAACAATCCGTACGGAATGTTGAAAGGCTTCATGATCTTTTCCAAGTCTTTACCTTTGATCTTGGCCTCCTTCATTACTTTAATCACTTCATTTTCAAAATTTTCCGTCAATCTGGACACCACTAGTGCCCGTTCCTTCTGACTTATGTCTGCAGTGTATGGCATTGGATGATCATCATGTATATCCGCCATCTGCTCATGTATTGGAGAATTATAGATCGGGGGAGATAGAGGACGTACCTCTACCTCGTCAGTAGGATTTTCCTTAGCCTGCACTACTGGTGTCCCGATCGCTGCACTCTTGTTGATTTGAATTTCTAATTGCTTTATTCGCTCATTTTTGTCTTTATTTTCCTGCATGGCTGCTCTGAGTGCTTCTTTTGCTGCAAGCAATTCATTACCAATTTCAGCGACATTGTCCATGTTTTCGTTGTAGCTTGCTGCAAGTTTCCCATGTGCTGTATTCAACTGCTTTTTTAGTTCATTTATTTCTTGACTGTATTTCCATTCTAATTCTTCTCTCACTGTGCGCTCTTGTCTCAGCAAATCTACATGTTGTGCTAGCTGATCTTTTAATTCTTTTTCTTTAGTTTCGGATGACTCCTATTGTTCAATGGGTTGATCATATAACAATGATTTCATCAATTCCTTATTCCGGCTTCGTAAGGTGTCATTCTCTTCCATGTACAACTTTAGCTGTGTCTCAAGTAGAGTGCTTCTAGCCTTCATTCTTTCTTTGTCAGCTTCGCTTGCGTCATGTAATCTCTGTAAATCCGTGAGCTGTGCTTGAAGTTGGTGATGCTGAGTCACTAATGTATCACATTGCATTTTGACTTCTAGCAATTCCGTGCTTTTGACGGTTATTTCCTTTTGAGCTTGGATTAATTGCGATGACAATTGTTCGCTCATTATTTGGAATTGACTTTTTTCTCTCAATGCCTTATCATAATCGGCATCTATGTCCATCATCTGCTGTTATGTATCCATAGCCGTCTGAATCATTTGCTTGACTACAGGCTTCAGTTGAGAGACATCCACATTAAGCCATGTTTTTGGGATACTCGGTTCTTCGCCGATTGTGACATCTTTGCCCTGTGCCACATGTAACATACTGTCATGGGGCTGCCTAATCTGAAGCTGGATCCTTGGCTCAACCACCATGTTTTCCTTGTTTCTTTGAGGTGTATCATCTGGTACCTCAATCACAATCTGCTCTTTGTTTTGTAAAAGCTCCGAATCCGCGTTCACTGGAGTTTGTACTTCCTCTTTGATAGGTTGTTTTGCATATGTAACAGTGGTTGGAGCTTCCTTGATGCTGATTTTTGTAGTATCATTCAATTGAATGACGTGCTCAGACTTATTAGACTCTGCTATGTTCTTTTCTTTTGCTTCGTGGTTATCCGACGTCGCTTCGATTTGCTTGGTCTCTGTCCATTCTTCTTCATGAGTTTCTGTCTCTATGTCAGTGTCAAGAGTATCTTTTTCAGGACTGGATTTTGTATTGGAACTAGACTCATCTATGCCCAATTCTTTGTATCTTCCAGGTTGTTTTGGGGTCTTTTCTTGACGCTTTTGTTGTTTCTCTTGACTTGCTTGTCGATAATGATGACCTTGAACATTCAGATTTACCTGCCCTTGCATGTACTGATGTGTCTCTTCTAGGGCGGCAGAGAGATCTCTTTTAGTAATAGGCATTTGAGTTCTCGTAATCGTTGGAAGAACATGTGTCCGCTTTGATTGGGGTGTGGCTTGGTCTTCTTTCTCTCTTAGACGCTTGGTACCCCTCATGGGTTTTTGTGAACTGGTTCCTGCTTCTTCAGTAACAACAACTGCTTTCTTTTTCTTGGGGACCGTAGCAGATTTTGCATATTTGGCTAGCCCTTCTGAGGTCGGCATCTCACGTAAGCAGTTTTTCATGTCAAGAGCTTTATATATGAGTAATGTTAAAGCTCAACTCCCATTTTGAAACTTCTTTTGGCTCCACTTCTTTTGGGCTTCAAATAATCTTTCTTGGATATAGCCAGTCATATTTACTTTATTTCCCACTTGTCTCATTGCATGCGAGAGTAGTTGTACGACAATCTTTTGTGGTGCAGTATATCTATGCATACTTGGGAAACAAAAATGTTGGTGCACCAGGTGAACAACCTCTTCAATATCAATCCGGTTGATATCCAAAAATGACCTCTTTTTAGGATCATGGCATTCCTCTTTGACATTAGTGACTCCGTCTTGATTCCATCCGAAGGCTTTGTTGATTAGTTCATGGGTGAATTGAATGGTTTTCCATGTCCCTACTTTATCCAATACTCGTGCTTCTGGAATCGATATTTTTGTTGTTGCAGGCTGCAGTGTGTTCATTACTTGTGTACACCTTTGAAAATCTGGTATATAAATCGGCAATTTCAGAAACGCTTCTAGGCCTGCCTGTTTCCATACATCTTTGATATGTGGTAATCCTTGTATTATAGTTTTGAACTCTTGCGACATGATAGGGAAATAGTGATCCCTATCCATGATCTTGATAGTGGCCATGAAAATGAGATCTAACACTGGTTGGTCATCCCGAAACCAATGGCCTCTTGCTTTTGTTATGGATTCGAGTGGAAGAAGCTGGACCTCTTCCTCTTGTGTAGCTTCAAAATTAGTAGATGCCATCTCCACTCAATATAGAGTATTAATTAGTGGCCATATACTATCAGAAATCCTCCTTTATTTTTTTGTCATAAGCTTGACATTGCTCCGAGTGAATGGTGTCGTCCCTTTCTCGTGGGTGTGAGAAAGGTAATACCTTGATTTTTCCAAAATTTTTATAGATTTTTTATGTTTTTATCTGAAAAGAAAAATAGAGAAGTTAGATCATAGCCGAAGCGATTATTATATATATATTTTTTGAGTGATTTTCGTAATGTATGTACAAGTGCTTTCCTATTTCTCAAGAGGAAAATGTGATCGACTATCCTAAATTAGAAGGAAGCTGTGCCGAATGCTTGGCCTTGTAATGTGGCCCTATCGTGCATACTTTGGGTCCTGATAACTCCATATGTGTGCAACTGGAAGTAGTTGGATGATGCATGCAGTTTGTTTTCTCTTTCGGCATCCAATTCTGCTTCATTCTGTTGGGACGTATCGTATCCCTTACATTCCTGATGAATGTGGTTCTTCCCTTGTAGTACGTCTGCTCCATCTGCTTTGTGAATCTCGGATTGTCTTGTGTTGCAACTGCAGACTCCTTCCTTTTTCTGTAGGTGTGCCTCTTTGACTGTTTTGCCCTTAGACCCTGTTGGTTCTTCTTATGATGAGGTTCATCGTTTTGGGTTAGCTTCTTTGGAGCACATGATTTAGGAATCCATATTTGCGATCGATCCGGTTGAGCGGCTACCACTTTCTTTGGAATCCATATCCTAGCAATTCGTTGTTGACTTTGGTGCTCAAAATGATTTTCTTTCCTATTTGATTGGTTGCTCTGATGTCGATAGTGTTTCTGTCGTCGAAGATATTCCTTCGCTTGATCCTTCCTTATCCACGCTTGGTTGGTGTATGGAATAGGGTATATTTTAATAGGTACAGAGTTTGAATTACTCAGAGGGTTGGTCTCTCTTGTGCATTGTGCTTTACTGAGGTTGGTTTTAGATTGATTGACACTCTTGTGACTTGCTAGACTAGAAGATGGAATGCAAGTGGAATTTGCTGTGTTCTCACATGAAGTACTTGACGAAGGGGTTTCTATAGTGCTAGTGAACATACACTCATGACTTTGTTCATTGGAATGAACTTTTGGCTCTACACTAGGGGCTTTGATTGGTCGTTCGTCTAGCAAACTGAATACCTCTCGATGTCCTATCCTGGCTGAGATGTATCCTAAGGCCAATTGAATGGTCACCTCATATTCATAAATCCAGTCTTGACCCAACACTACTTCTTCGAGTAAATCCTGATCATGACACACTAATAGCTTCTGTTCCATAGTGTTGTTGCCAAGATGCAGAGGTAAGGTGATCTCACCTATGCATTGAGTAATTGTCCCTCCTATTCCTATCAACTGTGCCATCGATGGACGTAATTCCTCCTTGAGTTTCTGAGTCAAAGAAAGCCTGATACATCTTATTGCGGCTCCTGTATCAATGAGAGCATCCACTAAGTGATACTCCATTTTACCTGCTCCCAAATTTAAATACGGTTGCGTTCTCTGTGGACCTAGGTTTTTAGTGGCTCTAAAATTAGCCATTGGGATGAGTTCTTCTCTTAGTCGATATCTCTCATCTCGCTCTCTCATCCACTCTTTCCGTTTCTTAATTCGTTCTAGGGCTTCCTGTCTCGCTTCTTCTCGTATCCTTTCCTCTTCGATGCGTCTATTTTTGCCCTTGATTAATCGTGACATTGTTTCTTCCGTCAATGGTTCTATATATTTTTTCACTCGACATCCACTGATATAGTTTGGTAATACTTCCCCATCTAGTGTTGCTAAGCTGATGGCTCCACTTGTTGATATATGATTGATGATTAATGGGCCATAACCTCTCTTCTGCAACTTCTTAGCGTGTTGTTTCAAGGTATAACCAAGACTAAATCTCCTTCCTTCAAATTTTTGTCCGTAATGTGAGTATCAAAGTAGGCTTTCTGTCGCCGTTTAGCAGCATAAATGCCTGCTACTGCTTGTAACCTAGTTTCGTGAAGCTGTTCTATTTGATCCAATTGAGCTCATAGTTCATGTCCCGTCCACTCATAAGTGGTTGCTACTCTGAGAGTGGGAATTAAAAAATCAATTGGCAAAATAGCATTTTGTCCATATACTAAGTTAAAAGGAGTAGTGCCTATGGCAGTTTTATAGGCTACACGAAATGCCCATAAAGCATGATGTAATTGCTTATCCCAATCAGATCTACCATTGTTAACAATTTTTGTGAGAACAGTACACAAGATTTTGTTCGAGCTTTCGGCTCGTCCATTGGCTTGAGGGTGATAGGGAGCTGATTTCTTATGAATTACCAAGAATTCATTCAGTAAGGCTTCTATAACTTCATTCACAAAGTGCGTACCTCTATCACTCACAATTTCTATAGGTAGTCCAAATCTAGTGAAAATGTTCTCAAAGAGAAACTTGGTCGTAGTTCTTGCGTCATTTTTCTTGGTTGCTTTGGCTTCAACCCATTTGGTCAGATAGTACGTGGCTACAATTATATATTCGGCATGGGATCCTTTCGCTGGGGGGTTAATCGGTCCTATGAAGTCTATTCCCCATTTAGTGAAAGCTCTGGCACTCATCATGGGTCTCAGTGGCATCTCATCGCATCTAATTGGATATTTTGTTCGTTGATAGGTATCACTCGTATGGGTTTTGTTTTTGACAGGTTTGGCAAGCTAATACATAGTTGTGTGTGTCTCTCTGCATGGTCGGCCAATATATGCATAATCTCCTCAGGGTTTGCCATGTTCCGTTTGCATTCAAATGAGTTTTCCATTTATTTACATGTGCTTTCTGAAGCCACATTTCTTGTTCCTCTTCTTCTACGCATCTCATGAGTAATCCACTTGAGTCTTGGTGATACAAACTTCCTGCAATGATATGAAGGTTTTTAGTTTTCCAAAGGTCCTGGATTCGGTTTGGTGTGATCCCCTCTTCAGGTCCATGTGTGAGTATAGGGATCAACTTTTCTACCCATTGGGGACATACTTCCAAATTAAAAAGATACGTATCTAGCAAATCATCTGGTACTCCTATGGGTGGTTCTCCATGGGTCATTCTTGATAAGTGATCTGCTCTTATGTGAGTATTTCCTTTCTTGACTACTGCTTCAAAATCAAATTCCATTAGCAGTAAAAACCATCGTACTAGCCTTCCTGTATTGCAAGGTTTATTGACTAAGTACAATAAGGCTTGATGATCAATGAAGAATTTGAATTTGTTTCCCAACAGGTAATGTCTGAACTTTTTCACTACGTACACCATCCCTAGGCCTTCTCTCTCAGTGGTGGTATAATTGCGTTCTGCTTGATTTAATTGTCTACTGGCATAGGCTATAGGGTGGTCTAGCTTTCCTGTATCTGCAGGTTGAGCTACGATGCAACCAATGGCAAACTTGGAAGCATCCACATGAATGTGAAATGGCTTATTCCAGTTAGGTACTCGAAGGATTGGTGCTGAACTCAATCGATTCTTTAACTCATTAAAGGCTTTCTCACATTTGTCGGTCCAATTAAATTGAGTCAAGAGTGCATAGAGGGGTCTAGCAATTATGGCATACATATGTATAAATCTTCGATAGTATCCACAGTGTCCCATAAATGCTTGTACTTCTTTAGTAGTCTTTGGTCTTGGTAAATCCAGAATTACTTTGATTTTATCTTTGTCGATTGAAATTCCATTTTTAGAGACAATATGTCCTAATATTTTTCCTTGTCTAACCATGAAGACACATTTTTCTGGGTTGAGGCATACTCGATATTGTCGACATTTGGCAAAGATCTTTTCTATTTCAGGGATGTGCTCTGATCGTATAACTGAATAAGTACAAAGATCATCCACGTATACCTCCATACTTTTTCTCAGGAACTCTTTGAATACATGGCACATCAATCTTTGGAAGGTGGCTGGGGCATTAGTTAGACCAAAAGGCATGACTCTAAAGGCGTATACTCCGCGTTCAGTTGCGAAAGCGGTTTTGTGTTGGTCCTCAGGAGCAATGGCTACCTGATTATACCCTGAAAAGCCATCCAAAAAACTATAAACTTCCTTCCCTGCCACTCTTTCCAAGAGATGATCCGTAATTGGTAATGGGTAACTATCTCTTATGGTCGCAGCACTTACTTTCTTCAGATTGATGCACACTCTTAGCTTCCCATTCTTTTTTGGTACAACCACTAAAGGTGACACCCATTGTTTGTGCTCAATCTCATATATGAATCCAGCATCTAACAATTTATCTATCTCTTCCTTTATCTTTGCTGAATACACATCATTGTATGTATACGGTCTTTGTTTAGAAGGTTTGGCTTCTGATGTCATGGGGATTCTATGGGCACATATAGATGGATCTACTCCTTTCAAGTCCTTATAGGTCCAGGCAAAGACATCCCGATATTCCCTTATGAGGCGTATTAACTCTTGTTCTTCCTCTATTAAGACATCATGTCCTATGAAAGTACATCGTTCTTCTCCTTCTTCTAACGTTACTACTATCTTCTTGGTTAGTTCTTTATTGTCATAAGCTATTCCTGGCTGTGCCTCTCTTTTAGGCATTTGAATAGCGATTTTTCTCTCTTCTACTTCATATTTTTTGAAGTGGGTTGGCACTTCAAACTGATCTTGTGGCCTGTTTTCTTCACCTTCTAGCTCTTTATCTAACTCCAACTCTTGTTCCTGTGTAGGTTCCTAGTTTTTTTCGTTAGCTGTGACGCTTATTTTTTTATTTTCATCCTCTGGTTCCATTGGTTCGGGCTCCATCTCAATGCTCTCATAGTCCTCCTTCCATTCTTTCTCTATCACTTCTCCTTCTTCTGCCTCCTGAAGGACTACTACATAAAGACTAACGTCGTATCCTTCCTCATCAATGCACTCGTTCATAGTTATTACTTCTTCGTTCACACATACGTCGAGGGTCGCTATAATCTCCATCCAACCATGAGGTTCAAACTCTTCATCCAAAAAGACTTGAGGCATGTAAGCTGGATCTTGTACAGACCTAGCTACACCTTGCCCTTGCTGCCATCCCTTTCTCCTATCCTCTTCCTTTTTGGCAGTTTGGCATATCCATAGATGAGTGTCCTTGTTCATCCAAGATTGGTCACTAGAACCTATGCTGTGAATTGACTGATCATCTTCTTCCTTATGAATTTGATTCCATTGTAAGGGGGGAACATCTTGATATGTATAAGTGTGGAGATTTATTCTCGTGGTAGTTCCTTCATGTTGTAGGTATACAACATCTTTTCCCCAATCTTGCACAACCTTTAGCTGTCTCATGAAAGGTCTTCCAAGTATCATTTCATAGTTGCTTGCCCTTTCAAATTGACATATTGCTAAGGTGTGTTCAAATTCAACTCCGCATGTGGTGAAAACTACTCGTTCCAATAATCCCAAGGGTCTTTCTGTGTGTCCGTCAGCCATTTGTATCTTCATATGCGTTGGTCTTAAGGCTGGTTTTCCCCATTTCTCCCAGATTTCTCTAGTAGCAATGCCTACAACAACTCCTGAATCTAAGATGGCTTTGGTTGTATAACCCCGGAAAGTAATTGGAAGGCAAGTGTTTCCTTCATCTGCCTCACTAAAATCTCCTACCTTATCCACTGGGATCTTTACTGTGTTTACTTTATCAGATATCTCTCTTTCTTCCGTCTTGGTCTCCAATTGACTGGTCAGTTTCTCCTTCAAATGTGGTTTAACCTTCAACAGTTCTTCTAATGTTAGGGTACAAGGAATTTTTACTTTTCTAAGATGTATGATATCCGAGGTTTGAACTGATGGGTTTGGTTCTTTTTTCCTTATTGAGGGGATACAATACAATTCTGAATTATGTTCGTACTCTCCTGTGTAATTTGGCAAATCCTTTACTCCATCATCTCCTTTGTCGCTTGGATCCATTGGTACAATTTCTTCTGAAGTTAGTTCAGGTATTGAACCCTCTATTTCATCTTTTGCTTCTAGTTCCTCAAAGGGTGGTTCAATTCCTTCTACTTTCTTCCATCTGTCTTCTTGGACTCTCGCCCACAAATCTTTAGGCAATTCCCCTTCTACTTCGGGAACAATGAATCCTTCCCTTTTATCCTCACAATCATTGCCATTCTGTGTCTCACTTACCTCAGGTTTTGCGTGTTCATGAGTGATGACGCACTCTTGGAATTCTCTTTCAGAAATTCGGGTATTGGGTAATGGCAACGCGGGTTTTTCTAAGGTCTGTTGACCAACTTCTATTAATTTTTTACAGATCTCCAATCTTTCTTTCTCTAGGTCACCTCTAGGATATTCTCTTTCATGTTGTTCTATGGTAGGTCCTGCTCTTATTCGTGCCTTGTATGCCTGAATCCACATGGCTAATTCTTCAGGCATGGGATCTGCTAAGACTGATCCAACCTCTTCTTTGTTATACTTTTCTTTTTTGTTTTCTTCTTCAATTTTCTGTTCCTCTTTTGGGTTCTGTTCGTTCTTCTCATTTTCCTTCTTTTGTAATAACTTCTTTTCTTTCATTCTATCTCTCCGGTTCTTCCATCTTTGTGTTCTTTTATTTGCAACACTTTTCTCAGGCTCGTCCGAGTCTTCAACTCTCTGAGGTGTGGGTGTACTCACCTCTAGGTTCCTTTGATTGTGTTTTTCAAGTTTTTCTGGGGTCTCTCTAGCTTTGGCTCTTGTTATAGCCTTTAATGGTACAGTGTATTCCTTATCGCTCCTTGATGACTCCATTACTTCTATCACATTGATTTGCACGTTGGATGTAACCTTGTTAGGGTTCTTGGGGCAATCTCTGAAAAGGAGTTCCTTACCACAATCACTACAGTAGCCTTCCCAGACTCGTTGTGGTGGTGGTGGGTTTGGCAATGTGTATTCTCTGATATAGTGATCACCTCCACATCTATAGCATGGTCCTCTGGGCACAGTCGGTCTGTTCATGGGTCGGGGTGGTATGGTTGCTCTAGGGGTTGTGTACATTAATGACACATAGTCGTGCTCATATCCATAGGAACTGTTTGGTACTTCCATGCCATAGGCATATGGTTCGTACAGTTGTCCATATTCTATCATACAGCTTTCATATTGGGATATGCTCCTTGACTATGGTCGTAAGATGAGTCATATGGTTCATTACTAGCCAATGGTGTGGCTGGGACTATTGCTCTCTCTAGGTTTTCTTCAGGTTGAGCTATCTTGACTGGGACAACGTTCTGAGGATGGGGCAATTGTTGTCCTAATACTGGTTGTGGTTGGGTGTATCCTTGATAAGCATATGGTCATGGCACTGATGCCTGCTGCTGATAAGTAGGGTACCTCCATGCTTCACCTCCTTGCTCTCTCTGCGGGTATCCATAAGGTATCGTATATGGCTGTGCTGGTCTTGATTGCCTATTGTAAGGGCAGTTTTCTGTGCTGTGA
Source organism: Ceratopteris richardii (assembly GCA_020310875.1). Taxonomy (NCBI): domain Eukaryota; kingdom Viridiplantae; phylum Streptophyta; class Polypodiopsida; order Polypodiales; family Pteridaceae; genus Ceratopteris; species Ceratopteris richardii. Next base: position 185,849,363 of record CM035421.1, on the reverse strand, counting down.
TTGGTATATTTTTGTTCTACACTATAATATTGTAGAGGTCCTGGGACGGTGGGTCTATTGTAAGCATAAGCAGGTGTTGGGACTACTCCCCTAGTACACAAGTGAGAAGGATGATCGCCTCCGCACTGCATACATCTTCTAAGCATGGGCACTCTTATAGGGTTACTGGGGTAGTTCCTCTGTCCTTGAACGTTCAGTTTCTTTGCTACCAAATCCGCTATTTCCTCTACATTGTTTTTAGGGATTGATGTGCTACTCGCCGAATCTTCACTTTTCAAGCTACCTTGAGGTATTTTCAAGTCTTCTGCTAGGTTGTCTTCTAGGTCTATACATTCCTTCATGCATTCTTGCAAGGTTTGAACTCTCTTTACATATACCAAAGATCTTAATGATCCGTTCAATAATCCTTCCAAAAATAATGACACCATTTTATTTTGGGTAGGTCTCTCTTCCACTGGGCATCTGTCCACATACTGCTTGAATCTTCTTGCTGCCAATCTTACTGATTCTGTAGGGGCTTGCTTAAAGCTATGGATCAATGATGACAAATTGTTTTTAATTCCTGACTTAGTGGATTCCTCAATCATTTCTTGATAAACTTGTTCCATGTTTTGAAAATTATTAGGTTCCAATGGCTGAAACCATGCTAACGCAGTGTCTGACAATGTAAGACCAAATGACTCATATTGGATCAAGAAATCTTCTACTTGTTCGACTCTGATTACTTGTTTGAATTCTGCTATATGATTGTAAGGTTCACTAGAGCCATCATAGTGGTTTCTCATGCATTTGGCAACTTGAATTGGCCTTAATCTTCTCCCTGCCTCGGGCGGTCTAGGCATTACTGGGAAAATTGGTCTTCCTATGGGTATGCCTGGTCCTCTTGCTACAGGCGGTATGACTGGAGCAGGAATTCCATGTCTTGGGTCAACAATCGGGTGAGGTCGGTAATTAGGGTTATTTGCCGGCGTTGCAAACTGCACATGTGGTCTGACCGGAATTTGTGTTTGTTGTGTTTGTTGTGTTTCTCTTGACTGTTGGTATGAATCATTCTGGGATGTTCCAAGTGGGTTTCTTGAAGTAGTGGCTTGGTCCCTAGGGGGGAACACTGGGATATTTTGATACTTCAACTTAGCTCTTTCCAATTTTGTTAAGGGCCAATATCTTCTCTGATTCTTATCTAGATATGTGATGATGGTGGAGAAATCAGGATCTTGTAACTCATAGATGGTGACAGGATTAGGGGTAGCTTCCCATATAGAAGAATGTGCTCTAAGAAGATGCTCTATCCCATTGATCAAATATACATCCATTAGGGAGTCATCTTGGGAAATAAGGTCTCCTCTCCATATCCTAGCAACAGTAGATCTCCCTCTAGGAGTAGTTACTTGCTCTTCGTTCCCTCCTCCATTTAAGTTTGAAGCATTATTTTCTTCACCATGTTCATTAATGTTTTCCGGGTGTTCCGTAACAACATACTGGATATCTCTTTTGTCCATGTAAAATCCTCCTACATACTTGACTGCTGGCCTAGGCACTATGTAAGCCTCTGACGCCTTCTTTAACGTGGCCACTGATCTGTTTAGACCATCCAAATAAATAGGGATCTCATTTTGGTTGGTATTCACATACTCCAAGGAGGTTTTGTACTCTCCTTCTATGATTGACATCATGCCAATCATGGGTACTGTGTTCTGCATATCCTCTGAAGCCATGGGAATTTCTTCCTCTGACTCACTAGAGGTCTCCGAGTAATGTGAACGGCTACTTGGCTCGGCTACACTACCTACAGAAGAGATTACACTTCTTCGGCTTCCTAGGGTTCTTCCGGATCTCAGGTTCATCCACTTCACAACTCTGATCAGTCCTAGCTAACCTCTAGCTTCTGGAACTCTTCACTATGGACTAAAATTCCAGAAAAGTTTTGACTGGGAATTGTTTGAAAATGAAATTTTCATGTCACGATACTTGACTGCTAAGGTACACGATACTCGATCTTTAGATCCAAACGATACACGATACTTGATCGGGGACCACGATACACGATCTCTGGATGCCCACGATATACGATACTTCAACTATAACGATACACGATACTTCGCAAGTATTGCGATCTTTGAACCACGATACACGATACCTGGGTTAAAACGATACTCGACACACGATACACGATCTTTGATAGGTATCGTGATCGCTGTATGAACGATACACGATACTTGACTATCACGATACTCAAGAGAGACGATACTTGGACCACACGATACACGATACTTCGATAAAGACGATACACGATCGGTGAGAAGTATCGCGATCGGTGATGACACCATACACGATACTTGCCCAATGCGATACACGATACTTCTCAAGTATCGCGATCGATAGATCACGATACACGATATCGCGATCGGTCACAGCACGATACACGATCTTTGCTAAGTATCGCGATCCTTGGAACGCGATACACAATATTTGGGAAATATCGCGATACTCAACCACAGGAGATCACGATACTTGCTAAGTATCTCGATACTCGACCGCGGGAGAAAGCGATACTTGACCCTTTGCCAAAATTTTGAGAGATTTTTTAAGTTTTGATTCAATACACTTGTTTTACTAGTTCTTCTACCCTCTCCTCACTCTCTGTATCATTCAAATCACACCTTTTTACCCCTCTAAGTCCTAAACGATACCTGACGCAGATCGTTTTTTCTCTAGCAACTTGATGTACAGGTAAGAGATCACAACACCGCAACAATGTGCTCACCTTGGAGGCTGTTCCAACTCCTGTATCACTCCCCCTTGCTCTATGCAGCCCCCGATCGCCTTGTTGCTCAAACGCGATACCCGACAGGAATTCCTTACGATACTTGTTCAGAAACACAAGTAACTTACAAAATGACACTTTTTGGCTTTTATACTTGGAATTTTCTTACTTCACAAAAAAGAAACTCTACAGAACAAAGACTGAATTCTACTCTAATGACTTGATCTACTCCCTCACTACTCCTACTCTACTCATTCCACTCACTTCCCTAGACTAACAACTCACTACACACACTCCAAGAATGAGAAGTAGTAAGTGCGGCTGAAAATGACTTACCAAAGAAGAGAAAATCACCACTCCTCCTCTTGCTTCAATGCAAAAAGCTACTTACCATCACACGAATGCCTCGGTTTGATTTGACACTCCTCGGCAACGGCACCAAAAAAACGTGTTGACCTAAGTACCAACTTAGGGACTTGTGGAGAAAGAGACTATACCTCAATCCCTCTCAAGTGCATATAGTGGGGATTCACGCTTTAATTATCAATCCGATGAGTATACAAACCTAGCCGAGTGTATGAGGACATGCAATCAAGTGATGATCAATGCAAATGAACTACTCAAAGAGTGCAAATAAGGCAAAGACTAATCCAAACAAGCTTCAACTGTCGGTCATGGTGTCACGATACTGGGTGCAGCCGCCGTCAGTATTTTGGACTTTTCTCTCAGCTCCGAACCAAAATATAGCAAATAACATATGCATTTCAAAGCTCTTGAGAAGAGGCATCCAATGGCGGTGGTTTCACTCAATTCTGACACTCCTACGTCAAGTTATGAGCAAAATACTAAGTTGCGGGAAAACCTTCCTACACTTCAGCACCTCCTACACTTCGCACACACCTTACCTACAGCAAATAAACACGTTCATGGATAGACAACACTTCCTAACACTCTTTCCAAGCAATACACATGCATACAAGCTCACAGAGAAGAAGATACAGAGTGAAGAAGACACAAATTCGAATTTTTGTGCTCTCTATTCTCACAATGGCAAAAAGTCTTTACAAAGAGTCACAAATTGACTTATATACTTGTGCCCTAAAAATGGTCCTTTCACACAAGAGACCGGCACTTTATTCACTAAAAGACTAATTTCCTACTATTTTACATGGGTAAGTTTCTAATCTTCTGTGGGGATGCATCTAGAGGACTCCTCTAGTGTATTTACAATGGAAAATATATACAATGAATGGTTATAATACAACAATTGGGTGTCCAAATCAGAATAATTTTGGGGGCCCTCTTTTTCTTTGCCTTGTGCTCTCTTTAGCTCTGCAACAGTCATCATTTGAATGCATGTCCTCATACACTCGGCTAGGTTATGATACTTCTTGGATTGATAATTAAAGCATGAATCCCCACTATCTGCACTTGATAGGGATTGAGATATAGTCTCTTTCTCCACAAGTCCCTAAGTCGATACACACATTTTCGGTGCTATTGCCGGAGAGTGTCAAATCAAACTGAGGCATTCGTGTGATGATGAAAGCTCTTAGCATTGAAGTAAGTAGAGGAGTTGGGAATTTCTCTTCTTTGGTAACTCACTTTCATTTGCACTCATTACTTCTCACTTTTGGAGTGTGTGTAGTGAGTTCTTAGGTCAGGAAAGCGAGTTAGAGAGAGAAGTTAGAGTAAGTCGAAGGAAGGAAGACAGTTAGGATAGGTAGGTAGGTGCAATTTTCAAGTTCTTTTTCTTTCAGCCCTTTTCAGCTTTTGAACCCTACAGAGGCTTAAAAAAGCAAAAATAACTCATTTTCAAATCACTTGTTTCTTAGCAAGTATCATGAGTGCATAGACAGCATGTGTCGCGGGGCAGATATTGAGGCTTTTGGAGTTAGAAATAGTAGGTGTCAGTTGAAGGAAGCTTGAGGGAAGCTTGGTGAGGTGAGTCGACCAAGTCTTGGTTCTAAAATTTTAGTTTAAATCAAGGGAAAGAGGAAAACGACCTTGTGATAGACCACATACATTAATATGGTTTGTCAAAATATTTGCTTATGTGTGAAAAAATTCAATTATCGTGACCTCCCAAGGTTGAGTCTCGTGACATCTATCGCTGACCAAGTGTCGCGATATCTATCGCTGACCAAGTGTCGTGATATCTGTCGCTGACCAGGTGTCGCGACATCCAGGTATTGTGAGTCAAGTGTCATGATACTTAGGTGTCGAGGTTAGAGGCAAGTGTCGTAATATTCAGCAAGTGTCGAGTGTCGTCTCGACATCAAGTGTCGTGATATTCAACAAGTGTTGAGTGTCGTCTGGACATTAAGTGTCACGATATTCAGCAAGTGTCGAGCGTCATCTGGATAGCAAGTGTCGTGATATTGAGCAAGTGTCGAGTGTCATCTATAGCAAGTGTCGTGCGTTGTGCTAGTGACCTTAAGTGATATCTCATCTAGGAGATTCCAAATTAAGAAAAAAATACATACATATCTACAGCTTTTGAGGAGAGTACTTGGAGCCAAGGTCTGTCCAAACTCAGATAGAGCTCTTAGTAATTGAACTTGAGATCGGGAAGAGTCTTAGGAAGCCAAAGGAGTGTGGCATCATGTGTAGGAAGTGTAGCCGAGCCTAGTATTCATTCCCATTATTTCGAGACCTCCAGTGAGTCTGAAGAAGAAACCATTATGGCCTAAGAGGACATGCACATCTCTGTACCAATAGCACGCCTAATGTCTATCATTGAGGGAGAGTACAAAACCTCCTTAGAATATGTGAACACCAATCAACATGACCTACCCATCTACATAGATGGATTGAAGAGATGAGTGGCTAGACTAAAGAAAGCCAGAGATGCTCACATAGTGCCTAGACCAGCAGCCAAGTACATGGGAGGATTCTACATGGATAAAAGAGGGATTCTGTATGCAGTCATGGAGCATCCAAAAAGCATCAATGATCAAAGGGAAGAAGGTAATGCCCAAAACCTTAATGAAGAGGGACAAGAAGAACAGGTGTCAACCCTTAGAGGGAAGTCCATTGTAATTAGGTTTTGGAGAGGAGACCTAATTCCCCAAGACGACTTGTTAATGGATGTCTACATGGTAAACAGAATGGATCATTTGCTTAAAACTAACTCTTGATTATGGGAAGAAGTGACCAATTGACTGAATTGGAGAGAGATAGGATGAAATATCAGAACATTTCTGTATTCCCACCTAGGGATCAAGCCACTACTTTGCCAAATCCCGAAGGAACTCACCAACATTCATCTTATCATCATTTAGGGCAGACACAACAATAGAGCATTCCGGTTAAACCCCAAGTCTAGTTTGCTACACCTGGTGATAATCCGAACTATCGACCTCCTACAAATGCAGAACCAAGAAATAGGATTCATGTTCCTAAGAGATCACCAGTAGGGAGAGATCCAGGCATACCAATAGGACGACTAGTTTTCCCTGTAATGCCAAGACCGCCTGGACCTGGAAGAAGACTAAGATGAATTAAAGTTGCAAAATGCATGAGAAGCCACTATGATGGTTTTGGTGAACCATACAATCACATTGCTAAATTCAAGCAAGTGGTGCGAGCTGAACAAGTAGAAGAATTCTTGATCCAATATGAATCATTTGGCCTAACCCTTATAGACACGGCCTTAGCATGGTTCCAACCCTTAGATCCTAATAATTTTCAAAACATGGAACAAGTATATCAGGAATTGATTGAGGAATTCACCAAGACTGGAATAAAAAACAACTCTTCATCATTAATCTTTAGTTTCAAACAGTCACCTATGGAATCAGTGAGGTTAGCAGCGAGAAAATTCAAGCAATATGTGGATAGATGTCCTACAAAAGAGAGGCCCACTCAAAATAAAATGGTCTCATTATTCTCAGAAGGATTGGTGAATGGGTCTTTGAGATCATTAGTATATGTGAAGAGAGTCCAAAGTTTACAAGAATGTATGAAGGAGTGTATCGATCTAGAGGATAATTTGGCGGAAGTCTTAAAAATACCTCAACGAAGTGTTAAGAGTGAGGATAGTCTTAGTAGTACTTCCAATCCTAGGAATAATGTAGAAGAGATAGCTGATTTAGTGGCTAAGAAGCTGAATGTTCAAGGACAAAGGAATTATCCCAACAACCCTATGAGAGTGCCTATGCTTACGAGATGCGTTCTCTATGGAGATGACCACCCTTCTCACATGTGCAATAGGGGAGTAGTCCCACCACCTCCTTATGCCTATAACAGAGCACCCGCCCAGGGTCCAACTCATTACTATAGCTTAGAGCAAAGGTACACAAATCAGAGTCCGGAGAATTGTCCTTACAATCGACAACCAAGACCTACACAACCACCATTTAGGCCCCATGAATACCCCTCGAGAGATCAAGGAGGAGAGGCCTATAGATTCCCCCCATACCATCAGCAAGCACCTACACCACGATCGTATGCATATCAAGGATACAATCAACCTCAACTAATGCTAGGACAATAATCACCTCACCCTCAAAATATTGCCCTGGTGAAAATCACTCAAATTGAAGAGAACCCTGAAAGAGCAATAGTACCGGCCACACCATTGACTAGTACTGAGACTTATGATCAATCTAATGACCTTAGTCAAGGAAATTATTCCACCTATGAAAATACTATGGCTGAATACGAACAATCCTATGAGACATATACATATGGATCTGATGGATATGATAACTCCTACGGATATGATCAGGACTATGTATCACTAATGTACACTACTCCTAGAGCTCCAGTACCACCATGAGCAATGGATAGACTGCCTAATCCTAGAGGACCATGTTATAGATGCGGAGGTGATCACTTTATCAGAGAGTGTACATTGCCTAACCCACCACCACCCTAGAGAGTTTGGGAGGGCTACTATAGTGATTGCAAAGGATGAACTCGTTGCACAATTAGAAGCTCAAATAAAACAACAAGCAACCATCGGGACACTAGTAGAGCCACAACAAGGAAATCCTACCAACGAGGTAGAGGTATGTTCTCTATCTCCCTTGATCTCTTATTCACCAATAAGAGTAGACGGTGGAACCTAGTGATGATCATCCAATGCCATATACTACAGAAATAGGTCAGAAGGAACGGGCACTATTGGTTGTCCTGGTTGACGGAAAATTTCAAAAATGAAGTAGTCAAAGTAATGAAAGAAGAAAAAACTAAAGGCAAAGACTTGGAATAGATAATAAAGTCGTTCAACATACCTTATGGGCTATTAAAAAAGCATACACATTGTTATATAAAGAAGACTACGCAAAAAGATCCAGATGACCAGTTGAACTTCAAATCAAACACCTTCACTTACACCCAAGAAGAATTTGAGGTAGCACAACCATTATGGAGAAGGAAGTTTTTGGAAAAGAATCCAACCTTGCGGATGCACTGGCAAGCAGCACCATATTTATTATAGATGAATCCTTCTTTTTGCCCGACACCACGTCGACGTGATGCATAGGAATTTTCGGAATTACAAAGAAGTGGTAAGCTCAATAAACAATGGTTGAGTTACCCATTACTTCCAAGTCCACCCCAAAACTACTTACCAATTAAAGAATACATGGTGAGATCCATCGAGTTTTGGCTAAATCATTATGCGACAATACCTGATCTCACAATAAAGATGACCAATAAAATCCTTTGTATGATACTCACAGTACACAAAGTTTTTAAGCATGAAGAATATACATATTTGAATCTCATCGGCATGAACCAAGGCACAGAGATTCTCATTTTTTATCTATCCATTATGCCTAGACGTCCTACCATTATGGCATATTATTCCAGACTTATGCTTTTTCCGAGTCCATACATGCAAACTTTTGAGGAAGCATTTTTTACAGGATTTTTTGAGATTGACTCAGTAGTTTTCTTGAAGATGTCAACTAATGTGAATGCCAGACTTACGGCATATGAATTAAGCTTCTTTGCAGACCATAGACAGGCACCACATAACACTGTGAAAGTAGAACAATTGAAGCAACTTATGATACATGAAGCCAACCTGCTTAATGAAACATAGTGAAAGGTATATAGGACGTACTCTCGTAGCATTCCAAAGCCTTTCGGGGAGGATAGAGTTCAGGAGGGGGTGGTGTTGAAGGAGAGCCAAGCAAAAAGAAAAAAAGAAGGAAACCAAGAAAGAAGCTTCATTAAACAGAATATATTTGAAGATATATCTCTATAGGAAGCCCCGCAGGGGCACATGACATCCATCTCTACACAGAGCCCTGCAGCGGCACACAACAGTGTAAATCACGTATCAGGACACAACGTAAAAGGATAGGTCCCAAAGAGTGGTAATAAAGAACAACACAGGACCTTTGAAGGGAAGTTGCACACAACTTCCTCATGCACAAAGTGCGTGCGGTGGAAAGAAATGAACGGGCTAAAGACATGCATCAGGTCCAAAAGGATGTCAAAGAAAATTTAAGAGCACGGCCTTTGAAACGTAATGCTAACTGAGAAGAGAGAAAGAGCGACCAAGTGATGTATGCAGTGACCGGCAAGGATGGATCAAGACCAGCAATTATCCATGAAGAAGTGCAAGAAGATATCCAGTAGATCTCGAGCCTCGAAACGTGCTAGGCAAGTGAAAAAACATATGCTCTTTCTCTTACATAGTAAATCCATGAGGTTGCTTCACATAGACCTCTTATTGCAAATCACCATTCAGGAAAGTTGTTTTTATGTCCAACTGATGTAGTTTCAAACTTGGATGGGCAGCCAACGCAACCACGGTACGAATGGTAGTCATGCATGTAGTAGGCGCAAAATTTTCCTCATAGTCAATGCCATATTGCTGCACATATAATTTGGCAACCAATCTAGCTTTGTAGCGATCAGTGCTACCATCGCACTCTTTTAATCTTGTAAACCCAATTTGTACCAATGATATTTTTTCCTTTTGGCAATTCACATAACTCAAAAGTACGATTTTTATGTATGGAATCGATCTTTTATTGCATAGCACTAATCCATTGTGGATCATCACATGGGCTTCAAAAGTAAGTGGCTCTTCATTACATGCTATTGCAATAAGAGAATAATCCTGAAAAATATTTGATGCATGATGAGAGCTTGATCTTGTTCTACCAAGTAAAGGGACACTTAGTTTGCTATCTTGCAAAGTTTCTTATAGCCACTTTGGAATAGTTTATCCACTCTTGATACACATGCCTTCATTATGTAATACATCTTCAATATATCTATCATGTGTGAGCTGAATTTCATGCTCATTTTAAGCCATAGTTTTACACAAATGTTCAGCCATATGTGGCTAGAAATTTCTAGTGGTTTTGATATTTTTTGGCTCAAACATTAAGGTCATGTTTGGTTGGAAATTCTCTGCATTTTCAGCTCTATTTGCTAGAATTTTTCATCCCTTTGAGCCTTACTTGGTTGTCTACATGGCCATAGTCAAGCGCATCAGTTTGGAACAAAGACATGAGTGTATGGAACACATCTTTTGAGCTACCTGTTGGCTGTTTTTTCATTCACATGTAGGGAAGACTAAATTCTCACCAAATACCACATCTTGACTAACAATAATTGTGTTTTCCAATGGATGGTACAAATGATATCCCTTACTTTCAGCACTATAACCAGAAAATATACATTTATTTGCCTTGTGAACAAGTTTGTGACGTTCTTATGATGGCACAAGAGCATATGCCACACAACCAAACACACACATACAACTAAGCATAGGCTTATTGTTGATATATTTAGGTAGTGATGTGTGTGAACACACTAGGACCGCCGGGGCACTTTTTTCCCTCTTTAGGAGGTTTTTTTCCCGTGGCTTGTATATACGCCTATTGCCCTAATGGGCTACTTATCTTTGTACATTCTCTAGTAATACATTCAATATTGTGTGTTTGTGCTCCAAGCTTCCTCTTCTTCCTTGTGTTGTTCGCATGCTTCCGCAGACTTCTATCTCCAACAATTGGTATCAGAGCAGGTCGTCGCTTCATCTAGGGTGCCATCGACATTCCTCCGTTTGCAGTCTTAGAATCGCACCAATTTTGGTGAGCATACTCAACGTGTTTTCGAGATCAAAACAGCTTTGCTGTGTGGTGCCAAAATCGTGATCTGAGCTCGTTTCGGCCTCCGAACGCACTATCGCAGTGCTTGTGCAAGAAATTTAATCTTTTTATGCCAAAGGTATATACCAGTTTCTGTTCGCCAGTTTAAGCGTCTTGAAGTCTGCTACAGGTCTAGCAAAACTCGTCTGGGCAGTTGTGCTCAACTTTTTGAGATACAATCAATTTTCTGCATCAAGGTATTTTAGTCACCGGCCATGGCTGAAAGCAGTGATGTATTCTGTATGTTGGTTGTTGAGGATAAGTTGGATGGTACCAACTACCCATTATGGGCTTATATGATGCGACATGTTTTGGTTGCAAAAGGATTGTGGAACATTGTGCAAGGTGTTGAAAGACATCCTGTTACACCTGCAACGACAGGTACTGCAAATACAGGTGCTGGAGCTGATGAAGATGGTGTCGAAGATGATATTCCACAGATTCCTGTTTATGCTGCTGTTTCTGTTGCACCTACTATAGAGCAAATTCGTTGGGATGGCAAAGCTGCCCAGGCACATGCATTGATAGCTTTGTCTATCAAACATGCCATTATTCCTCATATTCACTCTTGTAGAACAGCTAGGGATGCTTGGGATACACTTACCACATTGTACCAAGCTAGGAATGAGGCTCATGTTGCTTACCTCGGAAAACAGTTGGAGAGTGAGCATATGAATAAAGGTGATTCTATGGACAGTTTCCTAACGAAGATCAAAGATTTGAAGGAACAGTTGATTTCTGCTGATGAGGTTATACCAGATAGCTCACTTGTGCAGACCGTTCTGAATGGTCTTCCTGATTCATATCAGAGTTTTGCTTCTACTCTTCGATTGATGATGAAAGGCAATCCGAATGCCTTATCATTTGAGGAGTTAGTCTCTGTTCTGTTGCAGGAAGATCAATCCAGGCAGAACAGGTCCATTATGTGTGTTGGAGATCAAGCTTTCCTGGCTAGTTAGAAGGGCAAAGGAAAATGGAGCTCTTCTACTAGTAAGCAGAAATCTGCAAATGCTGCACATTCGAAGAATCAGGATAAAGATGAGAAGAAATCAGAAAAGAAAAAATTGTTTTGCAAGTACTGTAAAGGGAATGATCATATCATAAAGAACTGTCCAAAACCGGTTGCAAAAGAGGCAAAGAAAAAGGAGGCTGGAATGGTTTTTGCAGAAGCCTCTACACCAAAAACAGAGTCTGCTAATCTTGTGCAGGAAGAAGAATGGGCATTTACTACTGTTTGCAGTTTTGACCCATCTTCTCATGAGCACTGCATGTCTGCAGTGGACTCAGATGTTTGGTACTTTGATAGTGGGGCGACCAAACATATTACCACGTAGCGCAGTTTCTTCTCTTCACTCGAGCCTGCCCCTATAGGGAATACTGTCACATGCGCCAACAACTCCACTTATCCTATTATGGGAGTTGGTAAGATCATTCTGACTACTGCTGATGGTAGTTCTTTCACCTTATCAGATGCTTTATTTGTGCCAGGGATCAAGAAGAATCTGTTATCAGTTTCTGCATTAGCCAAGATTGGCTTGGTTGTGAAATTCGTTGATGACAGGAGTACAGTTCATGATCTATCAAATGGCGATGTGATTATTGCTTCTGGCATTTTATGTCGTGGGCTGTATAAGCTCATAGACTATGAAAGATCTGTGAATGATTCAGCATGTGCAGTTCATGATTCTCAGGCTATGTCAGATGCAAAGCTTTGGCATGCACGCTTTGGTCATCTGAATTTTGCTAATTTGCTACACCTGTAGAAATCTGATATGGTGTCTTCTTTGCCCAAGCTTGAGGCACCTGGAAAACATGTATGTGAAGGCTGTATTTTGGCCAAAATGCAGCGTTCCTCCTTTCCAAAAGATGGTTCAATTCGGGCTACGCAGAAATTACAGCTTGTACATAGTGATGTCTGTGGTCCTATGCAGACACCCTCTTTTGGGAATTACCTTTACTGTGTGACTTTCATTGATGATTTTTCCAGGCATGCATGGGTATATCCACTCAAAGCAAAGTCCGAAGTGTTCATGTGCTTTAAACAGTTTTTGGTTTTGGCTGAAAATATGTCAGCATGTAAAATGGGCACTCTCCATTCTGATCGGGGGGGGGGAATATATGTCTTTTGATTTTAATGCATTTCTAGCTAAACGTGGGATAAAACACCAGTGTAAAGTGTCGTATACACCTCAACAGAATGGAGTTGTTGAACGAAAGAACAGGTCACTCATGGAGATGGTGAGGTGCATGGTCAAGAGTGAGGCTTTACCACATAGTTTCTGGCTTGAGGCTATCATGTGTGCAACATATGTACTGAACAGGTGTCCCACTAAAGCGCTGCACTCTATCACTCCATATGAGGCTTGGCATGACCGCAAGCCATCTGTTGCTCATCTGCATGTTTTTGGTTGTTTGGCATATGCATTAGTGCCTGAACAACATTGTAGGAAATTGGATATAAGGCAGTAAAATGTATTTTTGTTGGGTACAGTTCTGAAAGTAAAGGCTATCGTTTGTATCATCCACAGACTAAACACATTCTGGTTAGCCGTGATGTCTTTGTGGAAGATGCTATTCAGCCATTGCTTTCATGTACTAAGGAGACATCTGTTAGCTCCAAAGACATGTATGATACGTTGATGCCTCTTTTTACAGGTGGACAGTCTAGTGCTGGTCCTAATGAGGCAACTTCTCAGCCTTTGCAGGTTTCATATGATGATGCAGATCATTCTATTTCTGATGCAGATTTACATGATGCACTTGTTGATGAGAGAGCTGATATTGAGCAGGCAAAAACTATGCCAAAATGGCTGGTGTAGACTTTGCGTGACAGCAAATTAGATGCACCTTTGTCATATCGGACTCGTTCAGGCTCTCATAGTGCCTCCTTTGCATCAGATTGCTATGCTATGGCTGCGTCTAGTCTCTGTGATGAGAATGAGCCTGTTTCTTTTCATGAAGCACAGAATTCAGAAAATTGGATGGCTGCCATGCAATCTGAATATGATGCTATAATGAAGAATGGTACATGGTCTTTATGTGACTTGCCTCCTGGCAAGAAGGCCATTGGCACTAAGTGGGTATACAAGCTGAAGCGTAAACCTGATGGTACAGTTGACAGGTATAAGGCTAGGCTTGTTGCAAAGGGTTATGCGTAGGAAAGAGGCATTGATTTTGATGAGACCTTTGCACCTACATGTCGTATGGCTACTGTTCGGAGCATTTGTGCACTTGCAGCCCATCATGGTTGGAATGTACATCAGTTGGACATTAAAACAGCATTTCTGAATGGTGACTTGCATGAAGAAGTGTATGTTTTTCAGCCCTCTGGCTTTGTGCAGAAAGGGCATGAAAACCAGGTGTGCAGGTTAAAGAAGGCATTATATGGTTTAAAGCAAGCACCACGTGCTTGGTATGAGAAGATACATGCCTATCTAGTTGCACATGGTTTTGTGAACAATCCAACTAAAAGCACCTTATATGTTAAGCCTGCTAATTATGTGCTTCTGATCATTGTTGTCTATGTTGATGACATGCTGCTCACTGGTCCTATTGAGAAGCATATTGCTGATTTCAAGGCTGATTTACATGCCTCATTTGAGATGTCTGATTTGGGGCATTTGCATCACTATTTGGGCATTCAGTTTATGCAAGTTGATGGTGGAATGGCTTTGTGTCAAACGAAATATATTGACACATTATTGCAGCGTTTTGGCCTTGAAGACTGTAAGCCTATTGCCACTCCTATGGAGACAGGTTTACGATTGAGTCTTCATGATGCTGGAGATGCATTTGATGTTGTTCTCTATCAGCAGGTTGTTGGATGCTTGATTTACTTATGCATTACTCAGCCAGATATTCAGTTTGCTATCTCATAGATGAGCAGGTTTATGCATTGCCCAGGAGTCATGCATTAGAAGGCGGTTAAGCGTATCTTTCGCTACTTGAGTGGTACTCGGCTACTTGGGTTGTTTTATCCCAAGGGGGGATCACTACCGCCAGATTTGCATGCTTTTTCTAACTCAGATTGGGCTGGTTGCTATGACACTCGTGTGTCCACCAGTGGTTTTTGCTTCATGCTTGGTAGCTCATGTATATCTTTGTTGAGCAAGGCCACTTCTAGTTGTGAGGCTGAGTATAGGGCAACTTTCACAGCGACTGTTGAGTGTGTGTGGCTCAGATGCCTTATGGCTGATTTGGGTGTTGGCTAGTCTTCTGCCACCACCATCTTCAGTGACAGTCAGAGCGCATTGGCAGTTGCGAGGAACCCTGCGTTCCATGCTCGCACTAAGCACATTGAGGTGCATTATCATTATGTCAAGGAGAGGTTCTCTGCTCGCGAGATCAGCTTGGCATATGTGCCCACGCAGGAGAACATTGCAGATCTTTTCACGAAGGCTCTACCTAGGGAGAAGTTTGAAGCTTTCGGCAAAGCTTTGGGCTTACTTCCTTTTGTGGAGTGATTTCCACATAGCTTGGCACTTCCTTATACATTAGTGCCAGCTCCTTGCTCAGGGGGGATTTGTTGATATATTTAGGTAGTGATGTGTGTGAACACACTAGGACCACTAGGGCACTTTTTTCCCTCTTTAGGAGGTTTTTTTCCCCCAGCTTGTATATACGCCTATTGCCCTAATGGGCTACTTATCTTTGTACATTCTCTAGTAATACATTCAGTATTGTGTGTTTGTGCTCCAAGCTTCCTCTTCTTCCTTGTGTTGTTCGCGTGCTTCCGCAGACGTCTATCTCCAACACTTATGTCCATTTCAAGTTTGATAAGGAGTGATGAATCTCAATGCTTATATAGGGTAGCAATTCAACACATAGTTTGCACGCTGTATGGCTTCCATCCAAACATATCAGGAAGATGTTCTCCTTTAACCATACATCATGCTTCAAGGAGTGTTCTATTTCTGAGGTACATATGGCACCATTCATTGATATGAAATACCTCTTTCACAAAGAAAAACATAAAAATGCATGTGGTATGTATTCACCACCATGATCCATGCATAGAGTCAAAAGCTTGTTTGAAGAAAAAATTTCCTCCATAGCTAAAAATTCTTTCAAGCAATAAAATACCTCATTCTTTTCTTTCATAGGTTACACCCATGTATTATCTATAGGAAAATGGTTTAGCTCAAAGCACTAATAAAAATTTACTCACTGTGCTCTAAAAGCTAATTGCATTTTCTCTAGCATGTTGGGATTAGCTCTTACCTTCAGTGTTGTGGGCTTACCATACTATGTAGAAAGTATAGACCATATTCACTCCTTTTAAATTGGCATATTGAAGATATTGCACCCATGGAATTGGTGGTTCCTAGTCTTCTGATCGCCATGTAAAGCAAAATCTTACCAGAGAATTGATTTACGACCGACTTGATGACCTTCAAGATTTGCATGTCCAATCTCTTCTCCTCATTTTCCATGTTCAATGACAATCCCTTAATCTCTTCTCCTTATTTTTCCACGTGCAGTGACAACTCCCCAATATCTTCTCCTCATTTTCCATGTATCAAGATCTTATAGAAGGTTTTCTCTCAACGGTGTCATGATGGAAGAGCAAGGTAACCATCAGTGACTTCATCTCCTCCTCTTCTATATAAGAACACGATGAAATGATGCAAAGGAGATTATTTATTAGATAAAAAAGGAGGAACATCAAACTCCTTAGCCCTGAGTAGAACATGTGCTACTCATTAGGAATTAGAACTATGTAACTCTTACATTAGGAAGAGTGGTGTAGGATCTCAATGAGAGGTGTGGAAGGATTTGGTGCTTGAGTGTATTTGTGCCCAAATTAGCTTTTTACTAGAGTCTCTTCATGACTTTCCTACTCTTTGTTGTATATAGTTAGTCTACATAATAGTCTCTTTCATTTCTCTTCGTTTTGTGCATATTTTCTTACTTTTAAGTGTACTTATATGTGAACTTCACTCTTGAAAAGTCCTCACTTCCCCTAAAGTCTATCCATGGCAATCTTTGAATTTTGACATGCCTGGAGAGACATAGAGTCAGAATGACTCTATTTGTCTTTGTCATTTTTGTATTTTACAATGTTTCTATGCATTCTATGACTAGCTCCCAATCTTTTTAAAACTCTCTTAGCCCTATTCAAACTCCCTATGCTTATTCCACCCATAAGAGCAAAAAAATCTAGTACCTGAGTTGTGGAGACAACCACCCATGAACCTCCTCATCTAAACAAACCAAGGCCCATGGGGATCTTGCTTATTTACTATCACAAATGAATATCAACTTTCCTACATTCAAGAGAGCATCAGTTGAGGACCCTGATAATCATCTAAGAGGATTCCTCATGCTCTAACAAAAGGAGATGGTAGATGCCTTCTTCGATCTCTTCCTTCAAACCTTGGATGGATGGGTAGACAAGTGGTTCAACCAGTTTGAAGAGGATCACTTCTTGAAATGGGTAGCATTAAAAGAAGAATTCGCAGCAGCCTTCAAGCCAAGGAATTCCATCAAGCATGTTCTTGATGAGCAAAAAAATCTTTGAACCAAGATTGGTGAGTCCTCTAAACTAATGAGAGAACAAGAGCACTAATAGCAAAGTACCTAAAGCCCTTGATGAGTTCCTAGGCAAGAAGTGGATGGAGAAAGCATTACCCATCACCACAAGGCACAAGCTAAGCCACCTCTTAGCACCCAATGCCTCATTCGATGCATCTTTGGCCACAACTATGCACATCAAGCAAGCTTGAATCCATTGGAGAAATATTTTCCCTTGATTAATGATGGGAGGACTCGATGGTGGAACTCAAGATGGACCTAGAAGGTCGTAAGTTGTAGTAGAGGATGCATGGAAACATGCAAGATGACATGATAATGCAACTTTGGCAAGAGATAGAAGATCTTAGAGATAAGGAGGTATGGAACATTCTCTAGTGATATTTTCTAATAAATAGGGTCACTGACATGTTCAATGCCTGAATAAGGTGACTTGCCTATTTTGTGAAAATTTGGGGCATAGGCCAAGGAGTGTTGCTACCTCAAGAAATTCCCTACAGCTCAATCAGCAACATTTCGCATACAACCCATGCTACCTTGTAGAACTCCATCCTAGGGCATGTTGTAGGTGCCAAACTATTCTATTCTACCCCGTCCTTCGTTGGCAAGAAGAGTGGCCCACTAACATAGTTGGGGAAGTTTAGAATTAACCTCGGAAACCTATTATGTGCTATGAATGTGGTGAGTACATACACATCCAAATTAAGTGCTCCTTTCCTAAAAATGCACCACCCTACACGAATTTTATGGATCACTACAATCATCATAAAAAAGACTATCCAAAACAATCAAAGACAAGCCAACTAAATACCTCTTTTCATTTTTTTGTAGAATAAGTGCAAGCCTAATGCACAACCATACCTTTGTCAATTGCTCACAACTTATAGTTGTAAGAAATGATGCAAGGAGCTTCAAAAAGGATCCAACAAGCCATAGAGAAGGAGAAAGGATTTGTGTCACCGAGGGTGCGGAATGTTGCATAATTGAAATAAGTGTGATAACTAAGGATTCTATAGAGGAAGCACAAGGAGGTCAAAATAAGGCAAAAACTGATAATTTGCACTTGAACGATAAGGAAAATGGTAAGTCAAGTAATTACATAGGACTAAATGCAAAAGTAGAAAATGGGCCTTATGTGGTGGAGGTTGGGCACCTTTCTCAGGGTGGGCATCATGAAGCCCAAACTCAGCACCTCTCACAGGGTGGCCCAAGTGGGTGTCATGAGGCCCAAGTTGGGCACCTCTCCCAAGGTAGCCAAAGTGGGCAAGAAGTCTCAGGAAGCCAAGGGGGTAACTTTAAGCACCTAATTTTGGCAATCAAAATGAAACTTTTGGGTGACAAATTTTTCATGCAAGATGAACATGGGCGACTAAAATCTAGCACATCTCAAGAAGTGGGGCACCTAATTTTTGGTGATTCTCATGATGGGCCACCATAGGGTAGGCACCTAGAAGGTAGTAGGCAAGTAAGCAAGGAGCCCTCCCTTGGCCAAAATGGGCTGATTCTCTCTCTATAACCGAATCCTTCTCTAAAGTAAGGTGGTCAAGTTCATTTTTTGCAAGCACCTCTCAAGAGGCAAAGACCTCCAATCGAGCCACTTGACCATGATGTTGAACTTTTGCGAACAAGCACCACTACATTGTTATGCAATGAGGAAAGAGGTAATCGCAAAGTATTCAACAATTTTATGGATGCAAGGCTAGAAGATGTCAAAACTATGCAAGCATCTAAGGAGGCTAACTTTCACCTTCTGACCAAAGAAGATCTTTTCTTTCTAGATACTCTATATGGATAGATCTAGGAACACATCATGAAAAGCTAAATTTTACTCTGAGACGCAGTATTGATGACTTTTCAAGTGAGGCTACCCTTGAAGTGCTGTTTTGAGAAGTAAATCTTGAAGATGAATAAAAACCATTAGTGTTCCACCTCGCCACATGGTTAGACACTAACCATCCTTATTACCCTTGGTAGAGAGAGCTACACCTATAAGGAATAGTCCATATCGATTCAATCCAAAATATGTAGAGGCACTCAAAATCAAAATAACAAAATTAGAAGAGGCATGTACTATTCTTCTTGTAGAGCACTCAAGGTGGCTTTCATCTATGGTTATTGTACCTAAGAAAAATAGTGGCAAAATAAGAGTATGCGTTGATTTTCATGCTTTGAATAAGGTGACAGTTCAAGATGGTTTCCCTCAACCTTCTATAAACCATGTATTAGAAGAAGTAGTCGAGCACCCTTTGTACCATTTTCTTGATGGATTTAGGGGCTATAATCAAATCTTTATTCATCCTGAAGATAGGGACAAAACAACCTTTACTACTCCATGGGGAACCTTTGTCTACACGTTGTTAAGCCGCCGGAATGGAATATTATTTAAATTGTAATTAGAAGTCGCACACCAAATCACCGAAAAGGTATCGTGCAACCATTGTAATGTTTCCTTGATTAATAGAAGGAAAGAGGGTGAGAAAAGAGAGACGCATCATCGGACTGTTTGTTTGGGCGATCGGCTGGAGTTATTGCCCCTTTTGGTAACTGTTATGTCGTATGTTTCAGTTTAGTAAATGAAACTGTGTACATTGTATGATGTGTTGAATGAAGTGAAGAAACAAATTGCATACATGTTTACAGTATTAATAAGGAATTGCACAAGAATATGAAGTGGATACAAGAAGTTCCACAACATGAAACTTTTACCTATGGAAATGCAGCTAGATATCATACTAGAGATCCCAGAACCTAGGATTGTAGGTATGAAATAGGTTATATGGATTATAAGAACTTGCTTCAGGGAGATGAACTAGATAATAAAAATAGCTTGAGGAGATCTTGTACTACAAGATAGTAAAAAGGTAGAATAGGATGTCTCGGATACTAAACTACACAAGAATAGAACAACGCACAAGTCTAGAACTCGAATAGGAACTTGGAAATTACTTGGAGATCACAACTCCTTGAGCTCCCAAGACTGGCATTGGCAAGACTGAGGATGTATGTGGCCAAGCCATCTTGATATAGGTGTCGAGGGATGGTTATCAAATGCAGCTAAGACCTAATGATCTCATCCATCATATCAACAATCCAAAAAGACCTCTAGAGGTCGAAATCTAGCAAGTAGAAAATTGATCATAGGGTTTTGGCACATTCGAGATGCAATAGAAGCTTAATTTCCTCAAATACTGAACCAATCATGAGATATCAAAGTCACATGGAATTTGAGATTCATGTGGTTTCATTTGTCCATGAGATGCTCTTTGAAGGTTCTCTGTAGGTTCCCAAGTACAATCAGTGATGTCAAACCCTTTCCAATAAAGAAGGTACTCCAATCTCCCTCGAGATATTTTCAAGCCTAGGACATGCTCGACTTGGAATTCTTCATGGTCACCAATCTTGATAGGTGGTGAACGACTAGGTCTCTCCTTCCTCAATGTTCCAATCTGATATGGTTCCAATATGGACACATGGAATTTGGATGTATTCTCATGGTACTTAGGACTTGAGCTTGAAGATGATTGGATGAATCTTGGCCAAGATGGTGAATGGGCCAAGTCTTTGATGGTCTGGTTTTGCACAAGGACTTGAAGTTTGCAAACTATTTTTGAGTAACCACACTTTATCCCCGGTTTGATATGATGGATTTCGAGCATGATGCTGATTTGCATGATACTTGTCTTGTTCTTGAGCTCTATGGATCTCTTTCTTGAGTTCTTTGTGAATATTCATGAGGTACTAGGCCTATACTCTAGTAGCTCGATTATTCGCATGATTTTAGATTTGTATATCCATCCTTGGATGTTGTTTGTAATTTGCAAGGAAGGGAGTTTGCATGGTAGATGTATGAACATTGTTGTTATAGGCAAAATGTGCAAAGGGTAAAAGCTCAAACCAATTATTTTGAAGATATTTAATGGTGCAATGGAGGTAATGTTCTAGGACTTGATTCATCTATTCTGTTTGTCTATGACTTTGTGGATGATTCATTATAAACAACTTAACTTGAACAGTGATTGGATAGAATGTTCTGAAAGCTAGATATGAATAGTGGACCTCGACCACTAACAATATCATGAGCTAATCTATGAAGCCTATAATATGCATATGAGGAAAACTTATCACAGCGGTGTCGTCGAGATTTTCTCTCCTCTCTCTCTTGTGAACGGCTACAAAAACATATTTGGTGAAGGTAGTCGGAATTCCCCGAGAAGTCCAGGATGCATCAAGGATGTCAAAGGAAGATCACATACAAAGTTTCAAAGAAATCAAGAAAGTCCATGGTAGCGGTCAAAGCTGGTCAAAGATGGGAAATTAGGGCAAAAGTTTCATTGTCACCAAATTAGATGAAAATTCCTATACTTGTTAAGATTGTCAAAGGCAGTCTATAGCCCAAACTTCAACAAAAAATGGATTTTGTAGCACATTGATATGCTATGTTCATTTTGTAAAAATGTAATTTTTCTAGTTTGACCCTACAAATTCTTGTATAGAAATGTATGTTAGCCATATGGTTTGGAATGTATAAAGACCATATGTGGCTACATATTTGTACAAATTTTCAAGGCTATTAGAGCTTCCTAGAGACCTTAATGCCACCTTGCAAGCTTCCAAATGTAGACAAACTTGTACAAGGAAGATTCAGATGGAAGTTTTTTTTGCATATTCCTGAAGGAGTTCTTTGGAAACATAGTCCTACAAAGTTTCATCTTCATCAAAGCCTATTTGGAGGGTCAAAGAGCACAAAGTCCAGTTTTCAGGATCACCGCAGTTTTCTAGTTTAAGCAAATTGAAGGGTTGAAGGGCTACCACATGGCAAAAGCTGATTGAGCCATGTTGTACGATCAAGATGAGCTCATATTCGAGGGTGGAGACGCACTTATGCTTAAAACAAGGAGGATCCACAAGTTTTTCCATAAAAGAAGACTTTTTTGACATTTAAAGATCAATAATGCAAAGTTTCTCAAAAAATAGTGGCTTATCTTATCCGAATTGATGTCAGCACTGATCGGACGGTCCAAATCATCACCAGATCCAATGGTGGAGAATGAAGGCGCCTAAATTTCACTCCTTTACACTAGATTTGATAGAAAGAACAATTCCAAGCCATTGATTTGATTAATCAAATGGTTGTAATCGAAAGTAGTGATCCTATAGTTGAGAGTTGATTTCTCTAGATCCAAAGGCCCAAATTCATTCAAAAAACTATATAAACCCCCCTCCAAACTCCTAGAGCATCATTGTTAGGCATCCATAGGGCTCTTGCTAGCTTACGGTTTCCTTGAGACGATCACCCTCGGTTGAGCGAGTGAGGATCCAAGGTGAGCTAGTATGAGCATAGTACCTAGTTTCAAATTTAAGTTAGAACTCCAATCTAAGATAGGCTCTTGAAACCAGCATCTCTATATTGACTCACCCTCGGTGGAGCGTGTGAGTGAGTTAGAGCTTGTTTTAATGAGTCTTAGAATTCTTTAGTTAGACGTTACGAGCCTAGACATACATAGGGTCAATGAAGTGGAACTCACCTTCTTACGTATGACATTCGGTTGAACTGTCATGGTTTGAAGGTCGGAACCGCCTTTGATCAGTAGACTGCTTAGCTTGATGTACCACGACAATCTTATACATGTAACTTAATTCAAATCCTTTTAATTCATGTCACTTGTCACTTGTCACTTGTCTCTTCTCTCTTGTCTTTCAGTCTCTTAAGTATTTTTACATGTCTCCTATTTTCTTCTATGTGTGAGAAGATTTCGCCGCATTGCGTTGAACCAGTGAGGATGTTTCATTGAGCTTGTGAGTAAACTCTATCATCATAATACACTTGCATGCATATAATCCACACATACCCATACATATTGATTAGTTTCTGAAAGTGTATAAGAAGCTCCAATATTGGACCATTCTTTCTTTCGAAAGTGATTTATGTGTAAGGATTCCATCTATTCTCGTCATGCATACATATCATCCAAAGAAGACTATGCATATGGATTAGAATTAGGAAGTGTTTAAGAAGCTCCTTCAATGGACCATTCTTCCTTCCAAATTTGATTCGTGTGTATGGTTCTCTTTCATTCTTATCAGTCATGTTCATAAATCTAACTTGCACTCCTACAATCCCATTCCCATAATCATCTCAACATTACTTTCACTTTCACGTCCATAAACCTTCCAACATTCATTAGATTCATACACCCTGTGTGTGCCACGACTGGACCCGATCCACCCGGATTGCGATCACCTCCACATTTGAACCCGACGTGAAACGCTTCGTGGCATTTTCTTCTGATCTTGTTGGACGTTGTGATCCATATCCTTTGTTTCATATTTTTCATCCTCATCATTTCATCATCATCAGTCTTGAGTGTTGCACTGGATTTCTCATAGTATCATGCACATCTTCGTCGTGAAGTAAACGCATTTGTGAGAGATCTAGAGCATCGTGCATCATTTGCTTATTCACATAAGATGGAGGAAGGATTCAAATTCCTTATTGTTGAGAAACAAGGCCAAAGAATAGTCTCTTCTATGCTGAGAGAGAAGGGAAAATTCAATGGCATCAACATCACAAGCTACTTAGATTTGTTTGAAGAGCAAGCTATGATTTTTGGTCTTCCCAAAGATCTTTTAATATCATTCTTTGAACGAATTGTTGATAGCTCTATCATAAACCGTGTCACTCAATATGATAGTCTTCCTTGGAGTGATTTTAGAAAGGAGATGCTCAAAGAATTCTATCTTGAGGACTATAACCAACATAATCGAGATGGATTCTTACGATGGGTCGATTCTCCAAAGCCTAGTAGCTCTATTAGTCACTTACAAAATGAGTATATTAGACACTATGAACAACTTCTTGATGAGGATAAGATAACTTTGGAACCTGATCTTGTGATCAATTTTCTTAAGCTTCTTCATCCTGAAACTCGTAGGGAAGTTGAACGGCGATTAGAAGAACCAGATAAGCGTTATGGTCTTACTGGCAATTGGCAAAAAGTGCATAAATTAGTAGAGGTTGTAGCCCATAGACATCAAAGACAATCCATGCTTTATGAGCAAACTAGTGTTCCTCAAGCTAGCCTTCCACAAACTAAGGAGCAAGTTAGAGAACAATCCCATGCTATGCTTTTTGACTCTAAGCCTATTCCTCAAATGATGGAGCCTACTCAAGGTTTTGCTTCATGTCACGTTGCCTAGTCATTCATAACAATGTTGCATGTTCATTTATAGAAATGTTACCTATTTATTTATGCATATTCATGTTGCCTGTTTTAATTTTTCCTTTCATACATATGTTGCTTGATATCATGTTGCCTTCTCATTCATGCATCTCATCAATCTCTCCTTCCTGTTGCCTATTTTCATTTAAAAGAATATGATGCTTGAAACTTATGTTTTTTAGGAACACTAGAGTGGCGCTTGCGGAGGAACCGCAGGTTTAGTGGGGGCGAATGTCGTCGAGATTTTCTCTCCTCTCTCTTGTGAGGCCTACAAAAAACATATTTGGTGAAGGTAGCCGGAATTCCCCGAGAAGTCCAGGATGCATCAAGGATGTCAAAGGAAGCTCACATACAAAGTTTCAAAGAAATCAAGATCTTCCATGGTAGCAGTCAAAGCTGGTCAAAGTTGGGAAATTAGGGCAAAAATTTCTTTGTCACCAAATTAGATGAAAATTCATATACTTGTAAAGATTGTCAAAGGCAGTCTATAGCCCAAATTTCAACAGAAAATGGATTTTGTAGCACATTGATATGCTATGTTCATTTTGTAAAAAAGTAAATTTTCTAGTTTGACCCTACAAATTCTTGTATAGAAATTTATGTTAGCCATATGGTTTGGCATGTATAAAGAACATATTTGGCTATATATTTGTACAAATTTTCAAGGCTATTAGAGCTTCCTAGAGACCTTAATGCCACCTTGCAAGCTTCCAAATGTAGACAAACTTGTACAAGGAAGATTCAGATGGAAGTCTTTTTTGCATATTCCTGAAGGAGTTCTTTGGAACATAGTCCTACAAAGTTTCATCTTCATCAAAGCCTATTTGGAGGGTCAAAGAGCACAAAACCGATTTTTCATGATCACCGCAGTTTTCTAGTTTAAGCAAATTGAAGGGTTGAAGGGCTACCACATGGCGAAAGCTGATTGAGCCATGTTGTACAATCAAGATGATCTCATATTCAAGGGTGGAGATGCACTTATGCTTAGGAGGATCCATGAGTTTTTCCATAAAAGAAGACTTTTTTGATAGTTAAAGATCAATAATGCAAAGTTTCTCCAAAAATAATTGCTTATCTTATCCGAATTGATGTCAGCACTGATCTGACGGTCCAGATCATCCCCAGATCCAATGGTGGAGAATGAAGGCACCTAAATTTCACTCCTTTACACTAGATTTGATAGAAAGAACAATTCCAAACCATTGATTTGATTAATCAAATGGTTGTAATCGAAAGTAGTGATCCTAGAGTTGACAGTTGATTTCTCCAGATCCAAAGGCCCAAATTCATTCAAAAAACTATATAAACCCCCCTCCAAACTCCTAGAGCATCATTTTTAGGCATCCATAGAGCTCTTGCTAGCTTACGGTTTCCTTGAGACGATCACCCTCGGTTGAGCGAGTGAGGATCCAAGGTGGGCTAGTATGAGTATAGTACCTAGTTTCAAATTTAAGTTAGAACTCCAATCTAGGATAGGCTCTTGAAACCAGCATCTCTATCTTGACTCACCCTCGGTGGAGCGTGTGAGTGAGTTGGAGCTGGTTTTAATGAGTCTTAGACTTCTTTAGTTAGACGTTACGAGCCTAGACATACATAGGGTCAATGAAGTGGAACTCACCTTCTTACGTATGACATTCGGTTGAACTGTCATGGTTTGAAGGTCAGAACCCCCTTTGATCAGTAGACTGCTTAGCTTGACGTACCACGATGATCTTATACATGTAACTTAATTCAAATCCTTTTAATTCATGTCACTTGTCACTTGTCACTTGTCTCTTCTCTCTTGTCTTTTAGTCTCTTAAGTATTTTTACATGTCTTCTATTTTCTTCTATGTGTGAGAAGACTCCATAGCATTGCATTGAACCATTTCATTGAGCTTATGAGTAAACTCTATCATCATAATACACTTGCATGCATATAATCTATACATACCCATACATATTGATTAGTTTGTGAAAGTGTATAAGAAGCTCCAATATTGGACCATTCTTACTTCCGAAACTGATTTATGTGTAAGGATTCCATCTATTCTCGTCATGCATACATATCATCCAAAGAAGACTATGCATATGGATTAGAATTAGGAAGTGTTTAAGAAGCTCCTTCAATGGACCATTCTTCCTTCCAAATTTGATTCGTGTGTATGGTTCTCTTTCATTATTATCAGTCATGTTCATAAATCTAACTTGCACTCCTACAATCCCATTCCCATAATCATTTCAACATCTCTCTCTTCTCCATACTCAACATTAATTTCACTTTCACGTCCTTAAACCTTCCAACATTCATTAGCTTCATACACCCTGTGTGTGCCACGACTGGACTTGATCCACCCGGATTGCGATCACCTCCACAGTGGCTGCAACTCTGATGGCCTTCCTAGTTCAAAAGAAGTGTGTCATCTCTCTAAGCCTATCCACGATAACAAGAATGAGATCATAATTATTTGAGCTTGATAGACATATGATGAGACTCATATTTTTAGAATAGGTAAAGTTTGTAAGAAGGCCATGAGGTTCATGTCTTGGTATCATAAATATATTGCAAGTGTCACATGTTCTGATAAATTCTTTGCATGTGATTCCTTTGAAACTGGGTGCTTTTCTTTGTGTTTGCCTCCTTAGAAAGCTCATAGATCTCCAAGTAGTTCTTCATGGACTCCAAGTTAGTGATTCAAAACTTCATTGGCTTCTCTATAGAAACTACATCCATTTTTCTTTGGCTCCCTTTACCATAGAGCTCATGGCCTATGAAAGAAACACCTTCATCATCCCTCCATAAGCGAGGTATTTTTGAGTCTAACATGGGTAAAAACTCTATTATGAATACCAGAAATTCTTGTATGAGCCACACATCTACCATGCTTCACTTTGGACATGCTATGTGATGAACAAACCCTGTTAATGTCTTCATGAAGTACTCTAAGAAGAATACCTATCAACTATGGATAGTTCATGCTTCTACAACTTTGTCAACCACATGAACAAGTAAATGAAGTTGAGTCCTTGTGAAAAAGTACTTTTTAACCATACATACATCCTCTACAACATTGAGTTTCGAAATGTATATGCTATCTCTCCTTATCTCTTTAGATGAGATCCATCATACCAAGGAACTCATTTTGTAAATGGTTGTTCACATATTAAAGTGACCAGAGGTGTTATATTCGATGACAATTGCTCATGGTATGCACCTAAAAACATGGTAGTGATAGTGAATAAAATGGATGATTCTATGCATAATGTTGATGATGAGCCAGAAACAAGTTATAGATATTTTGACCATGAAGAAAGCCAAGACTAGGTTCATATGAGTTTCCTAGGCCTGAAATATCATGGAGTGAAAATGCAAAAGACTATGAAAGAGGAAGGAGAAAGGGAAAGAGAAGATGAGAGAGTACATGTCTCAAAAAGAGAAGATGAGAGAGTACATGTATGATTCAGATATTGAGGATGAGATAGTTACACCTGGGATGTTCAAAAATAAAAAAGTAAAAATTGTTCCTCCACATGCAAGAAAAGAGACATGTTCAAGATCTAATGAAGAAACACATGTGAGAGGATCTATGAGTGTAAGGCATCTTGCAGATAGATTAAATCCATGCATCACAAAGTGAAGATTGGTGCAAAGCAATGGATGATAAGATGAATGCATTGAAGAAGAATGATACACACGAATTAGTGAAATTTCATCCAATAAGAAAGCTATTGGATGCAAATGGGTGTATAAAATCAAGTGCAAAAGTGATGGTTCAGTTGAGAGATTTAAAGAACTTCTAGTTACAAAAGGATATGCATAAGTATATGGATTGGATTATGAAGAAATGTTTAGTCTAGTGGTGAAAATGATAATGGTGAGAAGTGTGATGGCATGGGATGCTATGAAAAATTAGAAATTGTATCAAATGGATATTAAGAATGCATTGTTGAATGGAAATTTATATGAGGATTTCTATATGGAGCAACCAAAAGGTTATCTGCATCCAATGTACCCTGAATATGTATGAAAATTAAAGAAAGCGCTTTATGGATTGAAACAAGCACTAAGAGTATGGTGTGAATGACACACTAAGAAGTTATTGGATCTGAAATTTATGCAATCGAAGGCTAATTATTCACTATTTGTATGGAATCAAGGAAGTGAAATGATTCTTTTAGTGATTTACATCAAAGATTTGATCATAACTAGAAATGATGTGAAGTGGATTGATGATTTGAAAAAGCAACTCAAATCTGAATTTTTTTGATGTCAGATTTGCAAGAGCTAAAATAATTTTTGGGAATTGAAGTAATTTCACTGCAAGAGGGAATTTGGATGATACAACATAATTATATGTTGGAAATGCTTGAGAAATTTGGTATCAGTGCTTGCAAACCTGTTGATACACCACTTGATTCTAACGCTAAGCATTTGGATGATGGGAAGTACTTGCATGATGCCAATCTTTATAGGAAGATCGTTGGAAGTTTGATTTATGTAACAAAGACAAGAATAGATTTGAGTTTTGTAGTTGGTTTGGTCAGTCACTTTATGCATAAAGCATGTAGAGTGCACTTGGATGCAGTGAGATGCATATTGTGATATGTGAAAGGAACATGTAATTTGGGCTTGTTTTATGAGAGAAACATTCAGCCATGTATATATGCATACATGGATGCACATAGGACAAGAAATGTCATGGAGCGAAGGTCCACCGGTGGATTTTCATTCTCACTTGGAAGTGCAACCATTTGATGGAGTAGTAAGAAGCAAACAACTATCACCTTGTCAAGTAAAGAAGCTGAATATAGAGGCATTAATCAAGCCATTTGTGAAGCAACATGGATTAAGTACCTACTTGAACACATGGGCATCTACATCGACAACAATGATTGTGACAATGTGAGCGACATTATGCTATCAAAGAATCTAGTTTATCATGCAAGATCGAAGCACATCGAAGTTCATCATCACTTTGTTTGTGAGAAGGTTATTAACATAGAAGTTGAGATAATTCACATCACCATTGGAGAACAAGTGGTTGATATCTTCATCAAAGCTCTTCCCAAAGAAAAGCTTATCTACTTTAGAGAAGATTTAGGAGTTAGAAATATTTAATTTATTTCTAGATTTCATTTCACGTTTATTTCATCTTGTATGGACATACATATTTATATCATTTCGTATTCAGTTTCATTTTGAGCTTGATGGGGAGAATTGATAAGGTGGCATTGACTATTGTAAAAGTCAAACACTAAGAAATATGAAAAAGATTATTGCATGTAGGGCAACTATTAGTTAAGGTTCTAAAGTGAGAAATCAACAAGATATGGAGATTCCATTCTTTTGGAAGGTGTTACATTCTCAACAAGTGAAGATATGTGATAGTAAGGAATATAGGCCTTAAGTGGCCCAAAAGAAGCATATTCCCAAATTGGGTGCCATCACCACCCCTTTTTCACATGGTCAAAATCGAGTGCATACACCAACTATTTTCAAAAGAATACTTTAGGCAACAATACAAGGCATAAAGAGACTTTTTAGTGACTTATGAATAAATGGTTAAAGTATGAGGTAATGTAGGGACGATCGTCACAAATCTCTTGTGGTGTCACAAGATCTAATTGGAGAACCTTGAGTTGGTTGGCCACTAGTGCCTAAATTAGCCCACTCTTTCACCAATCTTGTCAGTTTGGCACATGTGATAGTGAAGTTGTGGATTCAACAAGGCCACTGATTTTGGCCTTTGGAGTCTATATAAACAAAAGCTTGGCACTAATTTTGGCAATCATCATCATAAATTGCTATTCTATCATGGAAGATCATCTTCTATTGTTCTCTGGTAGTTGGAGCTATCTTTTGGTTGCACTTTGCACTCTCTTGCAACTTGCCCAATGTGTGATGAGGCCACTCTATGGTTATTATATAAAGTGTTTGCTTCTCAATTGTGTAGCAGTTAGCATGACAATTCCATTGAGTAGCCTTGACAGTATCTCTTGATTTGAGTCAATTGCATTTCTCTTGTAGAGCTTACTTGTTGTTTCAATACTTCATGTTGTTGACTTCTTCTAGTCTTTAGAGGGATGTTAACCCATTGTAATGGTCATTTGGATTATTTTCTACTTACTTTGACCATTCTTAGTATTAGGAAACTAGGATTTATCTCATTTGTGAACTAGAAGTTTTTTCCATGTCTTTATTATCAATTAGTTGTGTCTTTACTATCAAGTAGTATACCTGCACACAGACATGCCATAGGTTATACTTCCCTAAGGAAGATCTCCCCTTGAGTAGAGAGGCTACTCAAAGTCGTGGTTGCCAGTTGTACAGATTGGCATGCCCGATGGGACACTTGCATGTTCTATGTGAGGTACTCAGTAGATTAAACAATAGTTTTTTCACAATTATTTTCTTGATTTTTAGAGTCTTGTAAGTGGTGTCACGAGGAAGGAGATAAGGAAGAGAGCTCACACACACACTCTCACTCTCAAGGAGAAGCACACACACAGATTGAGGCAAGAAAGAATGATCTTCTTCTTCTTCTTCTTCTTCTATTACATAAAAGGAATCTACAAGAATGACATGAAAACAAGAGTACAACAAGTGCAATATATAAAGATCAGTACATAAGGA
Source organism: Ceratopteris richardii (assembly GCA_020310875.1). Classification (NCBI taxonomy): domain Eukaryota; kingdom Viridiplantae; phylum Streptophyta; class Polypodiopsida; order Polypodiales; family Pteridaceae; genus Ceratopteris; species Ceratopteris richardii. The sequence continues at coordinate 185,818,115 of CM035421.1, read as the reverse complement.
AAAACCTAATGTCCGTGAATGAGTGAGCTGGAAAGAAACAAATGTGCCATCACTCTCGGTAGATAAATCTAATAAATCGCAATGAAGTATCCCTAACATATACCGGCGTGACCACTACACATGTCAGAGAAACAAAAAATTGGTACGTGTCATCTTGGATCATCAAATGTTGAGCTTGATATCTCAACACTCCCCCTCAAGCTCAACGCCATATCCTGTAATCCAAGCATCTCCCGAAACTTCTTTAACTTCTCAGCTCCAAGTGCTTTGGTGAAAATAACAGCAACCTGCTCATCTATTCTCACATAAACAAGATCAATATCACCTGCTAATACCTTCTCTCTGATGAAGTGATAATGTACCTCGATATGCTTTGTTGTAGCATGGAAAACAGGGTTCCGTGCTAACTATATGCTACTAAGATTATCACAATAGATAGTGATAGGCTTTTGCACTTCCACACCTAGATCTGCAAGTAACATCTCCAGCCATGATGCCTCACATGCTGCCATTACAACACCTCTATACTCAGCCTCTGTACTCGACAAAGCAACAGTAGGTTGCTTCTTACTGCTCCATGTATTAGCTGCACCTACCGGCTTCATAAAACAATGCATAATCCAAAGTAGCACTCACATAATGTAGAGTGCGCCTCAGAGCATCCAAATGTGGCTTTTGTGGAACATGCATAAACTGACTTTCAAGTCCAACAGTATAACTTAGATCAGGCCTTGTAATTGTGAGATATACAAGACTTCCCACAATTTTCCTGTACATATTAGCATTTTCCAATGCTTCACCTGATGTAGTATCCAATTTTGAAATCTAATCTAATGGCATAGAAATTGGCTTACAATCAGCCATACCGTAGTTTTGCAGCATATTCAAGGCATATTGCCTTTGCGACATCCATATACCTGTTTCTGTATGTATAAACTCAATACCCAAGAAATAGCGCAGCACACAAAGATCTTTCATGTCGAATTCTTGCATAAGAAGTTTCTTTACCTCTTTGATGCTTTCTTCATTATCACCACCTACAATGAGGTTGTTGAAGCTGAAGGTCAAGGACAAAGCACAAGAGCACATCAAAGAGGTGGACACACAAGGAGAAGGAGCAAGTAGGGAGCTCCAAGAAGTGTATGTCAAATTTTCAGAAGAATCCCCTACAACAATAGTGATTTTCATCACTAGAAACCATTGTAAATACCATTTTCTATTTTTGTAACTCCATTTTGTTCAACCCAAGGAGTCCTTGAGCTTGAGGAGTATTAGAAGCATCATCCTACCAATTCTCATAATTTTTAGACTTCGTTTGAGCCCTCAAATAAGCCCTGGAACCTAATTTTTAACTAGGCCGGACACTAGGTCTGGACAGGGCCAAAACTAGTCAAAAAACTATAAAAAGAGCTAGAGAGCTCATTTTTGAGGTTAGCTTGTTAGAGAATAGAGCTTTTGTAAGAGAACTTGTTTGCAATAGAAGCTTTCCATTGTTCCTCTCTTTGATCTTACTTTGTGCGCGTGTGCGTATGTGTGTGCATGTTTGTGTGCTTTCACTCTCACACTTGTGCCTTCACTTGCTCGTGGTCTTCATACCGGTCCTCACGTCTCCGCGGATTGACAAGTAAAGGAGGTGGTGCTTACGCTTGAGCTACACCAAATTTTGGCGCCGTTGCCGGGGAGAGAGCTTCGAGGACGAGCGTTGTGATGGTAAGATCGTAGATTTGCGACGTTAGAAGGTAAAAAAACTGTCATTTTTGTTCATTTTCTGGTTTTTCTTCATCATCTTCATCATCATCATCATCTCCACCTTCTGCCATCTTCTTCTTCATAGAAATTTCTTGTTTTTTAGTGCATTTTCACCATTTTCATACTATCTTTCATGCATTATTGTGCGAGGAGGAGCTAGGAAGTGCAAGAGAGAGCAAGCGCTATGTTTTTTCATGATTTTCTGCACATATGGAGCTCGCCATTGCTCGGCGCTCAGAAATTTGAATTTCCCGCCAAAAAACACGACTTTGTGAAGAAAATCGCGATTCTATGAAAAATTCAAATTTTTTTGAAAAATCATGATTTTCTATTTCCCGCCTGAAACCCTCTGAAGGAAACACAATTTTGAGGTCATTCTCAAAATCACAATTCTATGGTTGTGCTCAAGATCGCGATTCTCACAAATCACGATTTTCAGCCAAAAAACACGATTCTAAGAAAACATGATTCTGTGGTTGTGCTCAAAATCGCGATTCTCTAAATTTTTGAAAACCACGATTCTTTGAGACAAAATCGCGATTTTCAAAAAACACGATTCTCTGTTGGCAATCGCGATTTTTAGAAACATGATTTTCATCCAAGGTACAAAATCGCAATTCTCTAGAACATGATTCTCTTACACACGATTCTGTGAAAACACGATTCTCTGAAAACACGATTCTCTGCTCAAAATCGCGACTCTCAAAAACACGATTCTCTGCTCAAAATCACGATTCTCAAAAACACGATTCTCTGCTCAAAATCAAGATTCTCATAAATAACAATTTTCAGCCAAAAACACGATTCTCTGCTCAAAATCGCGATTCTCAAAAACATGATTCTCTACTCAAAATTGCGATTCTCAAAAACACGATTCTCTGCTCAAAATCGCGATTCTCAAAAACACGATTCTCTGCTCAAAATCGCGATTCTCATAAATCACGATTTTCAGCCCAAAAACCGATTCTCTGCTCAAAATCGTGATTCTCAAAACCACGATTCTCAGCCAAAAACACGATTTCGTGAGAACACGATTTCGTGAGAACACGATTCTCAAGGAACAAAATCACGATTCTCTTGATTTCACAAAATCGCAATTTTTTCCAAAAGGTCCTGTTTGCCTGTTTTGACCCCCAGGAGCCTGATTTGACATAACTTTTTCATCCAAAGTCCATTTTTTGAGCTCTATAGCTCGTTGGAAAGCTCGTTTCGAATAATGCATTGATTTTCAGATAGACTAATTTGAAGTTGACCCTCAGGTGGGACTAGGGAACCAAGGGGGCTCCAAAGGATTTTGAACCATACCAAAGGGAAATTTTGGACTCTTAACCAAAGCTTATGAACCTGAGATCTGGTAGACACCTAGGCAAGGATAGACAAAGCATTAGATCTTCTCAGTCTAGTGTCAACCATACAGCTAAGTCTTGGGCACAACAACTAAGTGGTTGTCCTTACGTACTACACTCTAACACAAGTGATTCAGAAATGTCTTTTAGCATGGGGAGACCTACAGGTGGTTCAGGAACTGCCCATCTACAAACACTAGAAGGTCCCTATAAGACACAATTGGAGTATATTCGGACCAACCGATTAGGTGCTCGCATCTATGAGGATGGCCTGAGGCGATCAGTGGTCCAACTCAAAAATCCAGATCAACCCTTTGGACTTGAACACCCGGTGGTCAAGTTCGAAGAGGGTTCATACATTGATAAGGAAGGAACCATGTATATGGTTACTAACCAACCAGATAGGAATGAGTTTGGATGTATCATTCATGAGAATGAGATAGGAGACCTAGAACAAGGAAATGTAGGACAAGGACCCCACACTCCTAGAGGTAAGTCAGCTTTGACTAGAGTGATCACTCCATACTAGATCCCTCAAGACAACAAAAGCATACAACTATACTTGAATAGAGAAATAGAGGAAGCCTTTTGGAGATTCAAGCCAGATCAACCTAGCCAATTGGGCATAGTCATCATCTATGAGTTCAAGGATCCAGAGATACCAGGCAAAGTTGTCTACCTGGATAACACGTCAGAGAAATTTTTCTTGGTAACAGAACATGATAGAAATGCATATACTTGGAAGAGTGAACTGATTTTCCCTCCACCAAGATCCAATGTTTCCCATGGCCTCCAAGGAGTAGGATCATCCCAAGCTCATGAAGCCCAGAGAGAAAGAACTAGAGAGAGACCTGAGGTAAGTTTTGCACACACGGTGGGCAGAAATAGAGCAAGATTTGAAAGACCTGAAAGAGAGAGACATCAAGCACATAGGCAACAAAGAGATGAACATGATTTTCCATTGCCTAGACCCCGAGAGCACACAAGAACCCTTAGACCCACTCAAGTGATCAAGGAAATGAAGAATTATTTTGACGGATCAGGAGATCCTTATGATCATGTGGCTGAGTTCAAACAAGTGTTAAGAGCTGAATAGGTTGAGGATTTATTCACCCAATATGAGGCATTTGGTTTGACTCTTAAGGGCACTGCCTTGGCTTGGTTTCAACCATTGAGTAGTCGCAACTATTGCGATATAGGTCACCTGCTAGATGAATTCATTGTAGAATTTTCCAAGAGTGGTATCAGACATAACACATCATCTTTGATCCACAGTTTCAAGCAGACACCCCAAGAAACAGTGCGACTAGCAAGTAGAAGGTTCAGACAGCACCTAGAAAGGTGCCCTTCTCCAGAGTTACCCACACCAGCCAAACAAGTGGCTCTGTTCTTAGATGGCTTACTGAGCACAGAGTTAAGATCATATGTGTACTTGAAAGAGCCTAGATCCATAGAAGAGTGTGTGCGGATGTGCATTGACATATAAGATAACTTGGGTGAGGAGTTAGGATTGTCCAAAATCTATAAGGATTCGGATAGTTCTACTAGTCATACTTCAAAAATCTCCACGGAAATAGAGGAGATAGCTGAGCAAGTTGCGAAGAAGTTGGGAGTCCAAAATAGACAAACACAGAAGTCACTCCATTGAATCGGTGTTATACTTGCGGAGGCGACCACATGGCTAATGTATGCCCAATGCACAACCAGAACATGAGAGAAAGGAATACCCCATACTGCACTATTGAAAGGAAGTACACGAACCACACGGCTCAAGATTGTCCCTACAATAGGCAGGCTGTTAGACAAAATTATCAACAACCTTACCACAAGATAGGTATCAGAACCAATACCAACAACCATATTATAGACCACAACAGCAATATCAGGCACCATGTAGGCCACAACCAGTCTTGGGAAACCAACCACCAGCTCTTGCCAATACAATTCCAGTTAAGTATGCACTCGTAGAAGAGAACCTTAATAGAGCATTGGTGCTACTGACCCCACTGATCTCAGAGAATGACTCTCATGCTCATAGTTCAGACTACTCCCATGAAGGTAGTCCACATGCTTATTACACAGAGTCACCTAAACATAGTGAGATTTACCCGTATCAATATGAGGCACAGCCTATGGAACAAAATTGGGAGCCTGAATACTCCAATGTCCTGTACACAAATGCTAACCCTAGACCCCAATTGAGACAAGCAAGACCAGAAGCCCCTAGAGGACCATGTTTCAGATGTCAGGGCAACCATTTCCTTTGTGATTGTCCCCACCCACCATCTCCGAGTCAAGGACAGGCTATCACAATATAGGCTTTTTGTCCTGATTGTGGCAAAGACCATCTCCCCAGAGATTGTCCAAGAAACCCCTCTAGTGCGCCCAAGATTACACCCATTAATGTGGTAGGCTTAGTGGTGGATTCAAGTTCAAGTCGCACTAATGTGGCTCCTATACAAGCCGTCACTAGAGCACAAGCCTTAAAATAGGATAAACCAGCAGAGCAATCGGAGTCGAGTGAATTGGGAGAACCTAGTAAGAGGAAAACGAACATGGAAAGATACCAGAGATAAGGCTAATCACAAGTGGAATAAAAAGTTATCGGAACTAGAAGAAAGCTTGAAAGACACAAAAACAAAAATAGAAGACATCGCATCTCAAAACCCCTTGCATGTCGACACTCCATCCACTCCACCTCATCCCACCCCACCACCCATTGTAAATAAGCTACAACCAGTGTTTGTTCTTGCAGATCCAACCCCAGAAGGCTTGGACATTATGTTCAAGGCCTACCAGGCTCAACTTCAAGAAGGGCCAACAGTTGGAAACCTAGACAAGAGTTACCCTAGAGTAGATTTAGAGATTGAGCGGATGAAAATGTGCATGAAAATGGTAGAACAAGCTCAAGCTATACTTCAGACTAGTCAAAAGTTCAATCAGACAAACTCTGTCAAACGGATTGCATTTCCAGGGCTTACTAGAAAGATTAGAGCAAATAGTAAACAAACCAGAAGTTTCTTCACCTCCACAGGCTCAACCAGTTTTTGAGAGAAGAAGCTCACCACCAATGGGAGCTTATGTTCCTAATTCCACGGATGCTAGAATACCTCCTTCAATTCAACGGTACTCTCAAGAGTTCTTGGGGGAAATACAAGAGGTGAAATGGGCCAAGGAGAAGGGTAATTCCCCTCCTATTCCTAAGATTGATGATCTTCAAGATCACTTTCCCCAAGACATTCCATCCATTTATGGAGATCAAGTCGAGCAACAAGAAGATGAAAGGATAGATTTTGAATCTAATACCTTACAAGAACTGCCTCAATTTCCAGGCCCATGGGAATTTGAATCTCTTCAGATCAGAGCTCCCACAATACTGGTAAGACATGAAGACTCAGTGGTCCCAAGGAACACTGATGTAGTGAAGAACACTAAGGTTCAATATCATCTCACTGTAGAAGAGCTGCTCAAAGCAAAACCTGAGCTATGGAATCATGTGAAGGATCAAGTCCCAGAACTTGAGTTAAATATGCCAAAAGTAGGCTCTAAGTAGAAAGTACCAGAGATACCTCTAGACAAAATAGGGGACATGTGTGAGGGTGAAGAAGGTAACACTGATCTTCCAATCACCTACCAAGGTTACACAACCAAAGCAATCATAGATTAAGGTGCCAGTGTTGCTATTGCGACCACCTCCTTGTGGAAGCAATGGGGCAAACCCACATTAAGACCAACTAGAATGAAGCTTCAAATGGCCGACGGTCATTTTGAAAGCCATCTAGGATTGCTAGAAGGGATAACTTCAACCACTTGTGGTGTAGAGTTTGAGCACACATTTGCTATATGTGACTTTGAGAAAAATATTGTTTATGAGATGATCCTAGGAAGACCATTCCTACAACAGTTGCAAATAGTTCAGGATTGGGGAACCAACTCCTTGTACTTGCAGCACTTAGGGGTCACCACCAAGGTCAATTTGAAGGATTACACCTTCAGAGATGTACCACCCCTACAATGGAATCCTAACCACAAAGCAAAAGAAGATTCCATCTCTATGCATTCTGAAAGTTCACCTGATCCATCTTGGTTGCATGAAGATACTCGTTTGTGGATGTGCAAAGTCGCGGAGGAAGAGGAAAAACGCTCAAAGGCAAGAGAAGAAGGGACTTCTCCAAGAGATAGACCAATTAAGGACCTAGCCTATACACCGATGATCTTTCTAGATGAGGAATTTGAGCCTCATGGATGGCCAGAAATCTTAGCCACCATGGACATTGCTGTCAATGAAGAACAATGGACACCTCATTGTGATGAGGAGGGTTATGATATTTCAGTGTTCATGTGTCAGCCCTTGCTAGAAGAATGTGACCCTAGTGATGTCATAGAAGAGGAAGAGAATGACGATGATCTAGAGTCCATTGTGATGGATAGTTTCTTTAACTCAGAGCAGCACTATCTAGAAGATATAGGAGTGTTCACCCAAAAAGAAGAAGAACCTCTCACAAGTATTAAAACGGTAAATTCAAAGGATGGAAGTGAGAGTAGTCAAAAGAAAAAGAAAAGAAAAGCAGTGAAACCAGAAGAGGAGGAATCATTGTTTGAAGTACGAGAAAACTTCAAGAAATATGAAGTTGACGACAGTAAAATTTTGGTACGCATGCGTAAGAGAGAGGCCATCATAGGAGAATCATATGATAATAAAGAAAAGACCAAGAAAATTGTAGTGACCATTGAAGAGAATGAAGAGAAATGCACATATATAGGAGATGACCTAAGTGCAAGAGACGAAATGGAGCTCGTAGTTCTATTAAGGGAATATAGGGATGTGTTTGCGTGGCACTATAGAGACTTGAAAGGGGTAGATCCAAGAATTTGCTCTCATACTATCCCCATGACCACTGATGCCAAGCCCACCAAACAAAAGCCCTACACATATAATGATACATATGCAGCCAAAATAAAAGAAGAAATTGATAGGCTGATTGAAGCAGGATTCATCTATGAGATTGAGCATACTGAATGGGTGTCCCCCATTGTAGTGGTGCCCAAGAAGGATGGGAAGTTGCGAGTGTGTATTAACCTTAAAAAAGTTAATGCCACTATGATCAGAGATAGTTATCCACTTCCAATCACGGAACACCTATTGGAGCGTGTTGCAGGCAAGGAAGTTTATAGCTTCATTGATGGATTTTCAGGTTACAATCAAGTAGCCATTGCCCCAGAAGATCAACACAAAACAACTTTTGCCACAGAATGGGGAATCTTTGCATTTCGTGTGATGCCATTTGGGCTCACCAATGCACCTGCAACATTCCAAAGGCTCATGTGTCATGTCTTCAAAGAGTTCTTGCGAAAGAGCTTAGAAGTGTATGTGGATGATTTATATGCTCATTCCCAAGAAAGAAAATTTCACATCCCTGAGCTCAAACAAATCTTTAACAACTGTAGAGAATATCGAGTGTGTCTGAACCCAGAAAAGTGTGTGTTCATGGTGCGTCAAGGTAAAATCTTAGGTCATATTGTTTCTAAGAATGGAATCTCTACAGATGAAGATAAGGTACGAGCCATAGCGGAGCTTCCAAGGCCAAGGAATGTTAAAGAGGTACAAGCCTTCATGGGCCATTGTGGATATTACCGTAGGTTTATTCACATGTAAGCGATCATAGCTAGACCCCTTTATGCCTTGTTGTCTAATTTTGAGTGGAACGACGAATACGAGAATTCTTTCAACGAACTGAAGAAACGTTTGTGCACAACACCAATACTGACCACTCCTGATTGGAATAAACCATTCCATGTCCATGTGGATGCATCCAATCATGCCATAGGATGTGTGCTAGCACAACCCACAGGAGAAGGAAATTTAGATTTGCCCATAGCATATGCTAGTAGACAGCTCACCGTAGCTGAACGAAATTATACCACAACTGAGCGAGAGGGCTTAGGCATGGTATATGCTGTGAAGAAGTTTAGACACTACTTATTGGCCAACAAGTTCAAGTTTTTCACTGATCATCAAGCTTTATTACATTTGGTCAATAAACCCTGCAATACTGGGCGCTTAGTAAGATGGTTCCTCTTACTAATGGAATATGACTTTGAAGTTGTTGTTAGGAAAGGTAGAACCCACCTTCGGGCAAATCACCTTTCTCGCATCACTTCAGGAGAGTCACCGCAAGGAGTGTCTGACGAATTACCCGATGCTTATCTGTTCAATTTAGAAGTTGTTCCTAAATGGGAAAATAAGTTGGTACCAGTCCTAACCTTCGGCCCTGCAAATAAGAATGTGAAAACATCACAAGAAGAAATTGTAAAATCACAAAAATATCACATATTGGCAGGAAGCATGTACAAACAAGATAGTGAGGGTGTATTAGCTTGTTGTGTCGAGGATGATGAACATAGTAGTTGGTTGCAGCAAGCTCATGAAGGATTGCTAGGAAATCACTATTCTAAACAGCGAACATTGCAAAATCTGAAGCATTTAGGAGTGTATTGGCCTAGCATGGACAAAGAAATACATGAGTGGATTAGGAATTGTCCAATGTGCAGGGAGAAACCCCCAGTGGAGCATGCGACCCTTTATCAAGTGTCATTAATTCCAGATTGGAGTGCTCCATTGGTAGAGTATGAGGTTGGGAAAATTACCCAAAGAGGCTAGTCTAGCAAGAAGACGAAGCATGGAGCAAGAGGCTCAAGGCTATGCCTTAGTAGGAGAGAACCTATACCGAAGAGGCAAAGATGGTTACTTAAGACTGTGCGTTCATGAATCAGACTATTTAAAGGTCTTAGAGACTCCACACAGTGGTGTTGCAGGTGGACATTTTGGTCCTGACTGAGTGATCAAGACCATTCTATTCTCAGGACTTTGGTGGCCCACTCTTCATATGGATGCACATACCTATGTGAAGAAGTGTGACACATGCCAACGTGCACAATATCCAGTTAGAAAAGATGAGATGCCTTTGAGGCCAATGATGGGAGGCCGAGCATTCTCGAAATGGGGTATAGACTTTGTAGGTCCTATTAACCCCCCAGCTAGAAACTCCCATGCAGAGTATATTATTGTAGCCACACATTACCTTACAAAGTGGGTAGAAGTGAAAGCCACAACAAAGAATGATGCTCAGACTACGGCTAAGTTCTTATTTGAGAATGTGTTCACGAGATATGGGCTACCAATAGAGTTAGTGAGCGATAGAGGCACAGACTTCTTGAATGAAGTCATTGAAAATCTTCTCCAAGAATTCTTGGTGATACATAAGAAGTTTGCCCCTTATCACCCACAAGCTAATGGACAAGCCGAGAGCACCAATAAGATCCTATGAAACGTATTGAAAAAACTAGTGAATAATAAACGCTCGGATTGGGATAAACAACTTCATCATGCTGTTTGGGATTACCGAGTTGCCTACAAAACTATACTCAATGCCACCCCATTTCAGATGGTCTTTGGACAAAATGTTGTGCTACCATTAGATTTCTTAATCCCTGCTTTAAAAGTAGCACAAGAGCATGAGTGGAATGGACATGAATTGTCCTCTAGGATCTTCGATCTAGAACGCTTAGGTGAGACGAGGCTACGCGCGACGGTAGGCATCTATGCTGCCAAGAAAAGACAAAAGGCATACTTTGATGCACACATCAAGGATAAGGGATTGAAAGAGGGGGATCTAGTGTTGGTTTACACACTAAAACAACATGCCCGTAAGTTGGAAAAAGGAGGATATGGACCCATGATCATCAACAGAATTTCCACTAGCGGCGCCGTTCAATTGGCTACTTTAGAAGGAGATATCTTGCCAAACTATATTAGTGGGTCTAGAGTCAAGTTATACCAAGAACCTCTTACAGAGGATATGCTTACGAGACTCAACAATGCTAAGAAGCGAAAAGAAGAGGGGTTAAGAGTGAGGGAAGAAGCACAGGCAGAGGCTAGAGAGCGTATTAGGCGAAATGAGTTAAGGCGACTAGGCCTAGATGTCAACTCAAAGGCCCCAAAATATCACATGGATATGTGCCAAAAATCGGGCATAACTACTTCTCAAGTCATTGACTGACGTCCCTTTGTGACCATAGAGATAGGACAAGGAAAGGGTGCAAGGACTGTGAAAGCTTTGATTGACTTAGGTGCAGCAAGTAGTGCAGTTAGACTATCCTACTACCAAGACTTGTAGTTGAACATCAATCCCATCGAAGCTTATCTCATAGGATTGGGAGGTGTGGAAACCCCTTGTTTGGGAGAGGTGGAACTTCCCATCTACCTTAAAGCTGTTCCAATGAAAGTCAAAGTGCTAGTGTTTCAAGATGAGAACCTTACAGAACCACTTGTCTTGGGCCAAGATTGGATCTATGACCATGCAGTTAACTTAAACCTAAGAAGTCAAATTCTTCAAGTTTGGGTATAGGAACAATGCATTACATTAGAATTAGAGAACTGCATGCTCACAGATCATGGCACCACCCACTCTCTTAGTTCCTCTAAGACTAATCTTCACGGGGAAGATGTTATATGTGTCAAAAGCTCTATGATGCAAAAGAAATCAATCATGGAAGGAGAGTCGCAAAGGCAAGCTAGCCCTCCTTCTTTTTCGAGGAGTAAGGCATCAATAGTAGTTCAACCTCAGAGGCACGCACAACAATTCAAGACAACTACTATAGCAAATAGAAAGACACCCTTAAACAAGAAAGCAGTTCCGAACATGAAGCAGATCTCGGTACGCAAAGGTGAGCAACCACCAGCCTTGCTCCCACAAATCCCATCCAAGCAAGTCAACCAGGCCAGAAGACGAAGGAAGAAGCTCGAACAAGCTCCACCAAAGGGTATCCGACAAGTTTGGGTGCCTAAAAAATTAGCTGCAACTCAACAAGGGCGATTATAGATGTGGGTACGTAAGAAGCTCTTACATCCACAACAACCTATGTTCTCCCAGATGCGAAAGGTCTCAACAAAGAAGCCAAAAAGAGAAAAGGATAAGAACAACGTACAGAGACCAAAAGAAGATCAAATCACCTCTTCAAAAATAGTAGGAAGACGTGCAAAAAGGCTATGGCTTTGGAGGCCAAAAGTACAAGTAGCCTCCACCAAATCAAAGCGCCAACCACACTGGGTACCGCAGTTCAGAAAGCATCCAAAGAGGAAGACGCCTGAAGTGATCTCTACAGTGCCAAATGTTGTTCTCAAATGGATCCCCATAAGGAGGCAGGATCAATTTTCATCTCGAGATCCAATGGATACCTCCACGACAGATGGCATCAACATCTGCAAATAACATCGAAAGCCTCGACAAGTGACCACCATGTGCTCCCTGCACAACCCTGTCTTTTGCACCATTCAGGCCATGCATTTCCAAAGTATGCATTAACATAGGGCCACAGTACATGGCCGTGCATAGACACACTTGAGAATCCGAGGCACAAGAGCACATTGACATATGTCAAATATTTTTTGATACTAATCTTTGTCTTCTTGTTTGTGACATTGTTTCAAAAAAAAAAGGGAAGAAGAAGAAGAAGAGAAGAAGAAAAGAGAAGAGAGAGCTTGTTCCAAGGTTTGGCTCATGGAACATGAATGAGTCAGGCTTAGTTGAAGGTGGAACCATTATCAGTTTGGATAGATGTGTGTCGCGGCTAGCAGATGATATTATTGCTGCCTCATCTGGTAGGAGTGAAGAGCTTGAAGGTCCGCAACTTGAGTGATGCTTAACTACTGCATGTACGAGAACATCCAAGGAGATATCTGCAAAGGGTAGTTTTGGTACACTGCAAATCCTTGTATCTATACTGGATGAGAAGACTCCTGCTTATGGTGAGCTAACAAGAAGATGTGAAACTAAGCTTGGTGTAGTTACCCAATGTCGTTTGTCAAGGAATATAAAGAAATTCAATTCTCAGTATTTGGCAAATGTTGCTTTGAAGAGAGCAGACAGGACCAGACACTCAAAGAATTTCATCAGTGGATCCTCAACATGGACATTCATCAACAATGTCCGTCACAAATGCCGGGAGCACAATAGGATGAGATAAACATCGATTGATGCTTCACGATGGTAAGTATCTTTTACCTTGGCAACACCATAACCATGATAGATTAGGAAACCTCTTCGTCAGCATACCCTTAAGCACTTAGCTCAAGACCCCAATTTTTGCACCATACTTCTTCCAATGCATTTTCCAAGTAAGCATATATAGGGCTACATTACAAGGCCATGCACAAGGCACATATTTTCCTCAACCCATGCATGAACTCACTTACCCATCATTCATTATGGGTACTTGGCATGATTACTATGAACATCCTCTTAACAAGATCTAGAGGCCATCAATGGTGACTCACAACGACACAATCATGCTGGAATCCAAGGAAGGAGCGCATACCAAGGGACAACAACTTCCAAAGGCTTTTAGTAACAAATGAAGAACCGGACAACCAACCCTATCACATTTGCAAGGTAGATGGCTCTTGTTCCCACTAAACAGACACTACCTCTCAAAGCACTACATGGAACAACCATTACAACAAGGGTCTGTCAAGGACGAGGGACTCGAGAGGGGGGGAAGTGTTGAAGCTGAAGGTCAAGGACAAAGCATAGGAGCACATCAAAGAGGTGGACACACAAGGAGAAGGAGCAAGTAGGGAGTTCCAAGAAGTGTATGTCAAATTTTCAGAAGAATCCCCTACAACAATAGTGATTTTCATCACTAAAAACCATTGTAAATACCATTTTCTATTTTTGTAACTCCATTTTGTTCAAGCCAAGCAGTCCTTGAGCTTGAGGAGTATTAGAAGTATCATCCTACCAATTTGCATAATTTTTAGACTTTGTTTGAGCCCTCAAATAAGCCCTGGAACCTAATTTATAACTAGGCCAGACACTAGGTCTGGACAGGGCCAAAGCTAGTCAAAAAACTATAAAAAGGGCTAGAGAGCTCATTTTTGAGGTTAGCTTGTTAGAGAATAGAGCTTTTGTAAGAGAACTTGTTTGCAATAGAAGCTTTCCATTGTTCCTCTCTTTGATCTTACTTTGTGCGCGTGTGTGCGTATGTGTGTGCATGTTTGTGTGCTTTCACTCTCACACTTGTGCCTTCACTTGCTCGTGGTCTTCATACGGGTCCTCACGTCTCCGCGGATTGGCAAGTAAAGGAGGTGGTGCTTACGCTTGAGCTACAGAGGTCATCAACATAAATAGCCACAATAGTGATGCCATCATCAGCCTTCCTTGCATATAGTGAGTGATCTGCATCACACATAGAGAACCCAATGCTAGTTAAGTAATCAGCAATCCTTGCATGCCATGCACGAGGGGCTTGCTTCAGCCCATACAAAGCCTTTTGCAACCTGCAAACATATTCTGGATGCTTTGAATCTTCATATCCTTGTGGCTAGTCCATATATACTTCTTCCTGTAACTCACCACGTAGGAAAGCATTCTTCACATCCATCTGATGCAAAGTCCATCCTTTTGTTGTAGCTAATGCAACGAGTGTTCTAACAATAGACATTTTAGCTACAGGGCTGAATGTTTCCTCATAATCAATGCCATATGTCTGTGCATAACCTTTAGCTACCAATCGTGCTTTATACCTACTTATGCTACCATCAACATTATGCTTTACCTTGTAAACCCATTTGCAGCCTATAGGTTTCTTTCCTTGTGGCAATGGAACTAGCTTCCATGTATCATTTCCATCAAGTGCAGCCATCTCCTCATCCATAGTTTTTTCCTAATCTACATTACCAATTGCATCTTCAAAACAAGAAGGTTCAACATCTTGTATTACCGTTGTCATGTAGGCACAATGGCGAGCCATGTAACTATCATATGTCAATCGTTGCACTGAATTACGCATCCTCCCAGATCTTATTGGTCCTCGGTCACTTCTTCTTGTATCATCTGCATGTGCCCTTCTTACTCCTAAAGTCTTCACAGAGGGCAATCCAAGTTCCTCATCAAGACTCTTTTCTGAACCACTTGAATCTCCATCAACATCTTCAAAACCTGCACCTGTTTTACTACCAACAGAAAGCTTTTCTTTACCTTTCTTGGATGTATTTGATGAATTTGTTGGACTGAAATTTCCACGCAATCTTCCACTCCATGGATTTGAGTTGGAACTATTGTTTGGTGATGCATCCGGTCCACTCAAAACTTGAGATTCTGCACTTGATTTTTCAGCATTTTCTTTGTCATTTGGTTCAAGATTCAGTCCTTCTTTGGCATCTGCATAGAAGCTTGACATTTCATCAAATACCACATCTCTGCTCACCTTCACTTGTCGTGTGAGTGGGTTATAACATTTATACCCCTTTTGCTCAAGGGAGTATCCAATGAAGACACATTTTTCTGCTTTCGGATCAAGCTTCATCCTCAACTCATCTAGAACATGTACATATGCAATACAGCAAAAAATGTTCAGATGTGATAAGTTTGGCTTTTTGCCTGTAAACTTCGCTTCAGGTGTAACTTGATGTACAACAGCAGTCGGAGTTTTGTTCATGATGTATAGAGCAGTATGCACAGCTTCTGCCCAATAACAATGAGGCATATTCTTCTCAGCCATCAAGGCTCTTGCTATTTCTGCAATATGTCTATTTTTGCGTTCAACAATGCCATTCTGTTGTGGTGTGTACCTGCATGAAAACTGACACTGAATTCCATGATTTTTTAGAAAATTGTTGAACTCATTTGACATGTACTCACCTCCTCCATCAGATTTTAATGTCCGAATGTACTTCCCTGTCTGCTTTTCCACCATAGCTTTAAAATTCTGGAAGTGAGTGAACACCTCGCTCTTCTCTTTCATGAAATATACCCATACTTTGCGTGTATGGTCATCAATAAAGGTAACATAAAACCTGCAACCACCCATAGATGTGGTTTTTGCTGGACCCCAAACATCTGTATGTACTACTTCTAGTACATTCTCACTAGCATGCTTGTCATGTGGAAATGATGCTCTTGATTGTTTACCAAATTAACATGTTGCACATACCTTTTGCACTTCTGCAACTTTGAAATTTGGTAGTCCATGGACAATCTCCTTTGACTGCATCAGTTTCAGCCTTTGCAAGTTTGCATGTCCAATCCGTTTGTGTCATATCTCTATATCTGCAATAACTCCTGCACCTTTTGCAAACATGGCTGCATTCATTTCAGGAATCTTCACATTTAAGGTGACCATCCTACCCACTTTGTTTCCTTTGGCAACCAATCGTCCATCCTGCTTGTACTCTTCTACATATAATCCATCAGCATTGAACCTGACTTGTAATCCCTGGTCAACCATTTGTCCAACAAAAACCAGATTCTTTGTTATATTTGGAACATGCAGCACATCAGCAAGATGTTTTACCTTCTCGTCCTCCATAGACAATGCTATGTTTCTTGTATGCTGGATAGGATGTGATGTATCATCACCTGTTTCAACATATCCAGGAACTGGCATTTTTTGCAAACTACTAAACCATTCTGCATGACTGGTCATGTGATTTGAAGCACTTGAATCAACATACCAGACATTATCATTCGATTTTGAAACACCAGCAGACATCATATTCATCATGTGATGTTGAACCATAAACAGCTTCTCAGAATCATCAGTACTTGTGGATGCATAGTTGTTTTGTTGCCTTCTGTTATTTTGATTCTTCAACCTGCAATCACGTTCAAAGTGTCCAGGTTTACCACAATTCTAGCATTTTCTATCATTACCTGAATCATTTCTTTGAAAATTTGTGCGACCTCTTTGGCTCCCCCTGCCTCGAAACTGCCCTCTTCCTCCTGCATGATTCTGTTGTTGAGCTTGGTCTTGGTTACCGTTTCCTCTTCCACTTCCAAAACCTCTAGCTCTACCTCTTCCTCTCCTAGAGTAGAATACCTGCTCAGAACTGGGCTTTCCTTGGGAGCTTGAGTCCTCACCAAGATTCTTTTCTTCAATAATCAGCATAGATACCAGATTAGCAAAATTCGGAATATTTTCCCTAGTCTGTATGGAAGTTCTGAACTGCTTATATGCAGCTCCTAAACCACGAAGGCACACTTCCACCTTATCATCATTATCTACATTCACACCAATAGATGCAAGTGACTCACATATGCTTTTGATTTTTAGAGTGTAGTCACTTACCAACATGCTCTTCTTTTCTAATGTATGCAGCTCGTTCTTGAGTTGCAATTTCCATGCCTTTGTATTAGTCTCATACAAAGTGACCAAACTGTTCCAAGCCTCTTTTGGAGTCTTGGCATCCTGTATGTCTCCAATCATGCTATAGTGTATGCTAACAGATAGCGAATACATTACCTTTCGTGCTCCTTGATTCCATTCCTCATATGCTCTTAACTGGTCTGCAGTCCGATTCCTTTCTAGTAACTGTGGAGCATTTTCATTCTCTCCTTTGATGTACTTCCAATAGCCTTTTCCCATCAGGAAATTTGTCATTCTGAATCGCCAAGCATGGAAGTTGTTCTTGTCCAGCTTATCACTCATAAGCTGACTCATTCCATCTGTGTTTGCCATTTCTGCAACAATTCACAACACTGCAAAACACTACAAGCAGCACTTCTGCTTGAACACTGTCGCACTATGACGTGACAATTCAATCTCAGAAAAACACACTTTTTCTGTATCAACAATACACAGAATCGCTTGAAATTCTGGATCTGGAATATATGAGTGTCACCGAACACAACGTAAGTTACAGTTTCTGAAACTCACCTGGTTTTTCTGTGGGCCCCACCTTGTCAGCTCAAAATGGAGGTCGAGATGGCTTTGAAACTTCGATCTGACAAAAACTAGTGACCCTAAAGGGATAACTCTCGAAAATATTTTGAGGTCTTCTACCTTCACACCAATTTTTGTAGCAAACGGAGGTCGTTTGTGAAATCGCGTTTTCTCCACGCCTTGCCGTGTAGTCTTCATCGTCGCCTTCTCCACAAGCTCTCTACAGCCACGCTGGCTCTGGTACCATGTCACGAGGAAGGAGATAAGGAAGAGAGCTCACACACACACTCTCACTCTCAAGGAGAAGCACACACACAGATTGAAGCAAGGAAGAATGATCTTCTTTTTGTTCTTCTATTACATTAAAGGAATGTACAAGAATGACCTGAAAACAAGAGTGCAACAAGTGAAATATATAAAGATCAGTACATAAGGAAAAACCTAATGCCCACGAATGAGTGAGCTAGCAAGAAACAAATGTGCCATCACTCTCGGTAGATAAATCTAATAAAGCTCAATGAAGTATCCCTGACATATATCAGCGTGACCACTATACATGTCAAAGAAATAGAAAACTGGTACATGTCATCCTGGATCATCACATGTTGAGCTTGATATCTCAACAAGTGGGAACATGACCCATAGTTGAGACAATAGAGAGCCTCTTTGTGCACAAAATATTCCCAGAAATTCAATTCGACCTTCAACTAGCCAACTCAACACTCCTCTACCCTTGATTTCATCCATTGAATTGAACTCTACAACGCTTGCAAAACAGAAAGCTAGAAGGATGTTTGGTTTCACTTCACATACTTAGAGGAAGCTCAAGCACCATTGAAGGACCTCTTCAACCTACTGTCAAGGTTAAATATTAAGCTCCCTAACTTTAAAGGATCAACTTATGAAGATGTAAATGATCATGTAAGGAGATTCATCTCCTTATGCCATGGATGTGGGCTTCAACATCAAGAGGATTTGATGTTGGAGTTGTTTCCTTCTACATTAGAAGGACTTGCAAATAAATGGTACAACCAGTATGCAGATGGGCATTGCACCACTTAGGAAGCATTGAAGAATTCATTGTCACAAACATGTTTTTTGCATTAATTGTTGATGTTTTCATGAGATAGGGATTGTCTTGATAATATTCTTCAAAAAATATCTTTGATTATGATTGTTGGAACATCAAGCTTACACTATGCTTGAGGTGGATTTGATCTACATAAAAAAATCTATGGTTTGGATTGAAGCATTCTTTTACCTATGCTCATATATATATATATATATATATATATATATATATATATATATATATATATATATATAAATGTCTATGGATCATTTACCATTCTAAAAGCCTAGAGATTTACACATGTAAAATGAGAAGAAGAGATCTAAACTTCCACGAATTTCAGGTGTTTGAGTTGCAATCAATGAATCAATCAATCACCTAAAAGTAGATTATACTAGATCACTTTTCTCTAGATTGTAGGAAAGTGAATTGATTCCCTCCCGCAACTAATCTTGCCTTCATTTGAATTCAAAACCCACTTGTAGAAGTTGTGGAGCACTTTAGGAGTCTATGTAGAGACTTCAAATCACTTTTACATTACATAGAAGCAATATACATACACTTATGGTCATCATTGTCTTGCTTCTTAATTTTTTTTGCATAATCTTCTTCAGCAATAGTAAGCTTGCAAAGGCTGATGCTCTCACTATAGAGCTCCAAATTGGATGGATGAGCACTCATTGGAAAGGTATTAGTCTATGTTATGTGTAAAATTTCCCAAAGCATTTGGTTCAGTAGATTGAGAGAAATTGCAGTTTGTCTATCTCTGGGTCTATCTTTATGCATTCCTAAAAAATAGGAGGTACCACTATTGTGTGTCAAGTTGATTCCAAAGGCATATTTTGCTTATTTCTTGTACTCTTGTGCATTCTATACACTCAACCCTATGTGTATCACTCTTCCAAAAGGAGTTTTTTTTAGTTGTAATCATGTTGGCTGCTATGAGCATTTGAAGTTGTTTAGTTGTAATCATGCTAGCTGCTATGAGCATTTGAAATTGTTTGTTTCATCCAAAGATTTTTGAGCTAGTCAATGTGCAAACCTATTTGTCTTGTATCAACTCTTTCTCCTTGATGCTCCAAAGTACCTAGGGGATGTTATTGCACATATGACATGCCTATAAGGTTTATTTGATTCTCCAAAATTTCAAGGGTTGGTCCTATGGTGGTTGATAGGACCAAACTTCATTGCAAGGGCTGGTCCTATGCTGGTTGATAGGACCAAACTTCATTTCTACCTCATATATGCTTCTCCAAGTTCTTTTTACTGGTATCAGACATAGATCAAGATCAGTGATAGATTTCCATAAATGATTGAGAAGCTTGATTGACACAACTATGTGGCTTGGCAAATTAGATTTGAGGCCTATTTGCAAGGTAGAAATCTTTATGGAATTATAGTAGGTCTAATTTGGAAAGTCCAAATAATAGTTTAAACACGGGACGAAGCAAAGCACAATGTGAGAAGATTGGTAATGTCAAAGCTTCCAATGACATGAGAAACATTTTGAGTAAGATTCTCTATGTAGCCACCATCACTAAAAACCAAATAAGTGTAGGCCAAATAGTTGAAAAAGGATTTCAAGTTAGGTTCACCCAACATGGATCTCTTGTGGAAGATCCATACCAAGGTTTCAACAAGATAGACAGAGGTGAGAAGCATGGTACGCTATTTACTTTTGAAAGAGGAGAAACCAAGAACATTACTTTATCCACTTTTGGATCTCAAACCCTAAGTAAGCTTGAAGTGTGGCATAAAAGACTTGCTCATGTGAATGAAAGTACCTTGAAGGATATATGTAGGGATCAAAGTGTTCTAGGACTGCCAAACATATCAAAGCAACACATGTTCAACATATGTGATGCATGTTAGATAGGGAAGGCACAAAAACAACCATTCAACCACAAAGGCTACATCCACAACAACTTATTGGACTTAGTACATATAGATGTTTGGGGACCAAGTCAAGAATCTTCATTTGAAGGATCAAGGTATTATGTCTCATTCATTGATGAACATATTAGATGGACTATTCTATACTTTATCAAGAGTAAGAATGAAGTGTTTGATTGCTTCAAAAAGTATCTAGCACATGTGGAAAATCATATAGGTAGATCACTCAAGAAGTTCATATCTAATGGAGGGGGAGAATACTTCTCCAAAGATTTTGATGAGTTCTTGCATGATAAAGGTATCAAAAGGGAAGTGACTACTAGGTGCTTCCGTCAATTGAATGGAATTGTAGAGAGAAGAAACAAGACATTGGTTGGATCAGCCAGAATAATGATCGAAGAGAAGAGGTTGCCACATTCTCTATGGAGAGAGGCTATTTCAGCTGCCCTATACCTTTTCAATAGACTACCATCCAAATCACTTCAAGGTATGACTCCTTATGAAGCATGGCATGAGAGAAAACCCAGTCTTGGACATTGCAAGGTGTTTGATTGTTTAGCTTATGTTCATGCACCATCACAAATAAAAGGTAATCTAGATGAAAGGGCAACAAAGGCAATGTTTATTGGGTATGACTCAACTCAAATGGGTTACAGGTTCTATAATCCTTCAACCAAGCAATCCACTACAAGTAGAGATGTTGTGCTTGAACAACACAGGTCTTGGTATGATGAAGACAAACAAAAGGTAACTCCACCGTGTGATCTTGATTCTGATTCATCAATTAGGAAGCAAGCATGATACATAGACTTAGGATCCAAGAAGTGATACAAATGATGAACAAGATGAAAGGGAAAAGGATTACAAACACAAAGCACAGATGCAAGAGTGTGGAGAATGCTCTAAGCAAGCTCCTAGAAGATCAACAAGAGAGAAGAAACAACTAGAAAGGTATGGATATGATTCCACATCTGTTACAAAGCATTCAATCTACTTGGCAAAAGACTCAATTTCAAAAGAACCATCAACCTATGAGAAGGCTAAGGAAAATCCTAATTGGGAAAAGGCCATGAACGAAGAAATCGATGCATTGACAGAGATGAACACTTGGGATTTGGTTCCAATGTCATCCAAACAAAAGGTAATTGGTTGTAGATGGGTATAAAAAGTTAAAAGAAACTCAGATGGATCAATTTGTAGGTACAAGGCAAGATTAGTTGCCAGAGGATGCTCACAGACTCATGGTATAGACTATGAGGAAACATTCTCACTAGTTATAAACATGACTACAATACATTCATGATCTAGTTCTCAAGTTCAGAATGGAGAACACAAAGCCTTGCAGGTACACCTTTGGAATTGAACCATAAAATTAGTGTTTATGTAGGTGACAAAATTGAAGACATTAAAGAATATCAAATCTTGGTAGGTATCTTGATATATGCTACTCATATGAGGGTTGAAATCTCATAAAGTGTGGGAGTGCTTAGCCAATTCCTGCACTCTCCAAGAAGACCACCCATCGATGCAACTAAGAGAGTACTTAAGTGTCTCAAAGGTACAATCAATGGAGGTATATTCTATTCTTACTCTTCAAATTTGGATATCAAAGTCTATTCAGATGCAGATCAACCAAAAGCTAAGGATGATAGAAGAAATACCTCTAGTTACTTATCATTTGCCGGTTCAAAGCTAGTGTCATGGAATTGCAAGAAGTAACCTACAATTGCTTTATCCTCAACTGAAGCAGAGTACAGAGGTTTGACCATCGTAATTCAAGAGGCAATATGGTTAAAAGCATTGTATACGAATTTGGTACTTGTGAGTTCCAAACCTCACACATTTGGAGATAATGTAAGTTCCATGCACCTAGGAGCAAGCCCTATTTTCCATGCAAGAACCACACACATAGAGGTTCATTACCAATTCATCAGGGAGAAGCTTGTGGTAAAGGAGATTAAATTTCTTTTGTTCCAACTAAAAATCAAGCAGCAGATATGATGACAAAGGCACTTGATGGAATAAAGCTTGTAGATTTAAATCAATGGTAGGTATTCAACCTATTAGAGAATGAAGACTCAAACATACTTTAGCTTGAGGGGAAGCTATTATAACATCAAGCTTACACTATGCTTGAGGTGGATTTGATCTACGTCAAAAAATCTATGGTTTGGATTATGCCAAAATATCCATTCAAGCGTTCCTTTACCTATGCTTATTTATTGTATTTAAAAATAAAAGACATTTTCTGGATCATTTACCATTGTAAAAGCCTAGAGCTTTACACATGTAAAAGGAGAAAAAAAGAGCTAAACTTCTACAAATTTGATTTGGTTGATTTGCAATCAATGAGTCAATCAATCACCTAAAAGTAGATCATTCTAGATCTTCACTTTTCCTAGATTATAAGAAAGTGAATTGATTCAGTTCAACAACTAGTCTCACCTTCATTTGAATTCAAACTTGTGAGCTGGGTTGATCATACCTTTGATATATGTTATTCCATAGATGTAGTGGTACATATGCATTGTGTTATGCAAATTTAACGACAGCAGCATTGACCATAACCCAATTCTAGGCCTTTGCGTTGTACACATAGTATGCCATATCATGGGTATCCATGTTGCAGATTGCATAGTGTTGTTGGTTTAAACCATAGTTTGCTACAATATGGCCCAGGTTTTTCCATTTCACACAAAAAGATTTGTTTAGCTGAATTGTTAGCTTTAACCTTTGTGACTACAATCCAGTTGAGGTCTTCAATGAAGCCTCCCACCTTATTTTCCCAATGCAGTGCTTGATCGATGATTATATCAAAGTATAAACTGGTCCTACACCAAATGATCATAACTTGCTTTAGCTGTGGGTTCAAACCATCAATGAACCATTGCATGATCAGATCATCAAGCAACTTATTTTGAGCTAGGAATTGCTTTAACTGCATCCTAAAGTATCTTGTATGGTCTGATTGGGCTTTTGTCTGATATTTTGCAAAAAGTCAAATAATTGCGTTGGGTTTCTCTCGGAGAGGAACCTTTGGGGAAAAGCTTCCTTAATTGCTTCATTGGTGGTGAACTTTTTTAGGTCATACTCTACAAGCCATTTTCGAGCTTTGTTGAGCAAGGTGGTTTGGAAAATTATGGCCTTATCATCGATGTCTATCTTATCATTAGCCATGGTTTCCATTACATCCAAATTTACTTCAAAAGCCCTCACGTATGCATCTCGATCATCTCTCAGAAATCCCCCAAACTTTGAGTATGTAATTCCCATTGGGTAATATCCTCTTTGTGTATTGTCTGCAATTCCTTTGTTACTATATCTGATTACTATAAGGATGCACTCTTCGATATGGGTTTCGATTAAGTGATCATTTGTCTTGGTTTTGGTTGCCATGGTAAAATCCACTTGATGAAATAATTCCTCTTTATTTTGATTTTTGTATGCTAACAAATCCTTAGTGTCCAAAATGTATCGCAACCCTAGATACCTATCTCCTTCAATTAGTACTTCATTCTTCAATTCTGGTTTACTTTCGGTCGACGCTTTATCCTTTTGGTCATTGTCCGGTCTCTTCTTCTTCTCTGAACTTTCATCAGAATGTACTCCAAAGGGGGTACTTGTATAGGTACTTTATCTTTATGGTACCAAGGGTATTGGATGCCAAAACTTAGGATTGGCATACACTACCCTGCCTTATCTACAGTTCCCAATCACCACTTCCTAGCAAGATCACCAATGTTAGTCCTTGGAAATCTTAAATGACTAAACTAGGGGTTCTTGGGTGGTATTTCACAGATTAATTCCTATAAATTGTAACTTTTCCACTGCAATTGCATCAATGATCAATTGCACTTAATCTTGACATGATCTAAAGTTTAACTAGACACTAACTAACTATTAGCCAACAATGGAATGACAAAAAAGTGATATAGAAGTACCAAACAAAAGAGAATGGATTAAGGAAACTTGATCAGTACAACAACCCTCTTGCCTCGAACGGTCCTTGCAGACTGGTCATGCTGGACTTATACATATGTGACTCTTCATCGTATTAATTCATTATGAAAGGATTACAATAGTTGGCTTATACAATGCTTCATTGAAATTATAGATATTATTAATTAATCACACCATCAGCCTAACAATTGTACT
>CM035421.1:185783179-185788179 GCA_020310875.1 Ceratopteris richardii | reverse complement strand
AAGAGCAAATTGTAAGGCAGGTCATCAATGGCTTGAAGGCAGATGACAAGTGGGAAGCATTCACCACAGCTATGGATTTGTACATGGACATGCATGTACCTGATTTCAACACACTCATTGGACAATTACTTACTCAAGAGGCAAAGCTTATCAAAAATGGAGAAAGCTCTAAAGGTAATCAATCTTCAGCTTTATACACGGATAAAAGCAAGTCTAAAGATAACAAAGGAAAGGCAAAGAAAGTGGATGATGAAGCAGGTACATATCAAGCTAACTATGCAGGTAGAGGAAGACATGGCAGAGGTAGAGGAAGAGGAGGTAGACAAGGCAGGGGGAGATCCCAAGACTCCAACTCATGTTCTATTTGTGGATTAACTAATCATACAACTGAAAATTGCTTTAGGAATTCCAGGAATCAAAGAGGCAGAGGATACAATAGAGGAAGTTATGGCTACTCAAGAGGAAGGTTCAACAACTACCATGGCAACTACAACAATACAATCATTCAAACTATCAAGGAGGCTACAAAGGAAGGAGAGACTACAATAACTACACAGAAGACTCAAACAAAGAGGATTCATTATTGATCATGAACATGGCTATGCCACAAGGTAAATCTGATGAGCATGTTTTCTACATAGATTCAGGTTGTTCAAATCATGTGGCAGGAAATGTGGCACTCCTATCAGATTTAGAAGATCCAAGGAATAAGCATGAGGTACAACAGGAGATGATACAAAACATCCTGTGGAGAAAATAGGCAATGTCAAAGCACCTGATGGAAACATCAACCTACTCAGTAAGGTACTCTATGTCCCTACCCTAACAAAGAATTTGATAAGTGTTGGGCAGATAGTAGAGAAAGGGTTGCAAGTCAGGTTCACAAAAGCAGGAGCATTTGTTGAAGATCCAAGTCAAGGATTCAGAAGAATTGCAAAAGGTGAAAAGACAGGTAGATTGTTCACATTTGAACTTACAGGACACTAGTAAACATTGCTCTCTTTAATTATGGTAGTCAGACACTCACAGAATTGGAAGTATGCACAAAAGGTTTAGCACATATTGGTGAAAGGTCATTAAAGCAAATCTGCAGGGACCAAAGTGTACTTGGACTTCCTAATTTGTCAAAACAACATATGATTTAAGTGCAGTGCATGTCAATTTGGAAGTCTCACAGGTTACCATTCATGAAGAAAGGTTATATGCATGGAGATCTCTTGGAGTTGGTTCATACAGATGTATGGGGACCCTAAGCAAGGAAGCTTCAATATCAGGATCAAGGTATTATGTTTCCCTTATTGATGATTGCAGCAGATGGACTATCCTATTCTTTATGAAACACAAAGATGAAGTTTTTTCATGTTTCAAAAGATATTTGGCTCTTGTGGAGAATCAAACAGGTAAAACACTAAAAAGGCTAAGGTCAGATGGAGGGGGAGAATACTTCTCCCATGAGTTTTGATTCTTTTCTTCAAGAAAGAGGAATCAAAGAGAGGTAACTACAAGGTAACACTCCTGAGCAAAATATGGAGTGGCAGAAAGGAGGAATAGGACAATTGTTGAAGCTGCAAGGTCTATGTTAATGAAAAGCATTTACCTAATTACTTATGGGCTGAGGCTGTATCTACAGCCACTTACTTGATTAACAGGTTGCCTTCAAAATCCCTTGATGGGATGACTCCATAGAGGCTTGGAATGGAAGAAGACCAGCTTTAGATCATTGTAAAATTTTGGATGTATTGCTTTTGCTCATGTTTCCTTCACAGGTTAGAGGCAAGATGGATCCAAAAGCAGAAAGGTGTGTATTTATTGGATATGACAACAATCAAAAGGGCTACAGGTTATTACCAACCCTACCAACAAAGGATTCTTGGTAAGCAGAGATGTAGTTTTGATGAGAACAATTCATGGTATGAGATTCAGCAGGAAGGTCAATTACCATATGATCTGAAGAAGATTTTCCAAAGCTTGGTAGAGAACAATCAAAGATTGAAGAAACAAGACACCTCTGAGGATGATGAAGAATGTCAGATGGAAAAGATCAAAGCATGGAAGTCTAAAGGTAAAGCAAATTGCAGGAACTTGGACATGAGGCAGAATCATCAAATCATGCCTAAGAAGATCTATGAGGAAAAGAAAAACCAGAAAGGTATTGGTTTGACACCTCATTAGTAACTAAACATTTCTATCTACATAGCACAGGACACTAAACCACGAGGAGCCATCATCATTTGAAGAGGCCAAGCAAAAACAGAATGAAGCATGCAATGAAGGAAGAGATTGAAGCACTTGAGGCAAACAACACTTGGGATTTGGTGCCCAAGACTTCATCCGATGAATGTAATAGGGCTCAAGATGGGTCTTATAACTCAAGAAAAATTCTTCTGATGGTTCAATTAACAGGTATTAAGGCAAGGCTTGTGGCAAAAGGCTTTGCCACAACTCAGGGAATTGATTATGAGGAGGACTTTTCCTCTCCTGTGGCAAAGATGCCTACTATTAGGGTTTTGCTTACGTATTGCCTCTTCCAAGAATTGGAAGATACTTCAACTAGATGTAAAGAATGCATTTTTGAATGGTTGGATAACAGAAGAGGTATATATGGCACAACCACCTGGTTTTGAGAATCAAGTTTATCCTGATTATGTGTGTAACTTAACAAAGCATTGTATGGTCTCAAGCAAGCTCCAAGAGCTTGGAATTTCAGGCTTGTTTCATTCTTGCAGGACAAAGGCTTTCAACCAAGCAAAGCAGATCCTTCACTCTTTATTAAAAAGAGTAATTCCGAGGTCATCTACTATGTGTATATGTAGATGATATTATATTGACAGGAAATGATGCAGATGGTATGAAGAAGATCAAAGATCAGATGAGAGAAGAGTTCAGATAAGTGATTTGGGTTCACTTACCTACCTTCCTAGGTTTGGAAGTTGTCTACAAAGATCATGGTTTGTTTCTCACTCAAAGAAAGTACATTAAGGGACATGTTGCAAAATTCAAGATGCAAGATTGTAAGATTGCAGGTACTCCAATGGAGGTCAATCACAAATTGAGCTCACATGAAGGTGAAATCATAGAGGACATCACATCATATCAAAGTCTAGTGGGTAGTCTCACTATGCCACATTGACAAGAGTAGATATATGTTACATGTGTGAGTGTGCTAAGCCAATTTATGCACACACCAAGGAAACCACATATGGATGCTGCCAAAAGGATACTCAAATATCTCAAAGGAACCATAAATGAAGGACTTTACTATCCTTATGTATTGATTTAGGTTTGAAGCTATTTTCTGATGCAGATTGGGCTGGCTCCAAGGAAGCTAGAAGGAGCACTTCAGGTTATCTTAGCTTTGCAGGTTCAAAGCTTATTTCATGGTTCATCCAAGAAGCAACCCACAGTTGCTCTCTCTTCTACTGAAGCTTGAATATAGAGGTCTTGCTATAGCTACACAAGAAGCTATGTGGATGAAGACATTATTCAAGATCTTGGATGGAGTTGGAACTCCAACTATTTTTTGGTGACAATATGAGTTCTATTCATTTGGCTGCTAATCCTATTTTTCATGCAAGGACTAAACATATTGAAGTTCATTATCACTATGTACGAGAGAAGGTTCTAAGCAAAGAGATTCAAATATCATATGTGTCCACTCATCAACAATGTGCAGATATTCTAACCAAAGCATTGGATGGTACAAAGCTTTGCAAATTCAAGGCTATGATTGGTTTGCAGGTAATCTTGGAAGATTGAAGACCTCAAGCATACTTGGCTTGAGGGGGAGCTGTTGGAGCAAGTCTATGACAAGCCTAAGTATTGGCTTGAGTCCCACAAAGTCATAGAAAAAGCCTTAAAATGAAGACTATGTAAAGTTCACTTGTGAACTACCTCTTGTAACTTTTGAAGAGTTTACTTAATGTAAAAGTAAGAGAAATCTTAAGTGGTTGAGTCCACTTGATCAAGAATGGAAAGAGGAGCCACGAATTCGTGATTTGTGGTAGGTAGAGAATCAAATCAATCATTGATTGATTGGAGAGTGATTGAGGAAGTTAGCCTCCCAAACTCAACTATAAATAGATGGCAGTTTTAGTCGTGGTTAGAGAGACCTATGTGAAGACCTCCAAGAGCTGAGCTTTATGCCATATCAAGGTGTGATTACAAGGCACACATATGTATCAGTAAGTCATTGTATTGTACAAGCAATATACTTTCATTTTCATGATTATTTGAGTTCATCTTTCCATGTTCTTGTGATGTGTACTACTCACTGCCATTACTTCAGTTTTCTTAGTCAGCTTGCAGAGATTGTTTCTCTGCACTTGGTTCATCATTTTCAGTGATTTAACTTGGTAAAGTTAGCTCTATAAGGCTACTATATGCTCACAAATTTCATGTCATTGGATGTTGGAATCTTCAGTTATGGTCATTTGAAGTCAACAGGTATGTTCATCTTCACTTCTCTGTCAGGTACCCGACTTTTTCAGTCATCTTGTCAGAGTCATTTCTCAGTGTTTACTCCTCTAAATTCAGTGATTTCAAGCTTGTTGGATTCAGCTTACTGTCTAGTATAAGCATACAAATTTTCATGATCATTGGATTCTTACATCTTGAGTTATGTTAATTTTCTACTCACTGGTCTATTTCTGTAGCAGCCCGTGAAAATCGGGATGATGTCATTACTTGTTAAAAGTCATTCTCAGTGTGTGGTTTGTTATTTTTGATGAGATTACTCTCTAAAGTTAGCTCTTTAAGCTACTAGCCTTTCCCAAGAGGAATTAATCTAATTGCTGCTGTGCTCAGAGAATTATGTAAAACACTGGACAGGTGTATTAACCAAGAATAGCAGTTTTCACCTCTGAGCTAACTCCAACTTATCTGTTTTGATCTATCTTTTTGAGAGTGATCTTCCAAGGTACATAGGGTGTCTAATACATCCATTGGCAAGCTAAAAGGGCCCACCATCTACTCCTGGAGTTCATTTGGCTAGTGTAGAGCAA
>CM035421.1:185766519-185769019 GCA_020310875.1 Ceratopteris richardii | reverse complement strand
TCTTCTATCTGACTTGGAAAGTCCAAAGCATAGACATGAAGTGCAAACAGGGGATGACACGAAGCACAATGTGGAGAAGATTGGTAATGTCAAAGCTTCCAATGGCAGGACAAACATTCTGAGTAAGGTTCTCTATGTACCCACTATCACTAAAAACCTAATCAGTGTAGGCCAAATAGTTGAAAAAGGCTTGCAAGTTAGGTTCACCCAACATGGAGCTTTTGTGGAAGATCCATGTCAAGGCTTCAAGAAGATAGCCCGAGGTGAGAAGCATGGTAGGCTCTTTACTTTTGAAGTAGGAAATACCAGGAACATAGCTCTATTCAACTTTGGGTCTCAAACCCTAAGTGAGCTTGAAGTGTGGCATAAGAGACTTGCTCATGTGAATGAAAGAACCTTGAAGGATATATGCAGGGATCAAAGTGTTCTAGGACTGCCGAACATATCAAAGCAACACATGATCAACAGGTGTGATGCATGTCAGATTGGGAAGGCACAAAGACAACCATTCAACCACAAAGGCTACATCCACAACAACTTATTGGACTTAGTACACACAGATGTATGGGGACCAAGTCAAGAACCTTCATTGGCAGGATCAAGGTATTATGTCTCATTTATTGACGACCATAGTAGATGGACTGTTCTATACTTTATCAAGAGTAAGAATGAAGTATTTGATTGCTTCAAGAAGTATCTTGCACATGTGGAGAATCATACAGGTAGATCACTAAAGAAGCTCAGATCTGATGGAGGGGGAGAATACTTCTCCAAAGAGTTTGATGAGTTCTTGCAGGACAAAGGTATCAAAAGGGAAGTGACTACTAGGTACTCTCCTCAACTAAATGGAATTGCAGAGAGGAGAAACAAGACATTGGTTGGATCAGCCCGAACAATGCTTGAAGAGAAGAAGTTGCCACATTATCTTTGGGCAGAAGCTATTTCAACTGCAGTGTACCTTGTCAATCGAACTACCATCCAAATCACTTCAAGGTATGACTCCTTATGAAGCATGGCATGGAAGAAAACCTAGTCTTGGACATTGCAAGGTTTTTGGTTGTTTAGCTTATGTTCATGTACCATCACAAATAAGAGGTAAGCTAGATGAAAGGGCAACAAAGGCAGTGTTTATTGGATATGATTCAACTCAGATGGGTTACAGGTTCTTCAATCCTTCAACCAAGCAATTCACTACA
Organism: Ceratopteris richardii; assembly: GCA_020310875.1. Taxonomy (NCBI): domain Eukaryota; kingdom Viridiplantae; phylum Streptophyta; class Polypodiopsida; order Polypodiales; family Pteridaceae; genus Ceratopteris; species Ceratopteris richardii. Next base: position 185,767,823 of record CM035421.1, on the reverse strand, counting down.
AGTAGAGATGTTGTGTTTGAAGAACACAGGTCTTGGTATGATGAAGACAAACAAAGGTAACACTACCATATGATCTTGATTATGACTCTCATCAATTAGGAAGCAAGCATGATACACAGGTCCAGGATCCAAGAAGTGATACAGACGATGACCAAGATGAAAGAGAAAGGGATTACAAGCTATGGAAGTCAAGAGGCAAAGCAAAGATGCAAGAGGTTGGAGAATGCTCCAAACAAGCACCTAGAAGATCAGCAAGAGAGAAGAAACAACCAGAAAGGTATGGATATGATTCCACATTTGTTACAAAGCATTCAATCTACTTGGCAAAAGACTCTATTTCAGAGGAACCCTCAACCTATGAAGAGGCAAAGGGAAACCCTAATTGGGAAAAGGCCATGAACGAAGAGATAGATGCATTGAAGGAAATGGACACTTGGGATTTGGTTCCGATGTCACCGAATCAAAAGGTAATTGGTTGCAGATGGGTATATAAAGTTAAAAGAAATTCAGATGGATCAGTTTGCAGGTACAAGGCAAGATTAGTTGCCAAAGGATGCTCACAAACTCATGGTATAGACTATGAGGAAACATTCTCACCGGTTGCAAAGATGACTACAATCAGGACATTGATAAGTGTAGCTGCTGCAAGGAATTGGAGACTCCTCCAACTTGATGTGAAAAATGCATTCTTAAATGGTTGGATAAGTGAAGAGGTATACATGTCACAACCACCAGGTTTTGAAAACCCTAATCATCCATCTTATGTTTGCAGACTTAAGAAAGCATTGTATGGATTGAAACAAGCTCCAAGAGCTTGGAATTACAGGTTGGTTACATATCTTCAAGACCAAGGGTTCAAAGCTAGCAGCTCCGATCCTTCTCTATTCATCAAAAGGGATCACAATGAGGTTATCTATCTATGTGTATATGTAGATGATATTATTGTGACAGGTGATGATCTAAATGACATTCAAAGGATCAAGAGACAATGCAAGAGGAGTTCAAAATCAGTGACCTAGGTGAGCTCACATATTTCCTAGGTATGCAGGTGATATACACAGATGAAGGAATGTATTTGACTCAAAGAAGATACATTCAGGATCTTCTTCTCAAGTTCAAAATGGAGAACACTAAACCTGCAGGTACACCTTTGGAGATGAATCATAAACTTAGTGTTTATGAAGGTGAGAAAATCGAAGACATTAAAGAGTATCAAAGCTTGGTAGGTAGCTTGATATATGCTACTCACACAAGGGCAGACATCTCATATAGTGTGGGAGTGCTTAGTCAGTTCATGCACTCAC